>JBBMOL010000386.1:52005-388001 GCA_037954665.1 Laguncularia racemosa
TCAGTTTATTATAATACTTCCCATCAGGGGATTGGGTTCTATCATCATAAAAATATAGCCTATAACATGTAGTTAATTAGTTTTAAATAAATTTAGGAATCTTCCCTATTTTCCTAGCTTTCAACTGGAAATTTGACCAATATAACTTTGCCTGCGACCTGCGTTTTTAACGTTGAAGGGGCAATTTAATGTGATGTTTCAAATTACGTAGGGTCCAAGGAAAACTTTCTCACCTTGCCAATCTAAAGAGCATGCTTAGTCAAAGTGCTAAACAACACTGTGTGACCCAGAACCTTCTAAGGAGCACGATGACATTTCCATCAAGAATTTTCTATGTACCCGTGTCACTTTTTTCTTTGGAAGTTGATTTAATTCCAAACCAATCAGTCGCCTTCATGGTGTCTTCTGTCCCTTCTCGGAACTTTCCCGTCTAAAGAAGTGTCTCCAAGGCATAAAAAATGACTAAATCCACACATTCCCTCATTTCCTAGAAACTGAATACCCCAACACTAAAGAACACTATATATATGCCCATTGTGAAGAGTAAATTTCTTCATCAGAAAACTTAGAACTCGTCACAGTTCATTTAGCTTCTGCTTCCACCATCAATAACAAAACCCCCCAAAACATGGCTTCCTTCTCGAACTTAGTTAAATTTGCAGGTTGCCTCTCCAGCCAATCAAGTAAGGTTATATGTGAAAAGCAAGTTCTAAAGAGCAGTTCAGACACAGAAGTACACGATAGCCTTGGCGAAAGCAAATTAAAGAAAGAGAATAACACAAGCAAGAGGAAGTCTCCTTCCATACCTATGACTTATTTCCCCATAGGATCAAGACTCTCACTTCTGTGATTGAAGTTGCAAGGCAACATGGAATTCATGTCCTATTTATTGTTTCCAACCATTTCTTTCCTTTTGCATGTACTATATTTTAATTATCATGTTTCGTTTGTTTTAGGATGCCATATAATTGATTCTTTTTACTTATTTTGGATTTTCTTCTTTCCCCTTTTTGGTTTATATTGATATTTTTAATATATTTGAGTCGTCTTACTATACTGTGCTGCATATATATATATATATATATATATATAGGTCTAAATTAATGGTTCCTATTGAAAATTTCAAAATGTAATATGACTCTTACTGACCATGTCAATAAACCTTAACATGTAAATACGACCCTTTTGGCAAACTTGTTTTGTGGGTGAAACATGTTTATCAATATCAACAATCTGAAATAAATCCATAACACAATTCTTCAGATTTATTGAAAAAATTATACAGAAACAAAAATCTTCATAATATTAGAGTCCACAAGAGGAAATTACTTAAACATGATAAACTACATTTCCTTAAAAGTTTTCACCAAATTGATATCTTCTAGGCATTAGGAAGATAGCTAGTTAGAGGAGGGATTAACATACGAAGACAAGCAAGCTGGCAATGTCAATACTGAGTAATATTGTAATATTCAACAAATTACAAGAAAGTACTCAACATGGAGCGGAAATTTTTCTCGAACGAAAGACGCTTAAATTGCAGTTTTATGTTGGATTTCCTCGATTCCTTTTCTTTTTTTCTTTTTCTTTTTAATTTTCTCAAATCATCATTAGCAAAAGTAGCCATGCCCTGTTAATAATGTTGTTCTAGTTTAAGTTATTAAGAGGGGAGGGATAAATTGATTAATTATAAAAATTTTGAATTTTTGCAAATAGACTTAAATATGGCATGAAAACAAACAAATAAAAATATAGTAGATAAAAAGGTAAAAAAAAAAAGAAAAAAAGAAAATCAAGCAAGCTATTTATAGATGCTCTACCTTGAGTGTCGATCCTTTCTTCTTGCTCAATTGTTAGGGACTCCGTTTTCAACACCGGTATCTTTATTCTAATCCAATAAAAATAAAAATAAGATATTACATTCAATTTGTTCACACCTTGGCTTCAAATACTCTACTCTATCTATCTAGCCTACCCTTAAGGATATATACAAATTTATAGAAATATAAGTAGTCTCTCACTAACATAAGTCTCAAGCTCTCAAGAAATATTAAGGGAAGTTGAGAAAATAAGAATTTATATCCCCCATATTTCAATTTGAATATAAAATGAAAATAAATAAAAAATAGGGCAGTTTTTGAGTTAGTATTTGAGTTTCATAGATGTTCTTTCAATAGCTAGATATAGTTCTTTCTCTATCTTGAATTTTAAATTGATGTTGTATTTATGATCTTCCGATGACCAATGGCTACTTAGCCGATTTAGATTGAACTAGTAAGATCATCTTGATATTTTAGACTTCAATGTAAATATCTGGTTGCACAAAATCCTCCATTTGAACATTGGAAATCAAATTTGAATTTAATTATGATCTCTTCAAAATTTTTTAATAATGGGGTGTAAATAAATTTGAATTATTGTATAAAGAAATGAGTATTAAACTTACCGAAGTAATGTTAATGTCAAGGACCCATTTGGGATTCCCAAATATTATAGGAATTTTTTTAAAAGAAACTCTCCATTTTATCTTTAAGGTAAGTGCCGAATCTAATTTAAATTTTTTTATATTATCTCCCTAATTTGATTTGTATTAGATCATATGCTCATCTAATATAAATCCCCGACTTGAACTAGGAATTTTCATTATTTATTTGGAGTCACCACTCAACTAGAGTTGGGAAAAATTACTGAATTAGAATTAATTGAGCGGATTGATTCTAATCAAAACACTAGTTGACGAAATATTTTTATTTTTTATTTTTAAAAAGGAAAGCTAGAGATTCTTGACTTAAGAGATGTCCTATTAAAACCCTAAAGTTACCGCCTTATCCTTCTGAACAATATATTTATTTTATGATATCTTTTTTTTTTTTAGCATGAAAGAAAACTTAAAAAAAATGATACTAATAATAATTTGAAAATATGTATTTTTTATTTTTTTAGAGTTGTCCCATAAGATTGCTACGTACCTACTATTTGAGATCAAACAGACCGTAGTTCACTTTTCATAAAATTTTAATGGATTGATTAATTTCAATTATGAAAACACATCAGGTTTACATTTATTATCATTTTAAATTTTTTAAGAAAATTCTAAACCTAAACTTTGTTTCTCAATTTTGAAAAACAAAACTAAAACTCCCTACTTTTGAAAACATCAATTAAAATTTTATTTCATAAAAATCATTTTTCTAGGTGATAAAACATTATATATTTTTTTTCAAGAAAAAAACACACTTTAAATTAAGAAAATTTTAAAAGACATACAAAAGAGAAATTCTAAACCTAATTTTATTAATAGCAAAAGAAAACAAATTCCTAAGACTTATGTCTTTTGTCATTTTTGTTATTTTTTATTATTTTTATTTATTTATTTTTATTATCAATTAAAAAATAATAATAATAATAATAATAATGATGAAACCCACTAACCTAGACGCGGGTCAACACAGTTTCAGTTAGGTCAGATCGAGTTAGATCATAGCAACTAACAGCTCCCCGTAGGCGGCTTTTCGGCGAACAGCGACACGAGGTGAAGATTCTAGATGCCTCCTGGGTGCGGGTCGATGTGGAAATCAACCACATTTGGATAGTTCTCTGCATTGACAGTGGCTAGGAACAATGGCCATAGGGGTTGCGGTAGGTGTTTTTTTTTTTTCCTGATCTTCTCGTCTCTTTTTTTCTTACTCTCCGATTTCCTTCTCTCTTTTTTTTTCTTCCTTGACCTCTCGAAATTGACCTTTATTTATAGATGTCGAGGGCCAGACACAAATGAACACGAATATAAACTATGATAGGGATTTGTTTTTATCTTCAAAAAATGATGTAAATCCCTTATATTAAAGTTATTTTTAGGATTTATCCGATTTGTTTTTGTGATAAATCCAAAAAGATTCAAAAAAATTAGTTTAAGTTTGCCTTAATTTGCTTTGTTTTCTTCTCCCTTTCGTTTTGCGGTGGATGACTTGTTGGAGAAGATGATCACGTGTTGTGCGCGTGACTTGGATTAGCCTATCGCATGCTGCTACGTAGCAGCTCGAGGAAAAAGAAAGAAAAAAATGGCATGAAGTGCCTTTGCGGATTCGAACACATGATCGACACCTTCCTTCACACGTTCCAAGCGAGCATGTGGACCAGCTGAGCTGGCCAATTTCTCAGTTTATTATTGCACACAAATTATACATTAACCTAATATTTTTTCTATTTTTTTCTTATTTTGAGATTTATAAATTTAATTTAGAAACCTAAATGTATTTTATTATTATTGCTATCCTTATTATTATTATTTTCTATTATTTTCTTCTTCTAATTATTTTTATTTATTATTATATTTTTTATTTTTATATATATTATTAAAAAATGAGAGCAAAAATGGGATGTTTATAATTGCTCCTCTTTGTAGTAAAGTTTGGAAAAACTTGGCTACAAAAACCATAAAACACCATTTTTGTCTAGGACATAAAAAACTATTTAGTTGACCATCTGGATCTAAATCTAGGGAACAAATTGAGTGAAGAAAATGGTCTATGAGCTAGTAATCCTAGGTTGTAAAAGGAAGACGGTTGCTTTATATAGAAAGCGATTTAGAAAAGTGCTCTCATAAACTGACCAATCTATAGTAGGAAGCGTCTTACTAGACTAGCGACTTTAAAAGAGGAAATTATCTGGAAAAGTGTTTTTATAAGTTGACTAATTAATGACAGGAAGCGTCTCACCCAACTCATAACTAAAAAAATTCTCTTATAAGCTGACTAGTTGATAATAAGCACGTCTCATTAGACTTGGGACCCTAAGAGAGAATATCTAGGAAAGTGCCTTATTGTGAGCTAACTAACCAATAGTGGGAAGTATCCTTTTGGAAAATATATTAGGAGGCGTCTCAGTAGATTGGCATCCTTAAGAAGTAATTGTAAAAGTGCTCGTATAAGCTGACCATTTGATAATGGGAAGCGTCTTCTTAGCAAACTTAAATAGAAATGTGACTCATCATTAGGAGTCTGAATAAATGATGAATGATTACTTAATTTTTAGATGCTTACCCAATTATCGTAGATAACAACCAAACAACCAAACCCTCATAATAATCTAATCCTTCTCCACTTATCTTTGCCTTAACTAGAGTAGCAAATCTTGATGCATTTCTTCTTGCGAGTTTAGCTCTTATGATTTTGGTAGTATCCTGGGAACATACCAAACCTACTATTCGAGAAAGGTGGGATCATAAAAAAAAAAAAAGTCATTGAGTTTTATCATTCCATCATTGTTCATTATTTATTATTTCCCTATATGTGCGATGAGGCGATGGGTGATATAGAAAATGACATAAGAGTTTATTTGATAGTGACTAGTCAGGGTAATTAACTGTTCGAGGAACCCACTTTACTTGTAGAGAAATGAAAATCAAACCATGAAGTTGTAATGATTGTTGGCATTTATGAACTTTGCCAAAATTTTGTTATTCTTACTTAGGGATAATACATCTTCACCGCATCCGCATTTATAGGGTCCCTCAACTTTGGACCGTCCATTTGGGCTAATATTAAGACTCCTCCTAATAACGTCTTTTTTACAACATACGATCCTCATAGTTTAGAGTGAACTTGCTTCTTGAATCTTGTACATTTGAGAAAACCTTTTTTATACCAAGTCACCTTCCTTAAAATGAAAATAAATAAAAGATAGAATAGTTTTTTAGTTAGTCTTTGAGTTCTAGAGATGTTCTTTCAATAGCCAAATATCGTTCTTTCTCTATCTCAAATTTTTGAATTGATGTTGTATTTATGATCTTCTAATGACCAATGGCTACTTAACTGATTTAGATTAAACTAATAAGATCATCTTGATATTTTAAACTTCAAGTTAAATATCCTGTTACACAAAATCCTCCATTTGAACATTAGAAATCAAATTTAAATTTAATTATGATCTCTTCAAAATTCTTTAATAATGGGGTGTAAATAAAGTTGAATTATTGTAGATAAAAGTCCAAGTTCATTCCTGTATTATGATATACACTATTTGCAAAAACTTTGTTGAGTTCAAATTTACTTTGGATAATCTTCAACCCCTCGCTGATTTTGTGGAGTAGTTAGCAACTTGCTTTCTCATCTACTATTTCAAATTTGAATTCCAGACACATGTTTATTCCATGATATCTAATATAATCCTTTTAATCCTAACTTCAAAACAAACCTTTAGATGTAATTGTGAACATGATCATGTCTAGAATAGATCTTTTTATTTCGAGAATCAATCATTAAGATCCTTATGGATATTTGTCCTACTTTAGTAGAACGCATTGAACATATGTATAGATTAATAATTAGATAATTATTTAATTTAAAATATGTATAAATACCGTTTTGTTCATTCATCTTCGTAGCAATTACACCTTCTGATTTATCTTCTGAGTTCTTATTATTCCTTAACATAGCTCCTTTTGACTTAACCTTTGAGTTGTTAAGAACCACTTAATTTAACTTTATTTATCCATTGATCTTCTAACTTTTAGTCAAATTATAAATATGATTATCTTTTGTAACTCAGTAAACTCAATTAGAATCATTTTGGTCATTTTGTTATCATCAAAACACTTTGAAATCCTAACATTCTCTCCCTTTTCAGTGATAACAAACCCATTCTCAAAAAAAAAAAATTAATCTAATTTCTACATATTAGTTCCATAAAATAAATATCACAACATTTAAACATTTAAATCTAATTTTTGCGGATTAGTTCCATAAAAAAATATTATAGCATTTAACATTCACATAATATATTTCATGTATTTCCTATTTATAGTCCACAAGCATATTAGCATTCATAGTATACTATATATATATATTTCTCATATACTCCACCTTTTTGTTATCATCATGCAACAATTCTTCCCCCTTAACAAAAGTTCATTGCATTTAATAAAAAAATAGAAACAATGTCACAAAATAAAAATGACAAGAAATTGTAACAAAGTCTTCATAACAAAACTTAAAAGTAAAGGAATTCCTAATTTTTAACAGAAAATAACTATGTAATGTTAATAGAAAAAAAAAAAACTATTTTTTCCTTGCACTTCTTTTTATGTCTTTTATGAGATTTGAAAGAAAGTGTCGATGTTTTATCTTTAAATCTTCTTAAGCAAGTTGGAAAGGAATGATTTGTCCTTCAATTAGGTTTGTGTTAGTTTGAATTCCTCATTCTATAGCATCTCTAGGTTTAGATGATTGAGGTAGAGGTTGTTGTTTAGCTATTTCAAGATCCATGAGAGACTAAGGTTGATTAGTAACTGGAGATTTGGCTACTTCATTTTTAGGTTGGAGTGAAGAAGGATTAGGTTTTGAATGAGGATTTTTTTAGGAGAAAGAATGGATTAAGATTGTGTTTAGAAACCTCTATCAGACAAATTAAAGAACCTTTCAAGTTTCATTGACACAATAAGTGAAATGTCTTCTAATTTATCCATTAGAATTGAGTTTTGGTTTTTTTTTTTTAAAGGTTTCCAATTTTTCATCTATCATCTTTTCAAGTTTAGATTTACATTCGCCTTAAACATCCTAAGATCAAAACTAGTTGAAACTCCATCTATTCCTTTATTCTTCAACACAATATCTTCTAAGTCATCCTCTAAGTTAGAATTAGATTCAATCCTAGCTTTATCTCCTTCTCTTATCTAAAAATTCCCTCTAGTCATAGGTTGTAATCTGTTTCTTTTTCTTATCTTTTCCAAGTTTGTTGGTTCTTTCCCTTTTCTTTTCTCTGTATCTTATTCAATTTCATTTGCATTATCTTTATTCTTCCCCTCAATTTGTGCACTCAAGTCCTCCAACTTCAATTTTCTCCTTTTGTGTTGGGGATGCACATAATGTGCATTATCATTAGCATACCACAACTTTATTTTTAACAAGAATACTCATGTGCTTAAAAAAATTTCTCTTATTTTCTTGATTAATTGTGGTTGCTTTAGAAACATTTGGTAATCTAATTTTTTTGAATTCAAAAAGCTTCATAGGCACATTGTCATAAGGTATATTCCCTTTATTTCTCCACAAATGCTTGATCATTTGAGCAGCAATGTCAACCTTCATTCTCTTTTGCATTGCTAAACATCTTCCCTAATCATTGTAGTTGCACTACCTTTTGTAAAATACAACTTATTACTACCTTATGTAAGATTCCTACAATTAATTCAAAATCAAGAATGAACACACCTTGTTCTTTTGACACCTTAATTTAATTATTAAGTATGTAAATATTTTATCCTTACTCATTTTTATTAGTTTAGGATCATCATTCACATCAACCATTCTAAAGTAATCAATTATATCTTTTTTCGTGATCCGGATCTCCCTTCCTAAAACTTTTGAATTCTACATTTTTCTATTAGACACATCCATATTCTTATAAAGTTCAACAACTAATTCTCCAAAAATAGGAACTTTCAAATCAAAGATCTTCTTATAACCTATATGATCTAAAAATCCATCCTAGTATAGACTATTCTTCTTAAAATAAGAAAAACCAAAATATGAGAATTCAATAATGTCTACCTTCAAAGGTTGATCTTTTAAAGAAGCACCAAGTCTCTTTTCTCAAGGCCCAAGATTCACTTTCATCGGAGAAACTACTCTTTTTGTTTGAAGGATGATTCTTTTGCATTGTTTACCAACTCCCCTTCATCTAATTTCAATTCTTTGGTTTCATCATTTTCATGTGTACTATCCTTTTGAGAACCTTCAACACTTTCAAATTGTTTTCCTTTTTTGCTTGAAGATTTACTAACTTCTTTATGATTTTCACTAACATTCTCTTTTCTAGTAGGTTTCTCAATTGACATGTTTTGATTTTCTTCGTCTATCTTCTCGATGTGAGGGTTTTCATCTTGAATGGGTTCACTAACAATGTTTCTAGAGTTAGTTTTTTCATCTACGAGATTAATATATTTAGAAGAATTTTTTTTTTAATTTTTTTATTTTGAATCCTTGATGATTTTCTTGGAGCCATGGTGATTTCGATAGAGAAAGAGTGGTAAGAGATGATGACAAAAAATGTGTTTTAGAATTATAAAATAATGGAGAACGAGAGAGAAAAGTAGAGAGAGAGAAACTTTTATTAAATTGAAATCACGGATAAGTATGATGAGAGAGAAAAATATGGCTTGATAAGACAAATATTAGATATGTGTTTCATCATTATTTTTATTATTTAGCATATTTTATGTGCACGTTTTTTTTCCTTATGCATATTAAAAAAAATAATTCATCATCACAAATATCTAACAAAAAGGATAAAAAATGCCAATCTTATTTCTAATGAATTTAAATTCTAATTTACCTAAAGACTTGGTAAAAATATCAATCAATTGATTTTTGGATGATATATATTCTATACTTATTTCTCCACTATTTACATGATCCCTAATGAAATGATGCTTAACTTCTATATGCTTAGATTTAGAATGATGCATTGGATTTTTTTGTTAAATTAATTGCATTAGTATTGTCACATTTTATTGGTACATTTTTATAAACCAAACCATAATCCATTAGTTGTTGCCTAATCCATAATATCTATGCACAACAATTTCCTATAGAAACATATTCAACTTCAATAGTAGATAGGGCAATTGATTTTTGTTTCTTGAAAGATGAAGAAACTAACTTGTCCCTTAGAAATTGATAGGTACTAGAAGTACTTTTCTTGTTAATTTTGCACCATGCATAATTTGCATCAGAGTATCTAATCAAATAAAAATTTGATTTCTTGGGTACCAAATGCCTCACTTAGTAGTACGTGCAATGTATTTAAAAATTGTTTACACAGTTGCTAAATGTGTTTCAGTAGGATTGTTTTGAAAACAAGCACATAAACAAATACTGAACAAAATGTTAGGACAAAAAGCAATTAAATATAATAAACTTTTGTAAAGTTTGTCATTTATCTTTTTACCTTTCGAATAAGTATTTAACCTAGTTGAAGTTGAAATAGAAGTTACAGTCAGGTAATAAAGTCAAGTGTAAAGAGGAAGTAATAGTGTCAAGACGAGCCGATGATGGAGGTAAATCAACTTCAAAGAAAAACCCTAGCAAGGGGAAGTCTCCTCCTATTCCTGTGTCTTATTTTCTGGTAGGATTGAGACCTTCTCTTCTTTGATGATCTTTAATGAGGACGCACTGCTGAATCCTCCATGGACCTCAACAGAGTTGAAAAAAAGCCCTAGGGGAAAATCATTTACTATTTGTTTGTTTGTTTGTTATTATGCCATGTTTTTGAACCGTTATCGGGATGAATTACTTGTAAATTCATAGGTCTTGTGTTAAAACGATTGTTTTAACATTTTCACGGTAAAAGATGATGTTATATATTTTAAAATAGGAAAATGCAAACAAGTGCATTAAGGTAACTTTTTAAGAATTTACATAAAATATATATATCACGGTAATATTTTTCTTCCATTACGTAATGACGCTACTCCCAAAGGTAGATTACGCTCTCCTACTTCTACTTGGTAATTGCGATGAGCGGCAAGTAAAAGGAGCTAAAAATACACGAAATGAAATGGCTCAAAATGGAAATAAAACTTATGAAATCCACAGTAGTTCTTATTGATATTGAACACAAATGTAAGGATTTTTGGATAAATAATAAAGGTAATAATACAATGGTTCATCTTGGGTAAATACTAGATTTAGAATTATATTCAATTTTAAGGGCTTTTATAACGTTTCTATGGTGTAATATTAAGATTTAAAGAAAAAAAAATCGTTCTTGAAGAACTTTACTTTATTTTTAAGGTTTGTTGAAAACATATGCTAGCCATTTGAAAGTTGTTGCTGTTGCATTCTTCTAACATTTGTTAGAAACTTAAAAAAAGAAAGAAAAAAAAGGGTAGATAGCTCATAATATTGACCTCAATTTTTGTAAGGACCTTTTGCTATTAATGTATCACCCCAAAAAGGAGTACTTGACCTGGGAATGGCATAAAGAACTAAGTATCAAACTTATGAAAGTAATGTTACTCTCAAGGACCCCATTTGGGATTCCTAACTATTATGAGATTTTTTTTCTTTAAGAGACTCTCCAATTTATCTTTAATGTAAGTTCCTTAACAATTTTGTAAATTTTGGGGGAAAATAACACTATTTTAGCTAATGAAAAATTAAAAAAGATATCCAAAAAATAAACTCCTTGCCTAGAGATTTGTGTGAAGGAATGACCATTGTACATGACCTAAATGTTGGGATGGTATTAAAATGAATTATTTGAAAAGAACTCTGTAATCTAAATTGACAAATAATTAATGAATTAATCTACCACTATCATATTTTCTTTTTAATTTTTTTTTTTAAACCTCTACCACTACCACTAGATCTTTTTAAGTCAGTTAGATGACGACTTATTTCAATAATTACCCTTAAATGGTTCAAAGAATAACTAAAATCCTTTCCAAAATAATTAAAGTAAAACTTAGCCATTCAAAGTTAGTCGATCATTACATTTCTTCAGTTTATTATAATACCACCCGTCATGGAGTTGGTTTCTATCATAGTAAATTTAGCATATAAGATGAAGTTAATTAGTTTCAAACAAATTTAGGAATCTCCCTTATTTTCCTAGCATCAACTGGAAATTTGACCAATATAACTTTGCCTGCGACCCTGCGTTTCTAACGTGGAAATGCAATTTCATTTGAAGATTCAAATTACGTAGGGTCCAAGGAAGACTTTCTCACCTTGCCAATTTAAAAAGCATGCTTATTCAAAGTGTTAAGTATCACTGGGTGACTCTTAACCTTCAAGGAACACGATGACATTTCCATCAAAAATCATTCTCTTCAAGGATGGAGAGAATGAAAAGAAAAATGGATAAAATTATTAAAAAAAAAAAACTCTTTAAATAAAAAATAATGTCAAATTTTTAAATTTTTTTGATACTTTAATAAATTTAAAAATAATTATAATTAACTTTCCTTCAAATTTTTTCCTTTCCCTTCCTTTTTTTTTCTTTAATCAAAAAAAAAAAAAAAATTTCCGCTCACTTTCAGTTTTTTCTAACGCTTTCCTTCAACTTTCTTTCAGTCCAAATATTTTCCTTCTTTTCAAACATAGTGCTACAAAAGCGTGTCCAAGGCATCAACAATGACTACTTAACAGCATCACCGACGGAGTACCTTGGCCCCAATTTCAAGAGGGTAGGACCCATTTGGGTCCTTATGCAATGGAGGGCTGTCGAGGAGGAACACGAATGGGTCCTCCGATAAGGTCCTAGTTTTTCCTTCTTCTTTTTTTTTTTTTTTTTAAATCAAATTCTGACGATTCGTTAAAAATAAATTCTATCTACTTTTTATATTGTCCAGGAAATTTTAAAGTCATTTTTATACTATATATCCTAACATCTATATCCAATAGAACTATATATAATATATAAAAAAATAAACACCTTTTAAGAAACTTAGAATTAAATTATAAAGATTTTTAAAGGATAATAATTTTTAAAATATTGACTTAATATCTAAAAATCTTAAATATGATCTTTAGTATTAAGGATAGTTTAAATGCATATTATGAGCATAGTCAGTAATAAGTAAAAATTTTATCTTTTTTATTGAAAGATATAATAGTAAAATAAAATCATAAAAGTATGCTTTTTTAGGTTTTGGAGATCTAAACAATGAGTTGGTAAAAAAGAAGAAGAAAAGGTTGACATACATTCAGTAAGTAAATATAGGATAAAATATTTAAAAATTTCCCTAATTTTAGAGAGATATCGACGAAGCTGATGACGTATCCAAACGACTTCCCATTTCCTGGAAACTGAATACCCCTATTCATTTAGCTTATGCTTCCACCATCAATTGCCACTTGAGATATAGGTTTTGTTCCTCACAAAATCCCCAAAAACATGGCTTCCTTCCCGAACTTAGTTAAATTTGCAGATTCCTTCTCCCGCCAATCAAGTAAGCTTACATGTGAAAAGCAACTTCCAAAGAGCAATTCAGACATAAAAGTGTTGGAATGTTGGAAGTGTGGTCCTATTTTTAAGGAACCACAAACTACAATTTCCATTCCCATGATCCCACTATCCACTTAATCCTTATCAACCATATTATCCACTAACCCATTAGCGTGATTTTAAGAAACTTTGATGGAAAGTTTCTCTATAAATAGCTATTGGATTCAAGGTCCCAAAGCATGGAAAATTCTATAAAAAACACATTACCATCTTGTGAGTTTTTGAATGCTCTGAAGATCTTGGAGGTTCCGGGACTTGACGGTTTTGTTCCTCTCCGTATTCAGCAATGGCAAGAGGTTAGTGATTTCCCTATTTCTGCTGCATTTTCTGTGTTTGTATTTAGTTGCGGCTTACATTTGGTATCAGAGCCGTAATTAAACCTCTGCCTTGCGATTTCGGAAAAATTATTTTTCTCCCTTTTCAATTCAATTTTAATTTAAATTGGTTTTGATAAATTTTATCAAATTTATGATACATTTATTTGTATCAATTTTTCTAGAGAAAATTAATTTTTTAAATTAGAGTTTTATGGTGCAAATTAATTTTTTTATTAATTTTGTACTTAATTTTACTCAATTTTCAAGTATAATAATTGAGTAATAATGTTGGATTTTATTTGCCAACATCAAGTATTACCTTTTTTTTTAAATAAAAATTTATGACACGTTAAATTGGAAATAAAGTAAATTATTTAGTATTTTTCTTAAATAATTTTTCCTTGAAATTTAACATGTCAATTTTATTTAACATTTTCACTTACGGTTTTGTGGAATTTTATTTTGTATTAAATTCCGTATTTATTTTAAATAATGTGTATATATAAATTTATGATTTATATACACTAGCTTATTAATTATTTAAAATATCGTTAATGAAATTGCATTAGGATTTTTGCAATTTTAGTATTTGTTCAAGGTGCTTAAATTGGTTTGTGATTGTATGTATGTTTCGGATTTATTATGCATGCAATATATTGTTCACGTTTAAGTACATTTAGAGTTATTGCATGGTGTTTAGCAATAGCGGTTATTGTTGTTTTGTGATTAAATAATTCTAATAAATTTCGGCGTAGCTACAACAACCTTATTTAGATTGGATTATTTATTAGAAATCGCATTTAGTATTATAGACATTAAATAACTTCATAAAACATTAAGTTAAAAGTCTAAATTGAGTCAGATTAATTTTGTCTAAGGAGACATTATCGTGGGACAAATGTGACCCCTCCACGTCTTTCCTGGGAATTCGTTCGAATTCTGTCTAAGGAGGTTGGATTTTAAGTGGGACCTTTTGTTTAACCTACGCGTCTTTCCTGGAAATTTATCTGATCTCAAGTGATAAAAATAATTTTGTTTGATTGAGGTTTAGCTAAAGCAGCCTCTATTAAACGAAGTTATTTATACGGTATCACATAAGAAATGTTTAGACTTTACATTTATTTTGTTTGATGATCCATAAAGCATTGAGGTATAGCCACAGCAGCCTTATTAAGGACAGATCTCATAAAGTGATTATGAAGTAAAAGAAATATAATGTCTATTTTAAGGAATGAATCTTATTGAATTAAAAATTTAGCCCACAAGCAATTTTTATGTCGCTAGATTCATTATTGCATGATTTGCATTGGTAAATTATGATTTATGTTATAGTCTCAAATTAAGTATTAAGCATGTTTGTGTTTACAGCTATGCAACCTTTGACTGATACTAAAGTAGAAATCCCTATTTTAACAAGTGAAAACTTTAAGACTTGGAGAGATAATGTACTTCTTCATTTGGGGTGCTTGGACATTGACTATGCCACTATTAAGGATGAGCCACTTCTAAGTGAAGAAAGCACTCAAGCTGAGTTTGATCTTCATGAGAAATGGGAACGGTCTAACCGACTTAGTATCATGTTCATTAAGAGCAAACTCACTGCGGATGTCCGTGGCTTAGTGGATCAATATAAAAATGTCAAAGAGTTGCTAAATGCCCTTGAAAGGCAATTTAAGACTTCTAAGAAGTCTCTAGCTATCACCCTGATTATGAAGTTCACATATGCTAAGTTTACTTCTATGAAAGGCGTTAGAGAACACATCAACAAAATGCGTGATTTAGCAAATCGCTTGAAGGCTCTAGAGATTGAGCTGTCGGATGCTTTCCTAGTGCATTTTATTCCGATGACCCTTCCATCACAGTATGGACCTTTTAAGATCTCTTACAACACACATAAGGACAAATGGACAATAGATGATCTATTGACCATGTGTGAAGAAGAGGAAGCCCGATTAACTCTGGAGATGGGAGAAAATGCAATGATGGTTACTCAAGGAAAGAAAACCGGCAACGTCAAAGGAAAAGGGAATGGTAAAATCCAACCCAATGCTGACATCAAGAAAGAGTCCAAGTGTTTTTTCTGTAAAAAGAAGGGACACATAAAGAAAGACTGTGTCAAGCATAAAAATTGGCTTGAAAAGAAAGGTAACTTAGTCTCATATGTTTGTTTTGAGTCTAATATGGTTGATGTGAATTGTAACACATGGTGGATTGATTCTGGATCGACGATCCATATTTCCAATTCCATGCAGGGTTTACAAAACCTGCGGAAACCAGTGGGAGTTGAGTGATTTATCTATTCTGGAAACAAGATAGAATCACATGTGGAAGCTATTGGGACATGCATATTAGTACTTAAGAGTGGCTTTAATTTAATTCTTGAAAAGACCTTTTATTTTCCTAGTTTTTCTAGGAATTTGATTTCAGTTTCAAAACTTGTACCTTCGAATTTACTTTTAACTTTTCAAACAATGGTTTTGATTTATTTTATAAATCCAATCATATTGGTGATGGTTCTTCATTGGATGGTCTTTATTTATTAAATTTACATAATAATGCTACTCATGATGTTATGCATGTACAAGCTGGTACTAAACGATGTATTATGAATGAGGATTCTTTTACCTTATGGCACCGTAGACTAGGTCATATCTCTATAGAGAGAGTTAAAAGATTAGTGAATGATGGTATACTTAGTCATTTAGATTTCACTGATTTTGATACTTGTATAGACTGCATAAAGGGAAAGTAGACTAACAAGTCAAAGAAAGGTGCCAAAAGGAGTTCGGCCATATTAGAAATTATCCATTCTGATATCTATTGTCCAAATATGGATAATCAAGGTCAGAAATACTTTATCACATTTATAGACGATTACTCACGATACATGTATCTCTACATGCTTCATCATAAAAGTGAAGCATTGGAAGTCTTTAAGGTTTTCAAAGCTGAAGTAGAGAAACAATGCGGTAAGCAAATCAAGATTGTGAGAACCGATAGAGGTGGTGAGTATTATGGTAGATACACTGAAGATGGACAAGCATCGGGTCCTTTTGCTAAGTTTCTTCAAGATAACGGTATAGTTGCCCAATACACCATGCCAGGTTCACCTGATCAGAATGGTGTTGCGGAAAGAAGAAACCGAACATTAATGGAAATGGTGCGAAGTATGTTTAGTAGCTCTAAACTGCCTAAATCCTTATGGATTGAAGCATTAAAGACGATGCGTATATATTAAACAGAGTTCCAACCAAGGCTGTTTCTAAAACACCATTTGAGTTGTTCAAAGGTTGGAAACCGAGTTTGCGTCATATGCGTGTATGGGGATGCCCGTTGAAGTTAGAGTTTACAACCTACAAGAAAAGAAACTGGATCCTCGGACTATAAGTGGATATTTCATTGGATATGCCGAAAAGTCCAAATGATACAGATTTTATTGTCCATCTCACACTATTAGGATTGTGGAATCAAGAAATGCAAAATTTCTTGAATATGACTCAATAAGTGGGAGTGATCTATCTCAAGACATAGTTCATGAGCAAGATCTACCTTCCACATCAGGTGAGAGATTGATTGTTGTTCACAACACTCCTCGAGTTCAAATAGGTGTTGAACAACTAATCAATGAAAATCCACAAATTGCTGAGGAAATCATAGTAGATCAAAATCAAGAAATGATTGAGCAACATGATCCACAAGAAAATGTTGTCCTAATTTTAAGGAGATCTACTAGAGAAAGGAGATCAGCAATCCCTAGTGATTATATTGTGTATTTACAAGAATTTGAGTACAATATTGGAGCTAAAAATGATCTTGAGTCTTTCAAGGAAGCTATGAATTGTGATGAGTCAAATTTATGGTATAATGCTATGTTAGATGAGATGAATTCTATGAAGAGTAATGAAGTCTGGGATCATGTCCCGTTGCCCAACGGTGTAAAAGCCATAGGTAATAAATGGGTCTTTAAAACTAAAAGAGACTCATTGGGCAATATTGAAAGATATAAGGCTAGACTTGTTGTTAAAGGGTTTACTCAGCGTGAAGGAATTGATTACACAGAGACCTTTAGTCCTGTATCCAGGTTAGACTCCTTACGCATAATATTAGCATTAGTAGCTCAATTTGATCTAGAGTTACAACAAATGGATGTGAAAACAACTTTCCTAAATGGTAATCTAGAGGAAGAGGTTTATATGAAACAACCTGAAGGATTTTCCTCTAGTGATGGTGATCACTTGGTTTGCAAGCTAAAGAAATCCATTTATGGATTAAAACAAGCCTCCCGTCAATGGTATTTAAAATTTCATGATGTTATCTCTTCATTTGGTTTCATTGAGAATATCATGATCAATGTATATACCGAAAGGTTAGTGGGAGTAAGATTTGTTTTCTTATCCTATATGTGGATGATATCTACTTGCATCAAATGATAAGGGTATGCTACATGAGGTGAAACAATTTCTTTCTAAAAATTTTGATATGAAGGATATAGGTGATGCATCTCATGTCATTGGGATTAAGATTCATCGAGATAGACATAGAGGAATCTTAGGTCTATCTCAAGAAACATATATTAACAAAATTTTAGAAAGATTTTGGATGAAAAATTGTTCACCTAGCGTTGCTCCTATCATGAAGGGTGATAAGCTCCATTTGGACCAATGCCCTAAAAACGAGTTTGAAAGAGAGAAAATGAAGAAAATTCCTTATGCTTCAGCTGTTGGAAGCTTAATGTATGCTTAGGTTTGTACTAGACCTGACATTGCATTTGCTGTTGGAAAGTTAGGAAGATATCAGTCAAATCCGGGACTTGACCACTGGAAAGCTGCAAAGAAAGTCTTGAGATATCTTCAAGGGACAAAAGATTACATGCTTATGTACAAACGATCAGATGATTTGGAAGTAATTGGCTACTCTGATTTAGACTTCACCGGATGCGTTGATTCTCGAAAATCAACATCAGGTTACATTTTCATGTTAGCCGGTGGAGCCATTTCATGGAGAAGTGTCAAGCAGACTTTAACTGCTAATTCTACGATGGAAGCTAAATTCGTTTCGTGTTTTGAGGCTACCTCACAAGGTGTATGGTTGAAGAGTTTCATCGAAGGGCTTAGACTTGTGGATTCTATATCTAAGCCGCTGATGATGTATTGTGACAATTCACCTGCAGTCTTTATGGCTAAAAATAATAAGAGTGGAAATCGAAGCAAACATATCGACATAAAGTATTTGGCCATAAGGGAATGTGTTAAAGATAACAAAGTGGTCATTCAGTGTATTAACACAGAGCTGATGTTAGCCGATCCTTTGACTAAAGGCATGCTACCACAAAGATTTAAGGATCATGTTGTCAGTATGGGACTTGGTTCCATTATGTGTTAGTGAAACTCTATAGAGTAGATATTTCTCATATTTGTTGTGCACATTTTTGTTTATTTGGAGAAATATCAATAAAGTTTGGACCTAGAATAAACGTTGGGTTTATTCATTAAGCTGTTGGGAAAAGGTTTGAAAACTTGATACATTGTAATACATGGAAGATACTGCTCGAGTAATAAAGGGAAAATATCGCCATGATTCATGTATTGTGTTTTCTTAAAGTCTAAGGATTTGTGGTATTAAAGTAAAATATACGGACCAAGTGGGAGAATGTTGGAATGTTGGAAGTGTGGTCCTATTTTTAAGAAACCACAAACTACAACTTCCATTCCCATGATCCCACTATCCACTTAATCCTTGTCAAACATACTATCCACTAACCCATTAGCGTGATTTTAGGAAACTTTGATGGAAAGTTTCTCTATAAATAGCTATTGGATTCAAGGTCCCAGAGCATGAAAAATTCTATAAAAAACACATTACCATCTTCTGCGTTTTTGAATGCTCTGAAGATCTTGGAGGTTCCGGGACTTGACGGTTTTGTTCCTCTCCGTATTCAGCAATGGCAAGAGGTTAGTGATTTCCCTATTTTTGCTGCATTTTCTGTGTTTGTATTTAGTTGCGGCTTTCAAGAAGAACATGATAGACTTGGTAAAAGCAAATTAGAGAAAGAATAACACAAGCAAGAGGAAGTCTCCCCCCATGCCTGTGACTTATTTTCCAACAGGATCAAGGCTCTCACCTCTGTGATTGAAATTACAGAGCAACATGAAATCCATGTCCTATTTATCATTTCCAACCTTTCTTTCTTTTTATATTTACTATATTTTAATCTTCATGTTTCGTTTATTCGTTTGTTGAGGATGCCATATAATTGACTCACATTACTTATCTTTTGATTTTTTTTCTTTTCCCTTTTTGGTTTATATAGATATTTTTAATATACAAAGAATTTCAGTCATCTTATTATGCTCTGCTTCATATATATGGATCTAAATGAAATAGTTCCTATTGAAAATTTCAAAATGTAATACGACGCTTTTACTGACCATGTTAATAAACCTAAACATGTAAATACTATCCTTTTAACAAACTTGTTTTATGGGTGAAACATATTTATCAATATCAACAATCCGAAATAAATCCACAACACAATTCTTCAAATTTATTGAAAAAAATTATAAAGAAACAAAAATCTTCATAATATTAGAGTCCGCAAGAGGAAATTACTTAAACATGATCAACTACATTTCCATAAAATTTTCATCAAATTAATATCTTCTAAGCATTAGGAAGATAGTTAGTTAGAGGAGGGGATTAACATACAAAGACAAGCAAGCTGACCTTGTAAATATTGGGGATATACTCTTAAATATAGTATTTTTATAAAAAAATTTATGAAATATAGTACTCATAACAATTATTCCGAAAATAGGTTTCAAAGGCGAGGACTTGGTGTGCACTTTCAATTTTGCGAAAAATTACAAAATTAAAGGCTCAGACAAAGTCTATGCCAATACAATTTGTACTGAAGGCACAGACCTTATTTGCACCTTCAATACAAATTGTACTGAACGCAGACCACTTCTACGCCTTTAGTTTTGCCACCCCCGACTAATCTAGCTATTCAATTTTTTTTAGTTAACATCAATCGTCCATAGAAAAAGCAAGTTACAAATGCTATAGTATATTAAATCAATAATAGAAATAAAGAAATAAAAAAAAAAGACATTTATTTTTAATTTCCCCTTTACAAACTCCATTGCTTCATTTTTTTTCTCTTATTCATAGGAAGAAGAAGAATTGCTTGTGCAGATTGAAACAAATACATTAAGATATGTCATTTTCTCAATGATTAATCAATTATGGTATTTTCTTTTTTACAAAAAATTTGAAGTTTTTTCTT
The DNA here is from genome assembly GCA_037954665.1 of Laguncularia racemosa. Taxonomy (NCBI): domain Eukaryota; kingdom Viridiplantae; phylum Streptophyta; class Magnoliopsida; order Myrtales; family Combretaceae; genus Laguncularia; species Laguncularia racemosa. The sequence continues at coordinate 72,616 of JBBMOL010000386.1, forward strand.
TTTTTTTTGTTACTATGTTTGATATTAATATTTGAGAAAATTGTTTCTGTAATTTTATACTTTGTAAAAAATATTATTTCTTATTGATAGTTTGTAGTGTGTTAGACATGATTTATATAGTAGCTATAATACATAACATGCGATAGTTATTTTTTACATTAGTATGAAAATTCATTATATTGATGAAAAATTGAATATTATTTGTAAATATCAAATTTAAAATATTATCTATGTTTTTCTAAGAAAAAATATTGTAATGGAAATTTGTAATTTCTTTTTTGTAAAATAATTTTTACGGTGTTATTTAAATTTGTGATTTTTTGTTGCGAAATAATGGAAAAAAAAATTAAAATTGAAATGGAATTTTGTGATTTTTTTGGACTAATTTTTACAATGTTGTTATAAATTTGTCATTTTTTTTTGAAATACTTGATAATTTATATATATTGTGTATAAGAAAGCAATGGGTGATTACATGAAATTAATGATCTATGTGTTTGGAAATATTATAGCTAGTAATTGGAGGCCGAAATATGATAGGGATCTAATGACGAAATTGAAAATGAAGAAAAATGTCAATTAGACCGAATTCTTATACAAAATATGTTGGAGCATTGAAGTCGATCTAACCAAAGTGGGGGTTAAGATAATTTACAAGCATCTTGTGTTCCATGGGGTTAGTACATCTTATGCTTTAATGACAATTAGAGATGATGAAGATGTTGAAAATTTTATTGAAACAGCTAAATCCTATGGAGATCGTGGCATATAACAGTTGTATGTCAAAATTTGTGATGATTTAGGGGGGCCCTTCGAAAGGTAGGCATTTGAAGCAAGTAAGTAGCCACATTCGTCACATAACATGGAAGTAATGTAACCCGAGCTGTTGTCATTTGAACCTTTAGTTCTAACCCCGATGGAAGGCAATGATGAAGATGAAGTAGATAAAATAATTATTTTAGTATTACGATAACTAGAGACATGTGATCTGTGCGTGATTCATTTTGGGAGCAGAAACTACAATAGACACCAATGTAAGAATGGGTGTTAAGGAGGAGAGTATCGATTATGAGGAGAGTTCTAAAGAGGAAGATGGGAAAAGTGAAAACAATGGAGATATATCGGTCGGAACAAGCTAAACCACCAAGCATGACAGTTAGAAATCTTGTTTCCTACTATAATGTTGGTAATGATGATGGTTACATAAAGTATTTTTAGGTAATATACTTGATGTGTTTTACTAAAGTTGGATTTTATATCATGGGTTTTTTATTTTACATAAAGTTTTACAAGATTTTATTCAAAGATTTCATTTTATGATAAAGTGAGATCATATAAGATTTACAAGTTTTATCCAGATTTAAAATTGGATATTTGTACTATATTTTGGGAGATCCAGTGGTTACAAAGATAAGGATAAGAGATATGGTTGTTATATCAAGATATAGTTCCACAATGTGAGGGATATCTTCAACAAACTTGATCCAAGAGATATATCCAAAGAAGATCTCGGTCAAACTAATTATCCAAGCTTATCCTCATCAAGAATATCACGGAATGCAGATCTTTCTCAACAGATCCAACTTATTTTTGAATTGAAAATTCAAAAATAAATTCAAGATTATCACGTAGAAAGTAGCCGTTATGTTTTCTCCATATATAGTGTTTAATTTAAATGAAAAAAGGAGTGGAGAACATTGGTAAACAATAGAATAAAGAACGTTATTGAAAGAAAAATACACACGAGAAGAAAAGACTCATACATCTTCAAGCAAAAATCTTTACATATATATGTGATCTAGAGGAAATTTGTTATTGCTCATTGATGTTGTTGAGATTCCTTTCGTGAATAAGGAATTGTTTGTTGTTTCATCACTGTAGTTAAGTGATTAGCTTAGTGAAAAGCTAGAAAGACTCAACAGTGAGACTTTGCCTTGAAGAGGCTTATGTTGTATATCTTCAATTTGTTGGTATAGTGAAACACAACCGGTATAGACAACCGGGACCCCGGTGTGGAGTTGGAAGAGAGGACTGATGCTCGAGGCGGAACCTCTATAAATATTTGAGTTACTGCACATTATTGTTCTTCATTATTGTTATTCACATGATTTTATTAGTCAAGAGTTTTGGTTGATATGCGAAAAAGTGAAATTTTAAGTAATTAATCAATTCACCCCCCTTGATTAATCTAATTGGGACCAACAATTGGTATCAGAGCAGGACTCATCTATTTTGAGTGATCCAAAATGGTTGAAAATAATGTTGCAATTAATCGAGCTCCCTACTTCGATGGCTCAAACTTCTCATATTGGAAGATGCGCATGGAAACTTACATTAAAGCTAATGATTATGATTCATGGCAGGTCATTTCACTTGGAGACAGTTTGATCACCTTGAACGGAGATTCAACCTTGTCAGATTCGGAGAAGAAAATTATCGAGAAGAACAATAAAGCAAAAAATTTATTACTGACTACTATTGCTCCATCAGAGTTCTATTTAATATCATCGTGTGCTAGTGCAAAGGAGATTTGGGATATCCTATCCGATACATATGAAGGGATTTATACCATCAAGGAAACTAAGATAAATGCTTTAATTCAACAGTATGAATTATTTAAGTTTAAGTCTAATGAAGATGTCAAAGATGCTTTTAACAGGTTTACAGCTATCACAAATGAGCTTGCATCACTTGGAAAGAAACTTCCAGATCCAGATCTTGTGAGGAAAATGTTGAGGATATTGCCACCATCTTGGGATGCAAAGAAAACTGCTATAGAGAAAGCTCAAGACCTAAACAAGCTAACTCTCAGTCAATTGAGAGAAAAGCTCATGGCATATGAGTCACACATAAAGACCACGCAAAGAGGAGAAGATGGTACCAAAGGAATTGCGTTTAAAGTCAAGGAAATAAAGCAAAATGAAACTGAAACGGATGATAGTGACGATGAAAAAGAAGAGGACATCAGTCTTCTAGCACGTAGACTCAACAGGCTGCTTAAGAAGCAAAGAGGTAAGAAGTTTAATGTTTTCAAGAAAAATACTGAATATAAGAATAATGATACAGGAAAAGCGTACAAGGAGAAAGGAAAGAAGAAAGAGAAAAGGGAGATTCAATGTTATGAATGCAAAAAGCCAGGACACATCAAATACGAATGTCCAACACTGATCAAGAAAATGGAAAATTATAAAAAGAAAAGTCGAGCAATGCTAGCAACATGGAGTGATTTAGAGGATACAGAGACAAATTCAGAGGATTTAGAAGAAGAAGAGGATGAGGCAAATCTGTGCTTAATGGCTAGTTCTGAGGTACATTCTGAATCTGATGAAGATGTAATTGAAACTGACATGCTAGTAGAAATGAGTAAGCTACTAAAGGCACTAAAAAGGGCTGATACAAAATTAGCTAAGTATGAAAATGAAATAAAAGCTCTTAAGAATGAAAAGAGGCAGTAAAGCAAACAAATTCGTTACTTGCGGATGAAAATGATATCTTGAAACAAGAAAATGAATCCATGCATGTAAGTATAGAAAAATTAAGAATAGAAAATCAACTACTTGAAGCAGAAACAAGTAACATGAAGGTAAAGATTGATGAACTGTCTAATTCGTTGAAAACTACCTTTAAGAAATTTGATGAAAGTGACAAGAAATTGACCATGTTAATTTCTTCACAAAGAGTTTCAAATGAAAAACATGGGTTAGGATATGAGCATGGTTCGAGTTCAAAATCGAATCAAAATACAGTTTTTGTTAAAGCTAAGCAAGTCTTAACTGATAAATTCAAAAGTAAAAAGTACATCTCGAATACAAATATTGTTAAAAGAGGAAATACCAGAGACTTTTACAGAAGTTATTCTGACAAGAAGTATCCACACAATGGGTACTACAGAAGCAATACCAGAAGTTATACAAACCAGAATTTCTAGAAACAGGTAAATGACAGGTATAGGAATGTTAATTCTTATGCATGCTTCTTATGTAATAAATTTGGTCATATTGAGAAATTTTGCTATTATAAAAGAAATAAGCTCAGTAGTCAACAAGTAAATCAAAGAAATCAAATGAGCTTATCTTTTAAAGGGCCCAAACTTGCTTGGGTTCCTAAAAGGACTTAATTCTTTTTATTTGTACAGGGACATGAAGCTAAAATAAGAGGAACATGGTATTTGGATAGTGGATGTTCTAGACATATGACTGGAGATGCTTCATTGTTCAATAGCATAACTTGGGAAGAAAAAGGGTATGTAAAGTTTGGAGATGATAGTAGAGGTAAAATAATTGCCACTGGAACGATTGGTATGCCTACGTTTCTTATTGAAAATGTATATCTTGTGCAAGGTTTAAAACATAATTTACTTAGTATTAGTCAGTTATGTGATAAAGGTTATAGAATGATTTTTGATCAAGACAAGTGCTATGCTTTTAATGAAAATGATGAAAGATTATTTGAAGGAATTAGGAAAAGAAATATCTATCTTATAAAACCAGATGAAATCAATAATGATTGTTGTTTAATTTCTTTGAATGATCATGTTTTTGCTTGGCATAAAAGACTAGGACATGTTAATTTTAATCACTTAGAAAAATTATCTAAAAAGGATATTATTAAAGGATTACCTAAGATAAATATTAAACAAGATGTGAAATGTGATACTTGCTTAAAGAATAAAATGGTTTCTGTTTCTCATAAAAGTAAAAATGTAATCTCAACTAAGAGACCACTTGAATTATTGCATCTAGATCTTTTTGGACCTACTAGAGTCGTAAGCATGGGTGGAAGCAAATATGGATTTGTTATTGTTGATGATTTTTCAAGATACACTTGGGTTATATTCTTGCGACACAAAAGAGATACCTTTGATTCTTTTCAAAAGTTTGCAAAACAAATACAAAATGAAAAAGGAGTTTCCATAATTAGTCTTCGAACTGATCATGGAACAGAATTTCAAAATGCAAGTTTTTTAGATTTTTGTGAAGAACATGGTATATCTCATAATTTCTCAGCTCCATACACTCCTCAACAAAATGGAGTAGTGGAACGCAAGAATAGAACTTTACAAGAGATGACTAGATCTATGTTAAATGAGAGTGGAATTGCTAAGTATTTCTGGGCAGAAGCAGTTTCTACAGCTTGCTATATCATAAATAGAGTTTTCATTTGACCTATGACATCAAAGACTGCTTATGAGATGTTTCGAGGTAAGAAACCTAACGTTTCATATTTTCATATCTTTTGATCTAAATGCTTTGTGAAAAAGAACCCACTCAACCTTGGTAAGTTTGATGAAAGATCTGAAGAAGCTATTTTCTTAGGATATTCTTTAAATAGTCGTGCTTATCGTGTTTTCAATAAGTCATCAAAAACTATTGAAGAATCAATAAATGTTAAGTTTATTGAGGATTTAAAGGATGTTGATTCTGATGAAGAAAAGGACTCCAATTCTAAAGCAGAAGTTAGTTCAGAACCTAAGTCAGAAGCACCTGTTGTTAACATTCGAGGATCTGATCATCCAGAACCTATTTCAGAAGCAAATACAGAAGGTACTTCGGAAGTTGTAAGATCTGAACAAGAGGCTTCTAAAGCTTGGAGGTATAAGTCTGCACATCCTTCTGATCAAATAATAGGTGATATACAATCGGGTGTTAAAATAAGAGCTAAACTACAAAATCTTGAAAATCATTTTGTGTTGTTATCTCAAATTGAACCTAGTAAGATTGAAGAAGCTTTACATGATGCTAATTGGATTATATCTATGCAAGAAGAATTAAATCAATTTCAAAGAAACAATGTATGGAATTTAGTTCCTAGACCTAGAGGAAAGTCTATAATGGGAACTAAATGGGTGTTTAAAAATAAATTAGATGAAGACGGTAAAATTATAAGAAATAAAGCAAGATTAGTAGCTAAAGGTTATTCACAAGAAGAAGGAATAGATTTTGATGAAACATATGCACCTGTTGCTAGATTAGAAGCAATACGGTTAATGCTTGCATATGCATCTTATAAGGATTTTAAAGTTTTTCAAATGGATGTAAAAAGTGCATTTTTAAATGGTTTTATAAAGGAAGAAGTTTATGTAGAACACCCACCTGGTTTTGAAGATCCTTTCAAATCAGACTATGTTTTTAAATTAAATAAAGCACTATATGGTTTGAAACAAGCTCCAAGAGCTTGGTATGAAAGATTGAGTATGTTTTTTATCTCTAAAGGTTTTCATAGAGGAAAAGTTGACACTATTTTATTCTTAAAAACTTTTGATAATGATATCTTAGATGTACAAATATATGTGGATGATATTATGTTTAGATCTACTAAAGAATTGTTATGTCAAGAATTTGCTGAGACCATGCAGGCAGAATTTGAAATGTCAATGATGGGAGAGTTGACATTCTTTTTGGGGCTTCAAATAAAACAAACAAAGGAAGGAATTTTTGTTCATCAAGAAAAATACACAAAAAAAATATTGAAGAAATTTGGATATGATGGATGCAAAAAGGTTACAACACCTATGAGTACTTCATCAAGGTTAGACTCTGACTTAAATGGAAAGAAGGTAAGTGAAAAAATTTATAGGAGTCTTATAGGTTCTTTATTGTATTTGACTACATCTAGACCTGATATTTTGTTCAGTGTGTGTTTGTGTACTAGATTTCAAGCTGCACCAACAGAAATTCATTTATCAGCTGTAAAGAGAATTTTCAAATACCTAGTTAATACTTCTAATTTAGGCATATGGTATCCTAAAAATCAGAATTTTGATCTAATAGGATATTCTGATGCAGATTATGCTGGATGAAAAATTGATAGAAAAAGCACATCTGGTACTTGTCAATTCCTAGGTGATAAATTAATTTCTTGGTCTTCTAAAAAACAAAATTCTGTTGCTCTATCCACAGCTGAAGCTGAATATGTTTCTATTGGAAATTGCTGTGCACAAGTTTTATGGATAAAACAACAATTGAATGATTATGGAATAAATTTTAAAAATGTGCCAATTAAATGTGACAACACAAGTGCAATAAATTTGACAAAAAATCTAGTACATCATTCTAGGTCAAAGCATATAGAAATTAGACATCATTTTATTAGAGATCATGTGCATAATGGAGATATAAATGTTGAATTTGTGTCAACCGATAATCAATTTGCAGATATTTTTACTAAACCTCTTTAAAAGGTAAAATTTGAATTTATTAGAAATGAATTACGAATTTGTAACCCCTTTTGATTTTTTTTCCCCCGAAAATATTGAAAAATCTTTATTCATTTAAAATATTTTTTCTTTTCATTCGTTTTCTTCCTTCTCTAATTCTCTTCCTATGAAATCTGTTCTTTTTTTCTCTCTCTATTTTCCTTCTCTCTCATTGCAACTCCAATGGCGCCTAAATCTTCAGAACGCCTCAAACAAAAATCATTCAAAACAAAATCATCAAACAAGCCTTTAGTGATTCATGATGAATCTTCAAATTCTTCGGAAAAATATCAAGAACCTTCAATAGAGGAGAATCCGAGATCCCTTGATTCTGAATCTATCATAGGTTCCAAGAAGATTTCCAAAAGAAAACGAGCTGCATCGTCTTCAAAAGGAAAAGGAAAAGCTACTCAAGAAACCTCTCCGCTCAAGAAAACAACCAAGAAGCAAACGAAACAAGAGAATGTACCAAGTCTGAAACCCTCAAATTCAAAATCTCTTCGAAAGAAGAAAAATGAGGTGTGTTCTTGTAGTTTTGTGGATTTTAATTTCTTTACTAGTAATGGATTTTACTGGAATGAACTGTTAAAACCCATAGGATGCATGGAACTTTGCTCTACTCAAGTTCTAGTTTATGGCAAATGTGTCAAAGAATTTTATGGAAGTTTAAGTCTTGCGGAAGGGAATGTTTTAGCTTCCACAGTATGTGATCAAGACATTTCAATTTCTAGGGAAGATGTGTTTAAATGTCTACATCTACATGATGTAAATGATGATGTAGAGATTACGAACATGCCTAGGAATGATCTGTTTGCTGCTATAAATGGAGGCTTACAAATGGATTATGGAAAAGATCCAATGGTCATTGATTTCGAGTTGTTTCCTCGAATCATTCATAAGATAATTGTTGAATGTCTATGTCTAAGGAAGGGCAGTTCTACTTCAATGTCCATAGAACATGCTCAAATTATCTATGCAATGATTAACAAAAAGAATGTGGACATGGCTTCTAGAGTCATTGATCAAATTTGGAGGAATAAAGAAAGTTTGGTGTTTAGGAATATGCTGATGCGATTATTTGTTTTTAAAGGGATAGTTTTGCTTACCAGCTCATCTGAACCTATTAAATTAAAGAGGATAGGTAAAGAAGTTTTTCATCACATGTCCATCTTTGTTAAGGATTGTTTGTGGTATGCGAATGATGGTGCACATTTTGTCCATCAAAAGCATATGAAAAGAATAGTTCCTTTTGGAATATCTGTTCAAGAAGGAGGTTCAGAACCTAGTTCAGAACCTAGAATAGAGGTTGAAATAGATCATGGGAAGAAATCATATGGTGAAGAGGCTGGGAAGAGTGGAACAAAAGAAGTTATATCCAATGTTGATCTGGAACAAATATAGAATGTTATTGGGGAAAGTTTAAAACATGAACTATCGGATTTGGTTAAGACAACTTTGACAGATGAAGTTCTACAACGATTTGATCTGAGGAGACTTGAATCAATGGAGTTACAAGTTAAACAAACTTCTGATATTCTTTCTGATATCAAGAAGAATTCTGAGAAGATGATTACCGATCTCCATTACTATAGAATTCTCTATGATGAATTTAGTGCGAAAGTTAAACAAGATTTATCTAATAATGTAATTGCGTTTAACAAATTTGTCTCTCAAGTAAGGAAGATTGGAGATTCAGTTACTAACTCCTTCAAGATTTTGGACTCCAAGACGGATAAAACCTCCCAATCTGTCACAAGTCTTCATGGTGAAATCAAGCTCTTCTTATGCAACAAATTTCCAAATTATGTTCGCTCTGCCGCTCATATCATCGACTTGGATACTTCACCAGAGAAACCTTCATCAACCAAACATTCCACCACTCCCTCTACCTCTCGAGTCACAAGATCTAGAAAATCTTAGTTCTTTATCTTAAATTTTGTTTTCGAATCAAGTTGTAAAACACTTCTTTTATCTTTTATGCATCGATTAAGGGGGAGATATCCCTTTTGCTGTTAACAAAAAGGGGAAGAAGAATGATTTTATTATATCTATCAATGCTGCTTATAATGATTCTATATTGCTTATGAGTTCTTATGATCAATGTGTTTATATCTAAGTGTTATAGGAATCTTGAGATTCTGTTATAGGAATATATGCTTAAACATGAAAGTTGTGTATATTTTGATTATCTAATGGTGTTTTGTTATCATCAAAAAGGGGGAGAATGTTGATGTTAGGGGGAGAATGTTAAGTTCTCTAATTTAGTTTTGATGTTAACAAAAGAGGAATAATGCGTAACGAATGTTTAAGATAGCACGTAATTTTTCTAAAGTTGAACAAGGAGACAGAAGCTTGTTCAGAACCTTCAAAAGTGTTATATAAACTATTTTTGTTCTGATAGAAGGTGTTTCAGAAGTTGTGTAGTGTATCCGTAGTTATCGTGGTAACCTTTCAGAAGCACTTTCAGAACCTTTTATGTCTATTACGAATTTTTCCAGATTACGTTCTAAATTTTATATCGATAGTTTTAATAAATTTCAAGGCCTAGCTCCATGTGTCAAGTATTTTTGGGTAATATACTTAATGTGTTTTATTAAAGTTGGATTTTATATCATGGGTTTTTTATTTTACATAAAGTTTTACAAGATTTTATTCAAAGATTTCATTTTATGAAAAGTGAGATCATATAAGATTTACAAGTTTTATCCAAATTTAAAATTGGATATTTGTAATATATTTTGGGAGATCCAGCAGTTACAAAGATAAGGATAAGAGATATGGTTGTTATATCAAGATATGGTTCCACAATGTGAGGGATATCTTCAACAAACTTGATCCAAGAGATATATCCAAAGAAGATCTCGGTCAAACTAATTATCCAAGCTTATCCTCATCAAGAATATCACAGAATGCAGATCTTTCTCAACAGATCCAACTTATTTTTGAATTGAAAATTCAAAAATAAATTCATGATTATCACGTGGAAAGTAGCCGTTATGTTTTCTCCATATATAAAGTGTTTAATTCAAATGAAAAAAGGAGTGGAGAACGTTGGTAAACAACAGAAAAAAGAACGTTGTTGAAAGAAAAATACACACGAGAAGAAAAGACTCATACATCTTCAAGCAAAAATCTTTACATATATATGTGATCTAGAGGAAATCTGTTATTGCTCATTGATGTTGTTGAGATTCCTTTCGTGAATAAGGAATTGCTTGTTGTTTCATCACTGTAGTTGAGTGATTAGCTTAGTGAAGAAGCTAGAAAGACTCAACAGTGAGACTTTGCCTTGAAGAGGCTTATGTTGTATATCTTCAATTTGTTGATATAGTGAAACACAACCGGTATAGACAACCGGGACCCCGGTGTGGAGTTGGAAGAGAGGACTGACGCTCGAGGCGGAACCTCTATAAATATCTGAGCATTCTACTCTTCTCTACTTTTATTACTGCACATTATTGTTCTTCATTATTGTTATTCACGTGATTTTATTAGTCAAGAGTTTTGGTTGATATGCGAAAAAGTGAAATTTTAAGTAATTAATCAATTCACCCCCCTCTTGATTAATCTAATTGGGACTAAAAGAAGGCTTACCATGTGAAGAACTATTATAACTTCACTATTGTAGAATCTAATCTGTTGCTTTGATATGTTTATTGTTTGAGAAAAGATAACGGTTGTAAATAGAGGTTTTGAGCTTAGAAGAGAAGTTGGAAAGCTTGTTTGCAATGATGAGATTTGAGGAGCCACACACATGCTTTAACCCGCTAATTAGTTAGGATTAGCTATAGTTAGATTGCAATCTTCTTGTTAGTCGATTTGCAAAACTTGTTAGGAACAATTCTAATGTGAAGGCTATGAAGCTTGCTTCTACTGTCAAACAAGAATTTGGCTACAAGATAAGTAGGAGACGGGTTTAGAAGGGGAAGAAACAAGCTATCAAGCATGTCTACTGGAATTGGATGAAGTCTTACAATGAACTCCTTAAGCTTCTAAATGCCATTAAAAATATAAATCCTGAAACATGAATTGATTGGGGGTAGAGCAGATCAACTACCCCGGGGTATCTACTCTTAAGTGGGTTTTCTATGCATTCAGGCTGTACATTGCAATGTGGAGATTTCTTAAACTAGTTTTTACCATTGATGAAACTTTTATGTATAGGAAATATACTCACAAGTTGCTAAAATGATAACAAGTGAAATGTTATACTATTGGTAATGAAATATAAAGTAATCAACAAGTTAAAAGTCATTTACCTCTTCATCCCAAATGGCCTGTGATCGATGTTCCTCATGCTATGTCAAGATTGAAAGATCGAAGGATCCAAACTCCATCTATTATACAAAAAACAAAAAAAATAAAAATGTTACCATTGATATCAAAATATTAATTAATGACTTATTAGTGACTAATTATTATTGAATTAATGGTTAATTAATAGAAATTTAAGTTTACAACTACTTTTAAAATAACACATAAAGATATTACAATTACAATCAATGCAAAGTTTTTTACTAATTAATTTTCTAACGATTAATTAATGACATATTAATGACTAATTATAGTTAATTCACAATTAATTAATAACAATTTAATTTTACAATTACTCTTACAAAAACACACAAACATATTACATTTACAATCAACACGAAATTTTTCATTAATTAATTTTCTAACAATTAATTAATGACATATTAATGACTAATTACTATTAATTAATGGTTAGTTAACAACAACTTAATTTTACTACTACTTTTACAAAAACACATAAACATAGTACATTTACAATCAATATAAAATTTTCTACTAATTAAAATTCTAATAATTAATTAATAACATATTAACAACTAATTACTACTAATTAACGATTATTTAACAACTTAATTTTACAACTATGTCTACAATAACACACAAGGATATTAAATTTATAATCAATATATTTTTTTTCCTAATTAAGTTTCTAATGATTAATTAATGACTAATTAGTTAGTAATTAACAATTACTTTTACAACAATTTTCACAACTACAAATAAAGATATTTCATTTACAAAAAAATACCAATTTTTTTTACTAATTCATTTTCTAACGTTAATTAATGATATATTAGTAATTAATTAATTACTAACTAACGATTTTTAAATAACTACTGGTATTTTAATAAAAATAGTAGAATATAAATAATTACATTTAATTTTTTTGCATTAATAAAAAGTAATATAATAGGAGAAGAAATTCTCGGGAAAAGCATATTGAAATATAGCTTCGCTGAAGTTAGAAAAATGTCCTAAAAAAATTTCTACACACGTAGATGTAACAGTTTAACTTGCGTAAAAAAGAAATTACGAAAACAAAAGTTTCAAATTGTGAGAAAGAAGAAGATTGTTAGAAGAAATTGAAATGTCTGATAATGAACACTGAGAATTTGCATTTATAATACAAACTGTCAGTGCAAAATTTTTTCTATGCACTTAAGATCACATGTTGTGGTACTATACAAATTTGTACTATCACTTTATAATAATTTTTATAGGTTTGTGATATTCCATTACACTATTGAACGGTAGAGATAATGCTAGAAAAAAAAAGGGCACAAGCCTTGTTGGCACCCTTAAGCATTTTGCTTATTCGTGCCTTCAACACAAATTTTACTAAAGGTGTAGTCCTAGTGCACACCTTCAGTTTTGCAAAATTCCACAACACTGAAGGTACACACTGAATCCGTGCTTTCGAAACCTATTGAAATAATTTTTACGAGTATTATATTTTACAATTTTAAACAAAAAATACTGTATTTAAGAATATACCCTATTAATATTGAGTAATATTGCAATATTAAATAAATTACAAGTACTCAACATAGGACAAAAATTTTTTTCTTAAACGAAAGATGCTTAAATTGAAGTTTTATGTTTGATTTCTTTTATTCTTTTTTTTTTCTCAATTCATCATTAACAAAAGTAGCCATGCCTAGTTAATAAATTTGCATAGTTAAAGCCCAATTCTTGATTTAAAAGGAAAAAAAAAGCTATGCTTTAGTTATCAAAAGTATGAAAAATTGCAAAGGAACCAAAATCTTCATAATATTTATATTTAAAGTCTATAAATACAGATGACTTAAACATAACAAATTACAATTATATATAAGTTTTACACCAAATTGAAGTACGTCTAAACATAACAAATGATATAATGACTATTGAATTGGGTAAAAACAAACAAGAATGTAATGATTTATTCATCAAAGTGAATTGCAAATAGTATAAACGATGGTTAATTAACTAGATAGGTGGTAAGATTGGCACGTTGGAATTTTCAATATAATGGTTAATATTGTAATTTTGAACAAATTACTAAATAGTACTTAACATTTAATTATATATATTTCATCATATTTGATGAGGTGGAAATAATAGCAAACAAATACATGGCTAAATTTAGCAAAAATGGATTTAGTTGCAATTTATGAATTCTCGAACCTAATTTCAAAGGAAACGAGCTAATTCGAAGAAGTCAGTACCTTTAGTGTTGAGCTATGTTGTTTTTTGGGCAAATTCCATCGTTTAATCTTTCGAATAGAAAATTTTACTATTTTTTATAATTTTTTTATTTCTCATAACTTTTATAGATACTACTGTTTTAGTTGTTATTTGTGGTGTTGTCTTTGTCGTTTAAGGTATGTCGTATCTTTAAGATTTAAGAATTTCTATTTTTCGGCTATTTTTGGCGTTTCTATTTTTGGTAAATTTTTTATATCTATTTTTGGTAGTTTGCATTTATTATTATTTATATGCCCTAGGACAAGGGGAGAGATTATTATTGAAGGAAAAAAAAAACTATTGTAAGTGGTTGGCTCTATTTCTTTTTTCCCAAATATGCGAATTTTATATAATTCTTGAATTTAGATGCCAAATTCCTAAGAATTCGTAGAATTAATAAGTATTTGAAGATTACATTTCGCGTATTCGTAGAATTAATAGTTTGTGATAATCTTAACATAATTCACACGTATTACGCCGTGTCAATATTATAGCTCAATTTAATATATTTGACAAATTACTACATAGCACTGAATGTATACTTAAATGTATTTTGCTAAATTTAATTGGCAATCCTTTAGTTTAGGGTAGTCGGTCATGGACAAAGTAACCTTAAGGTTTTTTAATTAATTTTCTTGTTTATTCTTTTTTTTTTGTAATTTTTAGCTATATAATCTATTTAATATAGCTACTAATTGGACTTTATTAATTATTCAATTGAATATCGTTTCAATTTTAAATGAAACATTTAACAAAGTATGGAATGTTGTGCAGTTACTCTTACCCATTAATAATAAGCACTTTATGAATCCATCATAGTATAAAATGAAAAAGAATAGTTGATGGAATCATGCATGAGAAAGGACATCATTAGAACTACCTAGATGCTCTCAATCAATATATGTTTATGGTAAAACATCCACATCATTGTTTCTGCTGTACTATGAATCATAAAATTAATATTTATTATTTTACTATGTTTTATAAACAACATTAACTATAAAGCCAATATTCTATTTTTGTATATATAAATTGTATTTTACAACTTAACTTTTGAGTAGCATATTATAAATAATTACAAAAACATAGTAAAATAAATAGAGTGAAAATACTTAATTTACTTTGACAATAATATATAAATAACAAATATTAATAAAAACAGCTTGATATATATAGAAAACTGTAAATAAACAATAAGTGTAAGTTAGAAGTTAAGTTAGCTAATATTAGGAAATACAATAAATAATTAAGTTTAGTTATGATAATCACCGATTGGTATGTAATATGTTATTATCAAGATCTAAGGTTGTGGAGTTCCAATTAACTTTTGAAAACTAATATTAGGTATGTATTTGTGTGTTAGGAATCAAAATTGAATGGACTTAATAAATATTCAACTAATAGCATGTTTGTTGCTTGTGTGTGACTCAGTCTAAGGACCCATAGTGGTATAAAAGAACCCTGGGGGGCACCCATTTATCGGTATGTGGTAATGTCCTTAGTGGAGTTATATATCAAGATGATTTGGGTAATTTTAGATAGGCTCATGGGCAAGGTTGTTAAAATTGGGATTCTACCTAAAATCGCTTAGGGGCAATAGAGCAGAACCATACAAATTGTAAGATTCTACGATCTGTATAAATTAACTTTCAAAAGTTGTAAATATATTTATAATAATAAATGAAAAACTTATAATATAAGAATCACCAGTCATCTTGTCATCACCATCACCACCACCACCTCTCCCATCACCACCAACACCACCACTATCATTATCATTATTATCCTTATCACCATCATTGTCAATGACATTATTAATACTACTATCAATGATATTGGTACTACTACTAATAGTATTCATATCTTTTGACTCTTAGTTTTTTTAAGCATCAATTTGTACTTACATCTTCAGTAGTATCAATTTCATGAATTTTCAAATTATCTTGAATCCCATGGCTCTCCAAACTTATATATGTACTAACTTCCTCTATGATATCACTTTTATTTGAACTAACAAGATAGCTATCAAAAGTTTGTGTTATAATAGTTCCTCTAGTCCTTCAATTTGTGAAAGTTAAAAAAATCTCAAATTTGAAGTCACAATAAAAAGATAAGTGAAAAAAAGACCGAGGTTGTAATGTTCAAATGAGAGAAAAGAAGATAGAAAGTTGAAATTGTATTTTCCTAGGTTAAAACATGACAAAGAGGCTAATAAAAAGTAATATAAATATGTAATGGGCTATTTTAAAAGCCCGTTAAGTAAGGGTATTAGGTCAAAAACCCCAAAACATATAGAATCATAAAATCCCTCACGGTATTAGATTCTATTAATTCTATGGATTTAAGTTAGGATTCTACCCCATTTTACTCAAAATGAATTTTACATTGGATTTAACTAGGGAAAGTCTTGTAAAATTGTGAAACTATAGAATCATAGGAGTTGAATAGAGATTTTGATAGCTATGCTCATAGGTGTTAGGACCTGGAGTAGTAGTTTCCACTATAGTAGTATATATGTATCCTTATATATTATAAAGAGTATGGCAATGTCTTAAGTACCCCTATATTACTTGAATGATCTAAATGAGATAATAAATGGATGTTTGTTTGTTTGTTTGTTTGCATTGATTGCATGTGTTTATGTATTTGCTTAATATGCGCATGTGGGTTTTCTGTGCATGTACTTGGCAATAGCTCACCTTTTATGAAACCTTTCTTTTTCAGTCATAGGTATATCTAATGAGCTTATAGCATATGGTGAGATAGGCACAAATTATAATCAAGGTGGGGATAGCGATAGTGACTCTGAGTACAACTATAAAGATTAGTAGATGTGTATTATTGTATGAAGATAGGCTCCAGTTGACTTATGTTTATGTTGACTCATGTGTATATTGACTATGTTGTTGGGGCAATGGTCTCTAGTTATAAATGCTTGTTGCTTTTTGTTTAGATTTAATTATTAGTGAATTATTGTGATTATAGAGTGAGATCTTTAAGAGTTGTTCAATGTTGATATGTAGAGTTTATATTGTGTTTGTTTGGTAGTTATTACAAGCTCTTGCAGATTTTAGTGTATTATGAGCTTTTGTATGTCATAATTAAGGCTATATGCATCTCGAGTTTTGGGATGTTATACTTTTTTTACTTGCCTCTAAAATAGTTGTCTTAGAAGACTCATTATCTTCCTCTTCTCTAGTTGCTTAGGTATCTACCATAAGCCTTTCATCATTGGAAACTCACCTTTAACTTTAAGGTTATACCATCATAAGGTGCTATTAAATGAAAAGATCTTATCAACATCCATAAATCAAACTGCTGAATTAGAAAAATTAGGTGTTACCATATAGCTTTCTATCAGCTAAATTCACAAGTTGAAGATATTTAGCAGACTTGAACCATTGACATTTTTCGTAAGGTAAATGATAGCAACCATCCTCTACCCCATAAACACAACTTATAACTTTCATCATACTGTGCTCTCCAAAGAAGACCATATGTTTTTCCATGTTAAAAATAAGAAAATTCCAATATTTTATCTTTTTTCTTTCTTTTGTAATTCTCCTTGTTAAAGAGATATAACTTTATTCTACACAAAATAAAAGAGGGAGGGAGAGAAAATTTTAGTACAAATTCCATTAATTAATGTCTCTAGTAGCTAATAAGGGCTATATGATTTAGTATATCTATCTATCTATCCATGTATATGTAATATCTAAAAAAATAATAAATAAATAAATAGAACTACAATTAATGGTAGAGAAAATAATAAAGAGTTAATAATACGAGCTTTATGGTCTTTATGCAGCAAGGGTGCTTAAACCTCCTACACATCATTACACGAAAGTAACGAAGCACAATTGTGGGTTTAGACCATTTTGGAGTTGGAATGGACAAACAAAAGCAAGTGCATTTTGGATTACATAGAAGTAAATTTTTTATGTTTTGGCTATTTTCAAATTAATAATCTCAGAAGAAATTATGATTTTTGCACTTTTAGGGATACCATGAGGATCACAGTTAAGATCACGACCATGATCTTACCATGAACTTTCAATACACTTTTAGAACATAAAGTACGAACGTGATATTGATGGTGAAGAATGAAGTTTTGAGTAGAGAAGGTCACGACCATAATTATACTTGTGATCCTACCTATGAACCCAGTTCATGACTATGAACATGCGCATGATCTTGAACTCTTCTCTTTTCATCATAGAGAGGTTCACGCCTATGACCATGCCTGTGACCTTACTTGTAATCCTTATTCACACCTATAAACTTGACCATAAACTTGCCTATGAAACTCACTACTTCTTCAAAATAGCATTTTCTTTTATCTTTTGTCTTCCAATGTTTTTCCAACATCTTTCCAACCTATGCTAGGACATTTATAGGATAGATTATCACTAATTAGGATTCTAAATTCAGTTGTTCATGTGGAGTTGGGTTAGCTAGAGTTGATTATGGTATAAATAGTGTGACTTCAAGTATGTGTTTATTGGTGTTTGCTACTTGTATTTGTTAACTTAGTAATCTAAATGAAACTAATTAAATATTGAAAGTTAGGACTAAGAGTAATAGTTCCCAACCTAACTTACATTTTATATATGTATTATATGGCATGGAAAAATCATGAATACCCTTATGATGTTTGTTGGTTTAACTAAAGATAATAAACATGTTGGTTGTAATTTATCTGTTGCATTACATGTGTATAAACTGTGGCCATTGTGGCACACATTTGTATTTGTAGTACTTACATATCGAGTGTTAGATTACCCCTTTTGGGGAATTTCTTTTTCAAGTATATGAGACTTTGTCAGCAGGTCCAATGCTAGAGTATTGAGATATGTAATAAATTACGTTGTTATAGGTTACTTTTAATTAAATTGGATTTAATTTTAGATTGTTTAGAAAATTTTAGAGCTATGTACATTACTAAATAATAAAAAATATTGAAAAACTAACAAATTATTTTATATTACAGAGATATAAAAATATTTATGATTTTAAATAATTAAAAGTCTTAATGTATCATTATTTAGTAATAATATATGATGGATTGTAATGTCTTGAATTTTGAGGTGTTATAATAGATATATATATATATATATATTATAATTACACATTTTCTTGAGAAAATAAGTACATGGAACGTTGAAAGATTTTGCCTCGTGACTGGTGTTCGGACATCCGTTATGAATATCCTTTCAGTATTTGTGCAACAAAACACGTGAAATCGAAACGTATTCGGACCGTATACGTGATTGGCAAGTTTTGACCAGTTGAGAAAAATTCAACGAAACTACAGCCACACCCTGCACTCGCGTTCTTCTTTATCTTAATACAAATTTAGCGGACTTATGACAATGATATGCCTGCTCATCAGCCGTCCCAACTATATATAAATACGTTCTCAATATAACAAAGTTCAGCAATAATATCAATCATATATACCTCAGACTAAAAGATCTTGTTTCTCTCTTTTTTCCTACCTTAAATCTTCAACCATGGGTTTGTTCTCATACTTGTATAAGGGTTGCTTCTCTGGCCGGTCAAGTCATAAAGTAAAGTGTGAAGATGAGGAAGTAATGTCAAAGCCAGATGATGATGGAGGAAAATCAGCGTCAAAGAAAAACCCTAGCAAAAGGAAGTCTCCTCCTATTCCAATGTCTTATTTTCCAGTAGGATCGAGACCTTCTCTTCTTTGATGATCTTTAATGAGGATGCACTCATGAATCCTCCATGGAACCTTAAGAGAGTTGGACAAAAGCCCTAGGAAAAAAAAAACTATCTGCTTTTGTTTGTTTGTTTGTTGTCATTCCATGTTTTTGAACAGTTATCGGAATGAAATTCTTGTACACTCATAGCTCTCGTGTTAAAAGGATTGTTTTAACGTTTCCACAGTAAAAGATGATGTTATACATTATAAAATAGGAAAATGTAAACTGCTGCCTTGAGGATTGTCAAAATTCAAATGAAAAAAAACTATAAATTTTGTCATACATTCATACTTATTTATAAAATAGATAATTAAATTAAAAAATATATTAACTTATTATTTTAAACTCTTTATAAGTATTCCAAATGGTTCACATAATAATTATGCACCTATATTTTCAATTATGTCGTTTTACCTGATCCAAAAGGTTTCACTCCAAATTTAATTTAAATCTCAGTAATGCTGATGAAACTATATACTAAAAATTAATAATGATAAACAAGGCGAAACAATTGGTGGAATATAATTGGCTCCAGGGACATGTGTGCTTCAAATCTCACCAATTAATTGCAAAGCGACTAGACATGTGTTAACAACAAAAATTGAATCAAGCTAAAACCATGAGCAAGCCACATAGGAATTCGACTCCACATGATAGTTAAAGGTCCCATATACGTGATTAGTTCTTGCCTTCTATTTCAAGGACTTTGTTATAAGGGAATTTTGAGCAAAAAAACTAAGATAAATTACCGTAATGCTAATTCTAATTGGCAGTTGGAACAAACACCAAATAAAAGGAGATAATATCATTTATTTATATGTAGAAATAGTTTGGAATAAAAGAGTCTAAAATTAAATGAATGGAATGGTTTTGAACGAAATTGCGATTTCTCCTCTTAAATTTAGGAATCAAAATCCTATTTAAAGGATTTTCGATTTTACATTTTTTTTAAAAAAAAAACACATCTAGACACATGAATAAAAATAAAACATGAAATTATGATTTTTCCAAGTTTATTATGCATACTAAATGTACCATAGAAGTACACAAAATAAAATGGCTCAAAACTAAACGTAAACTTACCAAATCCACAATGTGAACGAAATAGTAAGGATTATTGGACAATTAACGAAGGTAATACAATTGCTCATCTTAGTGATAAATACTTGAAATGGTTTATAACCATATTCAACCTTAAGGACTTCCAAGACTTTTAGTATATTACGTCAGAATTTTAAAGCACTTTCTCCTTTATTTACGGACATTTCCAATTTATTCATAAGATTCTTCATGACAATTCTTTATTTATGAGTCTCGTCGATAACATAGACTAGCCATTTGAGAGTCGTTGCAGTTGCATTCTTCTAACATTTGTCAGAAATTTAGAAAAAAAGGAGTGCTAGACCCGAAGGAATTGTATAAAGCACCGAGAATTAGTGCTAAAAGGTTCAAACAATATTATGTCATCGTAAAAAATGTAGCTTATAACAAGTGTCTAATAATTTTAAATAAATTTAGGAATCTACCCTGTTTTCCTGGCATCGACTGGAAAGTTTCGATTTGTTGTGAAGATTCAAATTACGTAGGGTCCAAGTAGAACTTTCTTACCTTGCCAATTTAAAAAGCATGCTTAGTCAAAGTACTAACATCACTGAGGTACCGTTTGGGTCTGAGGTACCGTTTGGTTACTGGTACCGGACAGAACAAGAGTACTGGACAGTACTAAAAAAGAAGGATTGGATAAAAAATATTTTTGTACCATGTTTGGTTTGTTCAGTACTGGACAAGGATTTTTGTACTGTCCAATGTTTGGATTGCAAAGTACTGGACTGAACATAGTAAATTTGACAATTTTGCCCTGGAGAAGGCTTTTGTGGATTTTCCAAGATTAACACACGCCCGTGCCTTCAACCGTGTACTCAACCGTGTGTGCTTCTGTGGATTTTCCAACCTTAACACACGACCATGCCTTCAACCGTGTACTCAACCTTGTGTGCTTCTGTGGATTTTCCAAGCTTAACACACGGTCGTGCCTTTAACCGTGTACCGAGCATGCATTCGAACCCTAACCAATAACCCCCCTAAAGCGAACCATTCAATCGAACCCTAACCAACTCTTCTCCATTATAGAGCATGCATTTGAACCCTAAAACCAAAAAAACCCCTAAAGTGCACCATGCATTCGAACCCCAAAACAATGTTTAAGCTTCCCCCATCCCCCAATGGATAGCGAGCGACAAATCTTGAACAGCATGTGAGCACTGGGGGACTTGTTGACGGACACAACGAACAAGCATGTGAGGAACATTCAAAAGGAAGCAACAATGTGAGAAGAAATGAAACCATAAGTACTTGATGGCGACTTCAGGCTTCACAATGGCGATGGGTGAACTTGCGGCCGTTTCCACGGTGGGCGGCAGTGAAGGAGCGGAGGAAAACACGACCGGTTGAAGCTCGTACGGCGTTGGAGGAAAAACCAAATGGTTGCTACGAACGAAAGGGGCGTTTGTGCAGCAGGGATTCAAGGTAAGTACGAAGGGCAAATTCGGAATTTCAAAAAAATTACATTTAGTCCAGTACCGCATTTTTAGTACCGAATTACATGCGGTACTAAAATTTCTGATTTTGTCCAGTACGTAATTGGTGTTTAGTCCAATACTTCCTTCATGTGTGGCAACCAAATGAGGGACAAAAAATTTTGTTCAGTCCAGTGCCAAATTTCAATGCCAACCAAACACTACCTGAGTGACCCAGAACCTTCAAAGAACGTGGTGACTTTTCCATCAACAATTTTATATGTATCCGCGTTACCTTTTTTAATATTGATGTAATTCCAACCAATCATAGGCATTAATAATGCTGTTTTCAGATTATATTTGAATCTTTTTTATTGCCCTCAGTTACTCCTCGCAACTTTTCATCTATAAAAGTATGTCCAAGGCATAAGAAATTACTGTTTAAGTAAAGATTTTTTTTTTTAATCGAAGGATAAAATAGTAAAATAAAACTTTAAAAGTAAAATATATATATATATATATAGAAAAAAGAAAAGAAAACTTGATATACATTGAGTAAGGATGAACATTTACGATTTACCCTATATATATAAAAATGTGAAGGAAGCTGACTTAATCCACACATTCCCTCATTTCCTGGACACTGAATGCCTAAACCCTAGAGAGCACTATATATATGCCCATCGTGAAGAGCAAACTTCTTCATCAGAAAACTCAGAGCCCATCATCTCAATTCATTTTGCTTCTGCTTCCACCATCAATTGCTACTTGAGATATAGGTCTTTTAGTTGCTCACAAAACCCCCAAAAAACATGGCTTCCTTCTCAACCTTAGTTAAATTTACAGGTTGCTTCTCCAACCAATCAAGTAAGGTTATATGCGAAAAGCAAGTTCCGAAGAGCAGTTCAGACACAGAAGAACATGATAGACTAGGTGAAAGCAAATTAAAGAAAGAGAATAACACAAGCAAGAGGAAGTCTCCTCCCATACCTATGACTTATTTCCCCATAGGATCAAGACTCCCACTTCTGTGATTGAAGTTACAAAGCAACATGAAGTTCATGTCCTATTTATCATTCCCAAGCTTTTCTTTCTTTTTTCATGTACCATATTTTAATTACCATGTTTCGTTTATTTGTTTGTTTAGGATGCCATGTAATTGATTCTTTTTTACTTAGCCTTGGATTTTCTTCTTTTCCCTTTTTGGTTTATGCTGATTCTTTTAATATACAAGGAATTTTATTCATCTTAGTATACCGTGCTTCATTTATATGGGTCTAAATTAAATGGTTTCTACTACAAGTTTTAAAATGTAATATGACACATTTACTGATCATCATATCTATAAATCTAAACATGTAAATACTATCCCTTTAACAAACTTGTTTTACGGGTGAAACATGTTTATCAATATCAACAACTTGAAATAAATCTGTACCATGATTCTCAGATATACTAGAAAAATTATAAAAAAAAACAAAAATCATATGAAAGTCCACAAGAGGAAGTTACTTAAACATGATAAACTACATTTCCATAAAAGTCTTCACCAAATTAATATCTTTTAAGCATTGGGAAGATAGTTGGTTAGAGGAGTGGATTAACATACCAAGACAGGCAAGCTAGCACTATCAATATTACACGGGTTAAAGCCCAATTCTTGATAAAAAATAAAAAAATAAAAAAAAATCTATAATTTAGTTGTCAAATCTATGAAATTTAAAATTGCATAGGAACCAAAAATCTTCATAATCTTTATATTTAAAGTCTATAATACATATAACTTAAACATAACAAATAATATATTAACTGTACAACTAGGGAAGATGACGCAGCGCGGAAAGCAAAATGAAACGAATCCGAATATGGATTGGTTTCACACAACAAAGAAACACTCTTTGATGCAAATCTGGTTGCGCACAACCGGGAAAAGGGAGAAAAATTCTCTCACGAAATGTATTTGAAAATAAAACAAAACGTAACCCTAGCATATCTGACAAAAGAGTCTTTATACTTCCCCGTAAAATATCTAAAAGGGAAAATCTAAGCGTACACGTGGAAATAAATAATAAAATACACGTCTATAACTTGTCGCATACACGGCCGTCCCTCCAGGCCGTGTATGTTTCTAGGCAAGTGACAAGCCTAGTACACGGTCTCATACACGGCCGTGCCTCTAAGCCGTGTATGATTCTGTGAAAGTTCCTGTCCGAATACACGGCCGTGTCCAGGCCGTGTATGGGAGCCGTGCATGCTTCTGTGGGATACCCTGATCGAATACACGGCCGTTATACACGGCCGTGTATGGAAACCGTGTATGTCTCTGTGGAAATCCTGGTAAAATACACGGCCGTGCTTCTGCCCGTGTGTAGAGGTCATGTATACTTCTGTGAGTTCCTTCCAAACACTACACGGTCGTGGCACAAGCCGTGTGTCCGCCCGTGCCTCGTGTGTCTCCATCATTCTCCCCCACTAATGGAGAACTCGACCCCGAGTTCTCATCCGGATATAAAGGAGTATCATCGGGGTGAAAAGGTGATAGATCCGCAACATTAAAAGTATAGGAGATATTCATATCTTCCGGGAGTTGTACAACATATGCGTTGTCATTTATCTTATGTACAACTTCATAGGGTCCGTACTTCTTGGGTTGAAGTTTCTCATATTTCCCTATAGGGAAATGCTCTCTTCGGAGGTAAACCATGACCTGATCGCCTACTGCAAAGAGCTTCTTCCGTCTATGCTTATCTGCATCCCCTTTGTATCGTGCATTGGACTCCTCTATCTTTCGTTTAACATCCTCAATAGTGGCTTGGTGTTGTTCTGCCATATGTTTAGCCGCCACATCACCCACCATATCCTTAGGTAATTTGAGCAAGTCCCGCGCATGTTGTGGTGTCTTGGTGTATACCACCGAGAATGGTGATCTCCTAATAGTTCGGTGGACGGAACTATTGTAAGCGAATTCAGCCTGAGCCAGTACTTGATCCCATTGTCCCGGCTTCTCGCAGCAGATGCTTCTGATGAGATTTTCGAGGGTCCTGTTAGTTACCTCAGTCTGACCATCGGTTTGGGGATGAGCGGTACTGCTGTAATTCAATGACGAATCAAACAGATACCAAAGAGTCCTCCAAAAATGACTGAGGAATTTGCTATCCCTGTCGGAAGTAATAGATTTTGGGACTCCATGCAACCGCACCACTTCCTTGAAGAACAACCGCGTAATAGCTTGTGCATCTACGGTCTTCCTGAAAGGAATGAAATGAGCCATCTTGGAAAACCTGTCAACTACAACAAACACGGAGTCAGCACCTCGTTGGGTACGAGGCAAACCCAGTATAAAATCCATTGATAGGTCCTCCCAGATGTTTGATGGTACGGGAAGAGGAGTATATAGGCCCGTGTTTTGGGATTGCCCCTTAGACACTTGGCAAATATAGCACCTTTCCACAATCCGATACACATCTCTTCTTATCCGAGGCCAAAAGTATCTTTCAGTTACTACGGCTAGGGTCTTATCTCTACCCATATGTCCCGCCAGTCCTCCACCATGCAGATCTCGGATAAGCTTTTCCCGTAAGGAAGTTTTAGGAATGCACAGTTGATTCCCTTTCATCAAATACCCCTCATGGATATGATAGTTGTCACACGGTTCCGTGTTGGTACACTTAATCCAAGTGTCCTTAAAGTCGCTATCATTTCATACAATTCCCGTAGCTTCTCAAACCCAACAATGTCCGCACTTAAAGTAAGTAGGACATTCGCTCTTCTACTCAGGGCGTCTGCGACCTTATTGTGCACACCCGACTTGTGCATCAATCTGAAAGGAAATATCTGCAAGAAATCAATCCATCTAGCGTGCATGTCCTTACTAATTCAGGTTGACCACTCAAGTGTTTAAGAGCCCCACAATCCGAATACAAAATGAACTCTTTCCCAATCAAATAGTGCTCCCACACTTTAAGGACCCTCACCACGGCGTAGAACTCCTTATCATATGTAGACCAAGTCCACCTTGCTTCGCACAATTTTTCACTGTAAAAGGCTATTGGTCTTCTCTCTTGTGATAGTACCGTACTAACTCCAACCCCACTAACATCGCAATCCACCTCGAACAATTTCTCAAAGTCCGGTAGCGCTAGTACAGGAGCGCTACACAATCTCTGTTTCAAGTTCATGAAGCTCGATTCAGATTCTTCGCCCCATTGGAACTTTCCCTTCTTTAAGCATTCAGTCAGGGGGGCAGCAACAGTACTAAAATGCTTAATGAATCTTCTGTAGAAACTACCTAGGCCGAGGAAACTTCTCAATTCTGTAACAGTTCTAGGAACAGGCCATTCTCTAATCGCCTTCACCTTCTCATCATCCACCATCACTCCTTCACTACTAACCACAAACCCAAGGAACAACAGTCACCTTGACATAAACGTACACTTTTTTAGATTAGCGAACAGCTTGTTCACCTTTAGTGCAGATAACACACACTTTAGATGCTCAAAATGTTCTTCCTCGGATCTACTAAATATTAGAATATCGTCAAAGTACACTACAAGGAAACGACCATTGAATGGTTTCAATACCTGATTCATTACCCTCATGAAGGTGCTTGGTGCGTTACTCAACCCAAATGGCATCACTAGCCACTCATACAGCCCCTCCTTGGTCTTAAACGCCATCTTCCACTCATCTCCGGGACGGATCCGAATCTGGTGATATCCACTTCGCAAGTCTATCTTGGAGAAGATAGTAGCGCCACTCAAACGGTCCAACATATCCTTAATGCATGGTATAGGGAATTTATACCCTATGTAATCTTGTTGATAGCTCGGGCTATCAACACACATCCTCTAGCTCCCATCTTTCTTGGAGTTAACAACGCTGGAACCGCACATGGACTTAAGCTATCCTAGATGAACCCTTTGTCCAAAAGCTCTTGGACCTTCTCCTGTAGAATCCCAACTTCCTTGGGACTCATTCTGTAATGCGAGAGGTTTGGGAGACTAGCTCGGGCACCAGGTCTATCTGGTGTTGAATGTCCCTCAGAGGGGGTAGCCCCTCAGGTAGGTCGTCTGGAACCACTTCCTTAAACTCCTCAAGAAGATCTTTCATTGCCCCTGGCACTTCTCCATCAAGTTCCTCCCCTCCTTTGGTCACACCTTTCACGATGAAGGCGTGACCACTCGCGACTCCCTTAAGTCTTCCATCACTTCCTTCTCAGATTGAGTGACAGTTAAGAATGATCGACTCTAACCTCTTTCCTTTAGCTCGTCCTTCCCTCTTCAACGGCAACAAGGTGTACTTCACACCCTCCTTCTCCAACCTGTAGACATTCTCTTTACCCGCATGTTGCGCGTCTACGTCAAATTGCCATGGTCTCCCAAACAAGATGTGGCAAGCATCCATGTTTACAATGTCACAAAATGCTTCATCGCGGTACTTCCCTATTGAGAAAGGTACCCTGCATCTCTCCTTAACCTCAATTTTCTCGGCTGCCTTAATCCAGCCAATAGTGTACGGATTCGGGTGCTTCTTGATGGGCAGCTGCAATTGTTTCACAACCTCCCTTCCTATGATGTTCTCGCAACTGCCGCTGTCTACTATTAGCTCAAACAACTTCCCCATGATAGTACACCGTGTACGAAACAACTGGTGTCTCTGCGTGATCTCTTCTTATTCGGGTGAGCATCATGTGCCGAATTACATATGTTAGTTCCGCTGTTTCTTCTTCTTCCTCATAATATTCTCCCTCTCCATCGGGTTCACAGCAAATCTCCTCATCATCTTCCATATCAAGGATGTTGACGCTCTTCCTTGATGGACATTCGTTTGACCGATGACCCGATTGGTTGCATCGGAAACATTTGCCCAATATAGGTTTGCATAGGGATTGTTCTGTCTTTGAGCTCCCTTCTGCTCCATCGGTTTCTTCCCCTCACTTTTCTCTTCCCTCCCGGACATGTCCTCGGTTGGTTTATATGGTGTAGTCTTACTTTTCTCAAATACCGATCGATTACCACCACCCACAGCTTCGCCTACATATCCCTTCCGTCCTCCTCCATATCTACTCCCTTGTTCCTACAACACAAGTTCAGCTCGGAGAGCCAAGTTCTTTGCTTCTATAAGGGTTCTCACCATCGTAACCCCAATCTTGTCTTTAATTTGGAGCTTCAGTCCTTCTACATACCTTGCAACTTGCTGACCTTCGCTCTCCTTTCAAATCATTCCGCTTCGCCAACCTCATGAACTTGCCTATACTCATGCATGGAACGTTGTCCTTGGCGGCACCGCTGATATTGTTGGAACAATATTTGCTCATAATCCGGGGAGGAAATCATGTTGCAGCAACTGCTTCATGCGATACCATGATCTCACCAGTGTTTTCCTTCCCTCTGCCTCCTACTTTGTAGCCTCTCCCACCATGCCGAGGCGCCACTCTTCAACCTGCATGCCACCAACCTTACATGACAATCCTCGAGAATTTCCATGTAATCGAAGAACCGGTCCACTTCCGCAAGCCAATCAAGGAAGCCTTCGATGTTGAGGCTGCCATCGAACCATGGGATGTCGACCTTCAAACGATAGTCTCTCCTATCCCCTTGATCATAGCCTCCACGGTTCCTCCTGTAATCACCTTCTCTAGGGTAGGTTTCCATGATGAGCCATCCGATGACCACCACCTCTACCACCACGCCCTTGCCGTGGCCTACTCCCGTACATGTCATCACTTTCTTCGCTGGACTCTTTCACTCTCCACATGCCCCCACCTGTTCTCAATGACAGGTCGGATCACGCGTCCCCCGAATTCCTCCACCGTACGTGGTGGATTTCTGCCAGCACCTCCAACCCTATTGGGGTCTACCACCAGAGCATCGAAACGCTCGACCAGTTCATCAAGGCGCCGTTCCATACCCTGACCTTCTATGCATTGCGTCGAATTCTGCCCTTGGAACCCATTAAAGGTTCCCTTGAAACCTCGCCTCTTGAACACGTCAAGAACACGACCGCTATCATCGCCTTGATGAGTTGACATCTCTACAGGAAATAGCCTTGCTCTGAATACCAACTGACGCAGCGCGGAAAGCGAAACGAAATGAATCCGAATATGGATTGGTTTCACACAATAAAGAAACACTCTTTGATGCAAATCTGCTTGCGCACAACCGGGAAAAGGGAGAAAAATTCTCTCACGAAATGTATTTGATAATAAAACAAAACGTAACCCTAGCATATCTGACAAAAGGTTATTTATACTTCCCCGTAAAATATCTAAAAGGGGAAAATCTAAGCGTACACGTGGAAATAAATAATAAAATACACGTCTATAACTTGTCACATACACGGCCGTGCCTCTAGGCCGTGTATGTTTCTGGGCAAGTGAGCAAGCCTAGTACCACAGCCGTGCCTCTAAGCCGTGTATGATTCTGTGAAAGTTCTGTCCGAATACACGGCCGTGTCCAGGCCGTGTATGGGAGCCGTGCATGCTTCTGTGGGATACCCTGATCGAATACACGGCCGCGTGTATGGAAACCGTGTATGTCTCTGTGGAAATCCTGGTAAAATACACAGGCCATGCTTTTGCCCGTGTGTAGAGGCCGTGTATACTTCTAGTAAGTTCCTTCCAAACACTACACGGCCGTGACACAAACCGTGTGTCCACCCATGCCTCGTGTGTCTCCATCAGAAAACAAACAAGAATATGATTATTTATTTATCAAAGTGAATTGCGAATAGTATAAATGATGGTTAATTAACTAGATAGGTGATTAATATACCGAGATTGACATGTTGGCACTTTTAATATAATGGTTAATATCATAATTTTGAAAAAATTACTAAACAGTACTTAACATTTAATTATATATATTTCATCATACTATAACGCCATTGAATAGATTTAACAAATTACTAGATAATACTTAATGTATACTCAAATATATTTTCCTAAATTTAATTGGCAATCCTCCAGCTCGGGATAGCTGGCCATGGATAAGTTAGCCTTAAGGTTTTTTAATTAATTTTCTTGTTTATTCTTTTTTTTTGGTGCAGTTTTATGTTATATAATTTATTTAATATGTCTACTAACTAGAGTTTATTAATTATTCAATTGATTATTGTTTCAATTTTAAATGAAACATTTAGCAGAAGCATAGAATGTTGTGTACTTACACTCACCCGTTAATAATAATCACTTTTATGAATCCATCCATAGTAGAAAATGAAGAAGAATAGTTGATGGAATCATGCATAAGAAAGGACATCATCATGACTACCTAGATGCCCTCAACCAATATATGCGTTTACAGTACACACATAAAATTAATATTCATCATCCAACTTTTTTTTTTCTTTTCATACAAATTACAGCTTTTTGAGAAATAAAAAAAACCAAAAAATTAGTATTGTTTACCCTTTTGCCTCAGCCAGCTAATTTAGTATAAGCTTTCTATTTTTTATTTTATTTTTGTTGTCCCAAATAAAACACGTGAAACTAAAAATATCTGTAAAATAAGAGTGCTTGCTTGACAAGTTTGCGGCTGAAGACAAGGAAATGGATCCAAATCCGTCCAGAATTGTAAAAGAAATCCACTTTAGAATGAGTCCAAACCTTTAAAGTCTTCTACAGCTAATACAAATTAACTATTTAGGAAACTATGGAGGAAGCTCCCTCGGGGTCCTGGAAAAAAATATGCCTCTCTTGCATCAACCATCACATATATAAAATTAGGATAAATATTTATGTGAAAATTGAACAAGTTAAACTACCAAATTAAATAACAAAAGAAAAGAAAACTTCAAAGTCCCTACAACAACATGATAAAAATTGATAGCAAGAATTGTTGGATATTAAAGTGCAATTAATAGCACTTGAGCGGTTACCAAAGGGCATGAACTAGAAATCATAATTTTGACGTGAAATAAAATCATACATTTCCTTACCAAGCTATCGTCACTGAAGCATTTTAAAACAGTAACAAAGAATAGCATTTCTTAAACTAAAGTGAACCGCACCAAACTTATTATGAAATCAAAGAAATACCCATATAAAGGAGGACATGATAACCTTACCTTGTTAAAATAAATTAAACATCTAAAATTAAAAAGGCAGTATTATAGCTTAATAAAAAAGCAATAAAATACTACTATTTGTACTCAAAAAGGTGAACGAATGATGCTTGATTAAATGTTTCAGCCTTTTATTTGTGCTTCTCTTGAGTCTAGTCGTCACTTTTTTTTCACATCTCATCCATCTCTTCTAAATATTTTCTAAAATGATGATATTGGAAATGAGACTGCCAAAGATTCCCCCATCATCTTCATCCTCAAACTCACCATTCACAATTTTATTGTCTTTAGCAATCCTAGACAACTCAATAATTTCCTTTCTAAGATAGTCATCCTTAGTAGGCCCAAAATTTACTAATTTTATAGTAATTTTCTCTGCAATTATAATTCTTTCAAACTAAGGTAAAAATAATTAGCTCACTTGAAGTTACTTGTTTATTTTATTTTGTCAATTTATTACAATAATGTTCATTTTTGTTTTTCCATGAGTCTTGGGCTAAATTCAACCTTCAATTTGTGGGTGATTAGGCTTACGAGAAAGGACAAACATAAACTATCAGCATTGAGTTTGTCTCCGCTATTTGTACTCTGATACTCAAGTCAAATAAATGCTTAGGAAAGTGTGGTGGCAAGAGAGAGAAAGAGTATCCAGATTCTGATCCTTTACCTTGGTAAAGTGATCACTAATTTATAGTGAGGATGTTGTGAGATACTTATGGTAAGTGAATTTTTCCTAAAAGATGTGTACACTTATCTAATAAAGATATGATAGAGTGCATTTTGAAAATTGGATGTACATTCCGTTGTTTTCCCATCTACCCATAAGTATATAATTTAATAGTGTAAGAGGCTAGCTAAGCTAGGCTTCAAGGCCCATGACCCAAAAGCCTATCAACACTTGCCCTAAAGTCTTATTGGCAACTAGATGGTAAGGAGAGTTGAGACCAAGGCAGGCTTATGAGCACATTAGATAAGCCACAACACATTTAGTAATTAATTCAAACTGCAAAGCTACTAGTTTAACCTTGGTCTTTAGAGCATTGCGGTTTGTGTCTTTAGCAAGCTACCTTTGAGCTAGGATGACCTATGTGGGGTTATTTTGTAGTACAAATATTTTTTTTATTTATATTAATAAATAAATATTTAAAAAATATAATGAGGGACAAAGTCATAAATGGGCGTGTGGAATAAAGGGCAATTTCATCTTTTCCTAGTGGGACTATATATATGAAAATGACCTAGGGTTCCTTTCTTGTCTACACGTGTTCACAATAGCCACTTAGAGACACAAAAAGAGAGAAAAGGGAGAGAGAACCTCTTCAAGAAAACGTAGAGCAATTTGAGGAGGTAGCGCAGCTAAGCAAAAAGGTATAATTTTTTATCATTCAATACGTATTTTATTAAGAGGAGACTCCTTTTAGTGGTTCATAGACATCAAACTTGAGGATAGATTGAATAAACATGAGAGTGATTGGATTGGGAGTTTTAAGAGAAATTCGAATCGGGTAAGAGATTCTAATTTGTGTTTTTGAGATTTAATTAAGCTTAGGATTAGAAAATTAGGAGATTAAACTTATCAAGGATAGAAAGATTAGGGTTCATGGGATTGGCCGAGATATACATGACTTCCCAACACGGTTATAACATGACCATGTTGAATGTAAAGTATACCGAGAGATACACGGTCCCCAACACGGTCGTACTTCGACCGTGTTAAATCCAAAAGTCATACCAAGAGATACACGACCTCCAAACACAATCGTTTTTCAACGTGTTGAATTAAGAGAAACACAGTCTCTCAACACGACTTGTTCCAACCGTGTTAAAGCCAAATCTCACCAAGAGATACCAACCCCTAACATGGTCATGTACTAACCGTGTTGAGCAACATTGCAATGTTAAGTGATGAACATTTTCAATATATATCAAATTTATCTTCTTAATTGACCAAGTTCCACATAACTAAAAAAATTAGTGAAACCTTAGATGACTTAATAGAATAAGAGGAATTAGGAGAGTTATATTATGTTGGTTTAGTACTAAGATTAATGTGTTGATTATATAAATATCGACTTAGCATAAGTTTAGGGCAAGAAGTGCATAAAGCTAGGATTTCAGGTACGTGTTTACTTTTTTCTTATATATGATTATTAGGAAGCTATCTAATGAGTTATATCTAGAATAATGAAATACTAAGAAATAATGTGAATGATGTGGTATCATGAAGTAATCTAGTGTTATGTGAACGGAATGAAATATGTTGCTTATGCTTGGCTCGGCTTAGGGGCCCGTAATGGCAGATCCTTTAAGGGCACCTTGATGATTGGTATGCCGCGTTGTCCCTAATGGAGTAGTGTATCGAAATGATTTGAGGTAGATTAGGAATAAACGAGGCCCGTAGTGGCAGTTCCCATTAGGGTTAGATGGAGCCTACAAAGGCAGTTCCCACTAGGATAAATGTTATGTCTACTGGGGTCATAAGTACCCTCATGTGTTATAATTCGTTGTTGGTGTTGATGTGTGAACTGAATTGTGAATGTGTTGAGGATAAATGCTGCATATATGCATGTGATATTAACATGGTGTGTCATGCGCATGTGAGTATGGTACTCATGTACTAAGCTTAGGCTCATCCCCCTTTCTATATTCTTTTAGTTGTAGGAAAAAATGATGAACAACTAGAGTATGATGAGAACGGAAACTTAGTGAGACATTACATGGATGAAATGGGAAGAGAAACTATTACTATGTGGAGCAAGAGTGACAAGAATTATGAAATTTTTGTAAATTGATGTTTTATTGTTCAATTGAAATTATGGAGATGGATGATAGCTTGAGACTTTGTAGTTATTAAATAATAAAATTTGGAATGACTCATCTGAGTCATTCATTTAATTATAATAGTATAATGGATAATGTATTTAAGCAGGTTTTGAAGTATGTTGAAGTTTAGAGCCTTAGCATTTCGCTTAATAGTAGTGACACATGGCATGTTGTATGCTCTAAGTTTTGGGGTGTTACATATTCGAGCAAAGGATCAAATCCTCCAGTTTATATCTTTAACCTAGTGAGCTAAGTGAGGGGATTTAACTCGAGTGTTGCTATGAGATAAGCTGCCAGTCTTATGGCAAGCAAGTTAAGCCAAGGTCTTAAGGAAGCATGTGTGATACACTTCTTGTCAATCCATCAATTTCAAATATGATGTATGCATGCATTAAATGTGACAAAGC
The DNA here is from genome assembly GCA_037954665.1 of Laguncularia racemosa. Taxonomy (NCBI): domain Eukaryota; kingdom Viridiplantae; phylum Streptophyta; class Magnoliopsida; order Myrtales; family Combretaceae; genus Laguncularia; species Laguncularia racemosa. The sequence continues at coordinate 106,886 of JBBMOL010000386.1, forward strand.
ACATGTTATATTAAGGAAAAGCATGCATGCATAGACTAAAATGATCGAAGCTCTTTATTCTAATAGTAAAGCTTATAGTGTGATTAGGTGTGTCTTAAGGATTCATGCATCTCTTCAGATAACAATCAAGCATCGCCTATAAAAGGCTACACAATGCATAAAACTAATACTTTTGTTCTTTTGTCTTTTCAAAATCCTCTAAAATCTCTTACATTGTTGCGTTCTTACATTTCACTTCAACCTTCTTCTCTTTGAATTCTTACTTTGTTTTTTCCTTCAAGAACACATATTTAAAGGTATAGAAATGGCACTTTAATCTTCTTCTTCCTTGCACACACCTATAGAGGCAATGGGGCCTTCAAGTTGACCCTATACCAGCATGATGCTAGCCAAGGAGAGTGAGACTTCTTATGGATTGCTATTTGAAGAAAGTGAGCGAGCTGAATTAGCCTTGTACATTTATCCTAATGACTGGGAGGATGTGAAGCCCATCAAGTTGTGCTTTGAGAAGCTAGCAACTTTGAATCAACTCTAAAAGTCATGAAAATCACATTCTCAAAGGCAAAAGCGGACTAAGTGTGGTTGTACTATAATCTACTTCCAAGCGGCTAGGTCATCTAACTAGCTAGAGAGGACAAATGGGTAGTTCTAATGAAGGACAACCTCTTTGGTATCTATCAACGATACTTTGAGTTTAGGTTACAACTACCCTTCACAAACTTGTAGAAGAGTTTCCTCAACTACCATCATGTCAATCCACTTCAACTCGTGCCTAATGCCTACATGTTGTTGGCTACCTTCAAAAGCCTTTATGAATCCAATGGAGTTCAGCTAACAATCCAACTATTTTGGTACTTTTATAGAGCAAAGTGCTCTAAGCCTTCTTTGGGGTGGTTAAAGAAGAGACACTCTCAAAATGGGCAACCCTTGGAATGTTACTATTACAAGGCATATAATCGTGTTGATAAGGGATAGTTAGTAAGACATTAAATGCAAAAGCAAAATTAGCATGAGGAGAAAGCTTTAGTGAGGTCGTTAAATTTTTAACTAAAAATATTGAATTGTAATTCAATGAAATTCAAAAACAAAAATTTCTTTAATTTGCAACAAAATTAATTTGTTTTCAAGATAGATTTTTTTTTTTTGGTTGTAAATTTGCAATAAATATACAATCTATTGTTGAGTAGAATTAGTAAGGATGATTTTCGCAATGTCTATCTATAAAGGTCTTTTATAACTAGATTATTACTTCTAGAGACAAAAAAATTCTGTATCTAAAACCACAAATTCTTATAATGAGTATTGAAACACCTGTCTATTAAAGATTTGATATCTAGTGGTTTTGAAAATATTTTTTTTTCTGTATTTCTGTTAACTATCTGACGTAATTGGACAACATGATCCAGTTAAATTCATGGATTAATTACGAAGAAACATTTTCCACAAATTAAAATACTAAAATATCCATCCTATGCGTGATTTACAAGTCCCATAATACGAAACATGCCGCCGCTTGCAATAAAAATCTAATGCCCTTGATGCTGATGGGCAAATTATAAATATAGTTCTATGTCTAAACTTCAAATCTTAAAAAAGAAAAAGAAAAAGAAAAGAATCAAGACTTCAGTGACAATTTCATACTTAATTTTTTTTTTCAATTTTAGTATTTTTTTATAATTTTATTTGAATGACATAATAGTAAAATATAATTTTAAAAGAATTTTTTTTTACAATTTAGGAATTTAAGCACTCCGATGTAAAAATAGACAAGTGTAACATGTATTGAGTAGTAAAATTTACTCTAATTTTAGAGAAATGTTGAGGAAGCTGACATATCCAAAAGACTCCATTTCCTGGAAACTGAACGCCCCTGAACTGGACAACACTATATATCCCCATCATGAAGAGCAAACTTCTTCATCAGACAACTCAGAACCCATCACAGTTCATTTAGCTTCTCATCCCACCATCAATTGCTTCTTGAGATATAGTTTTTTGTTGCTCACAAAATCCCCAAAAAAACATGGCTTCCTTCTCGAACTTAGTTAAATTTACAGGTTGCTTCTCCAGCCAATCAAGTAAGGTTATATGTGAAAAGCAAGTTCCAAAGAGCATTTCAGACAGAGAAGAACATGATAGACTTGGCGAAAGCAAATTAAAGAAAGAGATTGACACAAGCAAATGGAAGCCTCCTCCCATACCTATGACTTATTTCCCCACAGGATCAAGACTCTCACTTCTGTGATTGAAGTTACAGAGAGCAACATGGAGTTCATAATCATATATATACTATTATCATTCCCAACCTTTTCTTTCTTTTCACATGTACCATGTCTTTTTTTTTTTTTTTTTAATTATCATGTTTCGCTTATTCGTTTGTTTAGGATGCCCTAAAATTGATTTTTTTACTTAACTAAGGTGCCAGGATAGGAGCTTTGGATTCTATTTTTCTCTTCCCTTTTTGGTTCCTGCTGATTTTTGTAATATGTTACAGAGTATTGTTGAGCTAATAATTCGTCTTAGTATATTTTACTCTATATACATATATATAGGTCTAAATTAAATGGTTCCTATGGAAATCTGAAATCATAATAAACTTGCTATGCGGTTTGGAGATGTTTATTAATAAAAACAATATAAAATAAATCCATACCATTTATTTACTAAAAAAATTGTAAAAGGAACCAGAATATTCGTAATATTAAAGTCCACAAGAGGAAATTACTTAAAACATGATATACTAGATTTCTATAAAAGTTTTCACTACATTAATATCTTTTTAAACATTAGGAAGATAGTTGGTTAGGGGGCGGATTAACATACCAAGACAGGCAAGCTGACAGCATGGCCCTATCAATATTGAGTAATATTGTAATATTAAAAAAAATTACAAGAAATTGCCCTACAAGATAAGCAAAATTTTTCTTGACCAAAACACACTCAAATTGAAGTTTTATACGTTGGATTTTTTTTAATTTTTTTTTTTTTTTAATTTCTCAATTCATCATTAGCAAAAGTAGCCATACACTCTTAGTAAATTATCACGGGTCAAAGCCCATTTCTTGATAAAAAAATTTAAAATAAATCCATAATTTAGTTATCAAATCTATAAAAAATTACAAAGGAACCAATATCTTTATAATATTTATATTTAAAGTCTATAAATACAGATGACCTAAACATAACAAATTACAAGTGTATACAAGTTCTACACAAATTAAGTCTATTTAAACATAACAAAAAATATAATAACTGTACTATTGGGGGAAAAAGCAAGAATATAATTATTTATTCATCAAAGTTAAATTGAAATTAAAGCCTATCGTGTCCTAACATTGAAATTAATGCAGAATTAACGACCAAAGGCTTTTGTTAATAAACTATGGAATTTTCTATAGTTTCATCCTACTTTTAAAACGATCGATACAGTTTTCAATCTATTATTTATTTATATATTAACAGTAGAATAGAGTTGTTAGCAAAAACATTGATCATGTTTACATCATCCACGATTTGCACTAATGCCGGGGAGCCGACATGTTATTCTTTGGTTTCCTTCATCTTTTTCGGATGCCCGCCAGTTGTGGTGGTGAATGCGGTCTCGAGAGACCCGGAGCTAGTTCTAAGGCGATCACAGCTCACACGGATTACTACTTTAGTTTATAGGGAAAAGGAAAGAAAAAAATTATTTTTTAAAATAATCCATCAAATATACTGTTTAGAAAAATTATCTCAAATGCATACCACTTAAGTACTGATTTCTATATAGAGACGACTATTATTAGTCTGTGTCTTCTTCCTTCTTTTACTTTCTTCATTTGCATCTGTTTTTCCATTTTAACTAAAATCGATACTATAAGTGCTAAATCTTAGGTAAAGTTCGATACTTCAAGTACCGATTTTAAGTGATATATTTTTAAATATATTTTTTGAAGTAGTATATTCTCATGATTATTTTAAAAAATAAAATTATTATTATTATTTTACTTTTCCCTTGATTTATGTGAATCAATATGTTTCAATTTTAAATGAAACATTTGGCAAAACTATGGAATATTGTGCATTTACATTTACCTAACCAATCTATAATAGAAAATGCAAAAGAATAGTTGATGGAATTAGAAAGGAGACCAATAGAATTGGGTTGCGAACTTAAATATTGTTGTTTTTAAAAGAAACTTACATAAATATTGTACATAAATAATTATTCCTAAAATAGATTTCGAAGATATGAATGTCATTTGCAACTTCAAAGGTAAAAAAAAAAGAAAAAATTAATTAAAGTGGCAAACCGGGTTTGCACTTTTAATGCAAATTTTACTATATTTTTTTTCTTGATGGAATCTATAAACCTATAAAAGTTATGAAAAAAAAAAAGACTACAAACATATAAAATTATTACAAAAGAAATACTACAAACCTATAAAAAGATTGCTAACCTATCAAACCTATAAAAGTAATACAGTAAATTTGCACATTGTCATAACATGTGATTTGTAATGCATAAAAAAAAATTGCACCGATAATTTCTAATATAATTACGAATCTTCAATTCATATGTTCATATTTCCATCTTTCAATTTTTTTCTGCAAATTTCACTCTATCTCATTCTTTGCAAATTTTTGTTTTTATAATTTTTGTTTCACACAGATTTTAGTTTGATGAAGTACGTGTATAGAAATATCTTAAGAAAAAATTAATTTTTTTAGTATTATACTACTTCGGATAAGTGCAACAAAAAAATACATGTACTTATATATACTCCATAATTTTTACTGAAATAGTAGTAATTGTTAATTAATTATTAATTCGTAATTAATTAGTTGTTAATATATAATTAATTAATATTAGCAAATGAATTAGTTAAAAATTTTAATATTCTTTTTAAATGAAATTTCTCAATTATTTGTTGTGAAAAATATTGTGAAAGCAATCATTATTGATGAAATAAGTAGTCCTTAAATAATCATTATTAATCATTCGAAAAATAATTACAAAAAACCTTTGTATTGATTATAATGAATTATGTTTACGTGTTATTGTAATTTATTTTTGTAAACATTGTTGTTAAATGAAGTTGTTGTCAATTAACTGTTAATTAGCAGTGATTAGTCATTCATATGTAAATAATTAATTATTAAAAAAATAATTAGTGAAAATTTTTTTGTTGATTGTAAATGTAAATTATATGAATGGTTTTGTACAATTAGTTATAAAATTAAGTAGTTATTAATGATCCGTTAATTAAAGGTGATTAGTCATTAATATGTAATTAATCAATTATTGTAAAATTCATTAGTGAAAATTTATATTGGTAGTAAATGTAAAATATTTGTATTTTATTGCAAAATTAGTTATAAAATTAAGTAGTTATTAATAATCTGTTAATTAAAGGTGATTAGTCGTGAATATGTCATTAATTAATTATTGTAAAATTAATTAGTAAAAAATTTTATGTTGGTTGTAAATATAAAATATTTGTATGGTTTTATTTAATTTGTTATAAAATTAAGTATTTATTAAGGATTCGTTAATTAAATGTGATTAGTCATTAATATGACATTAATTAATTGTTATAAAAATAATTAGCAAAAAAATTTGTATTGATAGCAAATGTAAAATATTTGTATCTTTTCGTAGAATTAGTTATAAAATTAAGTAGTTATTAATAATTCATTAATTAAAGATGATTAATCATTAATATGTTATTAATTAATTGTTATAAAATTAATTAGTAAAAAAATTTTATTTTGGTTGCAAATGTAAAATATTTGTATGGTTTCATACAATTAGTTATAAAATAAAATAGTTATTAACGATTCATTTATTAAAGGTAATTAGTTGTTAATATGTCATTAGTTAATTGTTATGAAATAATTAGTGAAAAAATTTGTGTTGGTTATAGATGTAAAAAATTTGTGTATTTTGGTACAATTAGTTATAAAATTAAGTAGTTATTAATGATTTGTTAATTGAGGGCAATTAGTCGTTAATATATTATTAACTATTCTTCATAAAATTAATTACTAAAAAAAGTTTGTATTGATGATGTATGTAATATCTTTGTTTGTTACTATAAAAGTAGCTATAAAATTTAGTTGCTATTAGTTAATTATTAATTAGATAGTAAATAATCGCTAATAAGTCATAAATTAATATATTGATAGTAATAGTAACATATGATAAATTTTTTAATATATATTATATTTTGCATAATAGATGGTGCCTGGACTGTTCGATCCTTCAGTCTTAACGCAGTAAGAGAGATATCGATCATAAGCCATTTTGGATGGAGAGATAAATGACCTTTCACTTGTTAATTAGTTTATGTTGTATTACGAATAGTTAAACATTTCACATGTTATGATTATAAGATCAGACAACGTTGTTGTTCGACGATGCGAGTTATCACTCCATCACAATGAGCGCACTATTTACCCCAATCCTTGAATAGAGCTATACTTGCATATAGCTAGATTCGAAGGTGTAAGTCACTTGCTGTACATACTACTGGATTGGCACACGATTACAGCATTGGTGAAGTGATGGTGGTTAGAGACGCATACATTCCACATGCTAATAGGGGAGTTTACTATCACCCTACACGATGTAGAAATCCAGTTAAGACTCCTCGTTAATGATTGGGTAGTTATAAGGAGTAGTTGCTTGGATTGGGGAGTAATATGTGAAGGACTGTTGGGGGCGAGGCCAGGCCTAGCAGTAAGGGGGGGCAGCTTAATATGACATGACTCTGTGATATGTTCTGAATCACCCCACCTAACACAAATATTGAGCAAATCTATTAAGCTATGCGTGCATACATAATGCAGTTATTTGGGGGGTTTATCTTTATTGATAAATCCAACACCCTCGTTCACATGATGTGGTTACCTTTGTTAGAACATTTCGACATTACTAGGACGTATAGTTAGGGGTCTATATGTCTGGCATGGTTGTATTGCCAAATTTGTGTTGCGTCATCACCATCAACACACGAGATTGGAAGAGCTGCCATTTTACTACAAGTGTGGGCCTAGGATAAATTTCCCCACATCACACCCCTTAGCCGACATGGACTATTTATAGAAGCTAGATGTCCACTTGCAACACATTGGAACATAAGGAGGGACACTCAATATCACCCCATCTATGTTGTCAATACATATCGGGATACATTGGACAAGTAGAGCATGTCACAGGTACTTCAATAACCTAAGTTTTTTCCTTGCAATTAATCATGTTGATCATTTAAAGTGAATATAATTTCCTATTTTTAGGTTGAATAGGAGCTATACAATGGGAATTTAATTAATATCCTACCTGATTTATGCAAAGCTAGCATACACATTTGGACAACTCGGGTGCCACTAATTTGTTTCCACATTGTTGAGTGGCATTTCATAGATCGAGTGACCATGCAGTTTTGTAGGTTCCAATATATCTTATAGCCGGAGCTCCATAAAATCGACCCGCAGGGACAAATTGATGTTGATTGGATTGTTTAGCATGTAGCGTACTTAAACATGTGGGGATAGCAGATTGGTTAAGTTGTTCTTATGGAGGGCCTTAGTGGTGTGCATGATAATTACTTACAGTGGTATGGACTACTCAGCAAGCGATACATTGGACACATGGGGGCTATTCTTAGATTTCTAGTAAGTATGATTTACATCAACACTTCGTAATGTCCAAATAATTGCATGATAGTGTCAAATTTAATTTACATTTTGTTCATACTTACATTTTGGGGGTTAGGGGGTTAACGTTGTACCCTCAACCGCAACAACAGAATACCCAGGAGGAGGCACAACCGATTCTTGTACGGCGACAAATGAGGGGACAATGATGACCCTAAAATCAAGATAAGATACAGGAAAATCTAATACAGGACCGACAAATGCCTATTGATTCCAATGCGATGCATGCTAGCTTAGGACTGATTTTCAACCAATACGAGACATCACATCAGCATTGTATAAGTGGTCTTATTCCAAGGCATCGGCTCCATAGAAGAATTGCTCTAAAAAACAACCTATGTACCGGATGAATCATCAAGTCAGCCTATAGAGTAGAGTCCCATGCTTCGGCGAGCATTTGGCAATACTCCTCAGCAACATCCAACATAAGAGTCTAGAGCTCCTCCAGCTCCACGTCTAAGGCTAACCAACACCTTCACTTGGCTAGCTAAACAATTCACTAGGGGAAGGAGATAGGGTAGGATGGGGATAAGAATTGATGATTTTTTATTCATTTCATATGTATATGTTCTATTGAAAATTAAGTTGATGTATTTTTACATACAATGTATACATGTATGAATTTATGACTTCGAATTTTTTAAAACAAATTAACAAATGTCTAAAGAAATTAAAATTTAATATAACTTCTCAATAAATTATAAAATTGCAAATATATATATAGAATATCAAACATCCCCCTTTTGTTGTGCCAAAACAAACTAGATGAAGTGGTCGAGGATTCACCTAAGTTGCAAATGGGAAAAAACTAATATTAGCATCATAAATGCAATGTTGAACGTGATGAAATATGTATTAGTATTTATAGTTACTCTTATCGCATCGACGTGACAAGTTCTTCTATTATGCCCACCCCCCCCCCCCCCCCCCCCCCCCCCAGTCCACAAAGTCCACATGTGATTTGATATGGATGCTCCCTAATGTTTATCTCCATGTGGTATCTTTTTTGCCTCGGTTTTCCCTTCTTCTATGTGGGTCTCCCCTTAAGTGGAGTGATGGAAAGTGTATTAGCTCCCATTCAAACTCATTGCCTATAAGTATGAAGTGCATCCTGTATGTGTACTCCTAATATGTCCATTTATACCAATCAGGTATAAACTACATCATATCAAGCCTAAGTGAGGTAGCTACTGCATATACGTGGGAGCATGGAATTCTATATATTTGCCACTTTTGGCAACTACATGTGCTGCGGGCAAAGTCAATAACATGCGTCAGCTCCCTCCTATTAACCCACTAGCGATGTGATGACTACTAATGAGGACTTCGAAAACTCTATTGTGCCTGCTATAATCGATGACCTTATGTTGCTAACTTGTGAACTCTATCGGTTGATTTTTTAGGTTGCATATTTGGTGAAAATTCTACCTTTTGCCATATTCTTTAATGCTTAGTGAGGTAGTTACTGCATATACGTGGGAGCATGGAATTCTATATATTTGCCACTTCTGGCAACTACATGTACTGCAGGCAAAGTCAATAACGTGCATTCAACTCCCTCCTATTAACCCACTAGCGACGTGACAACTACTAATGAGGACTTCGAAAACTCTATTGTGCCTGCTATAATCGATGACCTTATGGTTGCTAACTTGTGAACTCTATCGGTTGATTTTTTAGGTTGCATATTTGGTGAAAATTCTACCTTTTGCCATATTCTTTAATGCTTTCATATGCTTCTAAACGAATTACCCCGTACAGTTATAGAATGTCTTCTTCACTAAAGAAATCACAAGTAACCCTTGAGCCTCCTTCAACATGAAATTGTAGCTTTCAACAACGTTGGAGGTCATATACCTAAACCAATAGCAACCATCATGAGCTAGCATCCACATATTCAATGGCACATCTTCAAACCAGTTTAACACATTTGACTTAATAATCCCCACCTGCTCCATCACATAATTCAACTTACAAAATTGTGCTTGCAACCTGGCGTATGTGACCAACCTCTTGCATTAGGTGTTTTTATGTGTCGAGTTAAAGTTACTTGCAATGTATTGTAGACAAAACCACAACACCGTAAATGGAGGCCGCCATCCATTCGCTTCTTCTTGGACTACTAATCCGATGTCTGCCTGATATGAGGCAAATGGTTTCACGACCTTTATAGTCGCCGATAACATATTCCTTCAATTTTCTCAAAAATCATCCCCATGTCTAAACCATCTCTTGATCAACCAAAGTGAATGTCAGTAGGAGTATATGGTTATTGCCATCAACGCCACAAGTAACTAGCAACTTGTAAGTGTACTTCCCATATAAAAAAGTGGCATCAATGGTAACAACTGATCTAAGGAATCTCTACATTACGATGCACAACCCAAATGCCTAGAATACCTAGTTTAAAGTAGACACACCAAAGGTACACGATTTGCTCATCCCCCAATCAATTCGTGTTTCAAGATTTGTATTTTCTATCGCATTAAAAAGTTTAGGAAATTCATTGTAGGACTTCTCCTTATTCCCATACACATGCTCGATAGCCCGTTTCTTCTCCTCCTAAACCCGTCTCCTGCTAATCTTGTAGCTAAATTCCTGTTCGACAATAGAAGTCAACTCGATCACCTTCATATTAGGATTGTCCTAAGAAGATTTACAAATCGGCTAGTAAGGAGATTGCAATCCAGCTATAGGTGATCCTAACTAATCAATAGGTTATGGCTTGTCTATGAACCCTCGAATCACATCACTACAAACATGCCCTCTAACTTCTTCTTTCAGCTCGAAGCCTCCATTTACAACTATCATCCCTTCTCAAACAATAAACTGACTACAATAGTAGACTAGACTTTATAACAATGAAGTTACAATAATTCTTTACATGGCAAGACTTTGCTACTTGAATCACATCTAGTTTCATTTTGAATCTCATGCCCCTATAGAGATCGTCACTAGTGCTTGAACCATTGCAAATATTAGTTTGTTTTTACTCAAAATAAATGTAACCACTATCACCCCTAAAGTTGTAGTATGGAACAGGATCCCTAATGCCATACCTGGTGGTTTAGCCTGCTCTGATCGATATATTGGCTACCTCGATTGGTTATGTATTGTTGGAGACTCATCTTGAGGTACTTCATCTCCTTCATTCTCACTTTCCCCATTTTCCTCATCAGAACTCTCCTTGTTATCGGTACTCTCCTCCTCAACACCTATTCCTACATCGGTGTTAGTTGCACCATCCGCTTCCACACGAACCATGTACGAATCCCATGTCTTTAGTTGTTGTAATATTGGAGTAACTGCTTTATCTATTTCATCTTCATTATTGACTTCCATCGGGGTTAGAATTGAGAGTTGAACTATCGACGACTTAAGCTGCATTTTTGCAATGTCATGTGACAAATGTGGCTAATTGCTTATTTCGAATGTCTACCTTTCGTATCATTTGAAATTCTCAAATTTTTCCCATTATTTCCAAACGATTTTTTTCTAAAAATTTGTTAATATTATTTTTTAATAACATTTTTGCTGCTAAAAATTTCAATAATTTCCGTATCACTTTACAACACTATATAAATTATTTCACACTCCAGATATTACAAATTTTCATCACAATATTTTTTTTTATATTTCCAATAACAACATTCTTAAAATTTGTAGAAAAAAAATCTCTATATCATTTCTAAATTTAATTTTTTTTCCCATTATTTCCAAACAAATTTTTTCTAAATATTTGTTCAAAATTATTTTTAATAATATTTTTTCTACTAAATATTTCAATAATTTTCGTATTATTTTATAAAGCTGTAAAAATTACTTCACATTTGTCATAACAACAAATCCTCATTCTAATGCAAAAATTAACATCACATGTTACATATTACAACATCTATATAAATAATATCTAACAAAATATCAACTAACAATAAATAGTAACATTTTCTATAAAATATAACATTACAGCAATATTTTCCTCAAATATTAACATCAAACATAAATTAACAAAAAAAAAAGGTCAACTTTTCCAAAAATAAAGCTTACCACAATTGATTATTTGTTGAGGAAATGCTTAGATCTAGTTAAATTACTTCAAATCCTTCATTTGCTCTGCAGAATCACTTCTTCTTCTTTCTCCTTCCTATGTGTGAACTGAGAGAAAAGAAAAATAGATTTGATGATTGGTTTATTTTGTTTCTATGGAAAATTTTACTATGTTCCTATATTTATATTTCTTTTTATTTTGTATGTTGTTATCACATGATTTTTGCTTTTAGATCAACCATCGATGTTAAAAAGAATAAAAAATTAGAAGGTGGGATTGTAGCGAGCTCCTCCCTTTAGTACATCCCTAAAGTCATAAACGGCATTAGTATCTTTAAAACCTATTTTAAAAATAATTATTATGAGTATAATATTTACATAATTTTTTTTAAATAACAATACTTGAATATGTAACCCATCATAATTATCCAAGATGCCCTCCACTATCAATGCATTTTACTGTAGAAACATTCACCTCATGGTTGCGATACTATGAACCATTAAAAAATATTTTTTTTTTATCATCCACTTGTTCCACTAGATTTTTCTTCAAGGAAGACTGATTTAGTATTATAATTATTATTATTATTTTAAATTTTTGTTGTACCAAATCAAACACCTGAAACTAAAATATCTGTAAAATAGTCATGCGTGGTTGACAAGTTTTGGGATGAAGAAGTTCCTTGTCCCTCTGGATACGACACATCGTTAAATACAAGTCCGCAATCGTAGAATAGACTCCGTTTGGAACTGTCGACATATGAGGAAATCAAACGAAAATAGTGGAATTGGAAAGAAAATATATGTTCAGATGCTAGTGAGTGGAAATGGAATAAATTCAAAAGATATAAAACAAATCGTTTTTCTTTAAGTGGTATTTTTTTTTTCTCTTCAAATTTGGAGAAAAATCAAGTAAAAACAGTAAAAATCTATAAAAATTATAAAAATATCCTTAAAAATAGAGAAAATAAAAATAAAATAGAGTTGGTAAAACGGGTAACTTAATCAAATTATTATGTTATATTTTTTCTTTTCACTTTTTTATATTAATAAATAAAATAAAATAAAATATCTCCACTCATTTCCTTCCATTTTCACTGTTTATATTCAAATGAAGGTAAACAATCAATTTCCTTTCTTTTAATTTCTTTTCCTTTTCCCCCCGCTTTCTATCCATATCCAAAAGGTTACCAAACAATGTGTTAAAATGAGTCTAACTTCAAGTCTGCTGCACCTAATATAAATAAACTATTTAGGAAACCATGGAGGAAGCTCCCTCAGGTTCCTGGAAGCAGATAACCCACTCTAGCATTCATCAAACATGGGCAAATAGTTATATGAGGAATGAATATCCAAAATGGTTAAAGTCATTCGGTCAAGTTTTCAATAATATTGTGTAAGAAAATTGAACAATTACAATACCTTAAATTGCCAAAATAACATAGGAAAAAAATGAAAAGAAAAATCAAAATCCCTACAGCAAATTTAGCCTTAGCACAATAGCAAAAGGATAAAAAATTGGTAGTAAAAAGTATTAGTTATCACAATGCAATTAGCAGCTGCTGAGTGGATACCAACAGCTATGAACTATGAATAATGGTTTTATAGTAAAATAAAATCATGCATTTTCTTACTAAATTATGGTAAATAGTAGTGAATAATATTTTTTTAAAATTAAAAAAAAACTACCCCAAATTTATTATAAAAGCAAGGAAATACAAGATCGAGGAGGACATGGACCTTACCTCAATAAATTAAAGCAAACATTCAAAATCACAATGTAGTAGTAAACAATTAGAACATAAAAGAGTAGCGGAATGCTGCTACTTATACTGAAAAAGATGAATAAAACGACATTTAACTTATTTTAGACTTGATATTTTTTTATTTGCATTGTTTTTTCAAGCTACTTGATATTTTGTAAAGTGATGATACAAAGATGAGATGGCCTTAAAATCCCCACTACCTTCATACTTAGCCTCATCATTCATAAGTTTTTTGTCTTTTGCAATATCAGATGACTTAATAGTTCCTTTTCTAAGATAGTTATCCTCAATAGATCCAAAATTTACTACACTAAGAGAGGCTACAACCTTATCATTCTCAGCATTTTTCATGATAGGAACTTTATCTTCTAGAGTAGCTAAATCATTACTTGCCACACCTTGATAACTCTAGGAGATACATTTTTTAACTTAATAGAAGAAGCATGAGCAATATCCTTAATTTACAATTGCTCTTTCACAACCTCAACTGATTTTGAACCCTTAGCTATCTCAAGTTCTGCTACGTTAGTTCGAGAAGGACTAGCATCATTGACAACAATATCAACGAAAAGAGAAATATCCGTAGAAGGAGAATTATCGGTTTGATATAATTTACCTTTATAATTCATAAATGCCCTAATTTCGTAAACATATTTCTAGTAAATTACTTTAGGCTTCAAGTTTTCATCCACCATTGTTTTTCGTCTTTTTTTTTTCTTGGAGCTACAATAACTGTTTATTCATTTGGAAATGTAACGCCCCAAACCAAAGTTGGACTATTATGTCCTTATCTCACAAGAATACATTAAGGTTCTGAATCAACTCTAATACCTTTTTGACTTGTAATTCCTGTATAAAAACATTCAATACATCCCATAACTTCAAAAAACAATATCATAAATCCATATCAAACATCTAACATAGCGGAAATCTATAAACTCAAAATTAACATTCTCCAAAAGATAATATCTATTACATTCAAATGACATAATTCTCCAAATTTCTAATCACCATAATAGTAAAGGTAATCATCCCCTTTCTCTCTTTGTGGTTCACTCAAACTTAAGTTATCTTGTAGTTAACATCTCCCTCAACACCTACACCTAAAAAATATTCCTCAAAGGGTAAGCTAATGCCTAATATGTATAACACAAATACATACGCATGAACAAACATGAACCAATATCACATACATCATGTAATACTTAAATACAGGCAACTGTTTCATGATATAATTGAAGTCCATAAACAACAACATGGTACTTATGACCCCCTTAACACACTTAATACATTGGAATATGTATTGGTGGTTAGAACTACCACTACGAGCCCCACAAACATAATCCCTTGATCCTTAAACTTGGTGATGGTAACTTCCATTACGGGCCCCACACCTATAGTACACTTAATCTTGGATATGGGAACTGCCACTACGAGCCCCACACTCATGTTCACTTAAACCACTTAACTCTAGTGACAAGAGCTACCACTACGAACCTCACACCCATGTCCACTTAATCCTCTTAAACTAACATTCAACCCAATTCATCTTCCAGCATGACTCCACTTGGAACAACATCACACAAGGATCATTAGGGTGCTTCTTAGGGATCTACCACTAGGCCTCATAGGTCGAGCCAAGCACATGCAACATACAACTTAACACTTAGGCCAATTCAATCAATTAAACCAATTTCAATATATATACAAACTTAAACAAGCACAAAACAACACACAAGTTACATATATCTTGAATCCTAACCTTAAGCACTTTCAATCTTGGACTTAAGCTAAAATAAAATTTGTACACATCAACAAGCTCTTCTTAGTACTTAATCTAAGATTAATATCAATTCTTAATTTTTTTTAATCTTATTCATTTAATTTGTCTAAGGTCTTACAAGCTATTTAGGTCGTGTGAAAATTAGCTTAATTAAAAGTTAAATTGATATGTATAACTAATTTATGTTTTGCTCAACACAGGCTGGTACACGACAGTGTTAAGGGTCGTGTATCTTTCGGTGCGTTTTAGCTTCAACACAGTTGGAACATGGTCGTGTAGATAGACCATGTATCTCTTAGTTCAACACGGTCGAAACATGACCGTGTTGGGAGGTCATGTTTCTCTTGGTATAGGGTTTTTACCCAATATGATCGAAACACAACCATGTGAGGAGGCCATATATCTCTCGGTGTAAGCTTTGTACTCAACAAGGTTGAAACACGATCGTGTTGGGAGACCGTGTATCTCTCGACAATTTCCACGAACCCTAATTTATTCATTCTAACTCCTCCTAAACTCAATTCTCTATATTCATAGACTTGATTAAATCTCTAAACCATGTAATTATGAATAAATTACATGGATTAGATTACTTACTTCAATAATTCCACAAGTCGTATCTTTGAGTCGTTGATTCTCGTTCTTGTTTTATCCTTCATCAAATTTTAAATGAATAAAGTGATGTAACTAGATCAGATTATTCATTCTCTATGAAAATTCTTGTATAAAATTCTTACCTTGTGTATTTGGAACTAGTCCACGCCATTTTTCTTTAGTCGTCTTAGGGTTTATTCCAAAAGCTTTTCTTTTTTTTTTTGTTTTTTACTGTAAGGGGTGAAAAAGAAGAAGAGCTAAGTCAACATAGAGTATTTATACTTTGACCATGAAAAGGCCCATTTACCCCTCAATTTTATAAAATTCCCATTCTTAGCCTTGGTTTTTACATTATAATATTATAATAAAATTATTATAATTTTCAAGTATTAGATTATTTCCTCCTTATAAAAACTTTCATCCTTGAAAGTATTTGATTCTGGAAGAGTTTTAGATATTTCTTCCTCTTTTCTCCTTCCAATTCCCACATCACTTCCCTTTCTGTTTGGCTAGTTTATTGCACCTTAACATAGGAGATTGTTTTCTGTCTTAGTACCCATTTCTTAGTATCTAAAATTTTTATTAGTCTTTCCATAAACATCAGGTTTGGCTACATATTCAATGGTTCCAAAGCCACTATTGATCTGGGTCGAGTACATACTTCTCTAGCATAGATATATGGAATATATTATGCACTCCAATTAAGCTTGGTGGAAGAGCTGACTTGTAAGTCACTATGCCTATTCTTTCCAAGATCTCAAATGGGCCTATATACTTTGGGTTTAGCTTTCCTTTCAACTTGAATCTGATCACTCCTTTTGTTGGAGAAATCCTCAATAAGACCTTATCTTTCACTTGAAATTCCAAAGGGCGTCTTCTCTTGTCTACATACCTCTTTTATCGAGATTGGGCTATTTGAATTCTCTACTTAATTAGTTTCACCTTGTCTACTACTTCTTGTACTAACTCTAGCCCCATCATTTGTCTTTTCCCCACTTCATCTCTGTGTAATGGGGATCTACACCTTCTTCCATAAAGAGCTTCATAAGGAGCCATCTGGATGGTTACCTAGTAACTATTATTATAGGCAAACTTGATTAGAGGTATATGCTCATTCCAGTTGCCTCTAAAATCTAATGCACATGCTCTAAGTAAATCTTCTAGTATTCGTATAGTCCTTTTAGACTGACCATCCATTTGAAGGTAGAACTCTGTGCTGAACCACAATTTGGTGCCCAATGTCTTATGTAAGTTGTTCTAGAACTTGCTCACAAATCTTGTATCTCTATCAAAAGTGATGGTTACTAGCACTCTATGTAATGTGACTATCTCCTATATGTATATCTAAGCCAATTTCTCCAACTTGTATCTTACTCTAATAGGTATAAAATGAGTAAACTTAGTTAATCTATTTACTATAACCTAAACTGCATCCTGTTTCTTCCTAATGTTCGGGAGAGCTGTAGCAAAGTCCATTATCACATGTTCCCATTTCTACTCTGGTACTTGAAGAGGCTATAATTCTCTATCTAGTCTCTAATGTTCTATTCTGATCACCTGGCATGTGAGGCATCTAGTTACATATTTAGCTATTTCTCTTTTCATATTTCTTCACCAATGACAACTCTTTAAGTCCTTGTACATTTTGGTACTTCCAAGGTGTATCATGTAGGCGGACTAATGTGCCTCTTTCATTATCTATCTCTTCAATTTTGCATCATTTGACACACATAGTCTCGTTTTGTATTTTAATGTCCCCTATGCATCCAAGTTAAATTTTGGTGCCTTGCTTTGTTTCATTTTACTCTTGATCTCTTGGATATTGTTATCTTCTATCTGACCAGCTTATTTCCTTTCATTATTATTGGAAGGTATCCATTTTTTCTCCCATTTCTTGTGTTAAAATTTCTAGCTCCAATTTGCACATATCTTCTAATAACTCTTTCTACGAAGTGATGAGAATAGCTACATTGCTCTGTTTTTTTCTACTAAGGGCATCTGCTACCACATTGGCTTTTCCTCGATGGTATTGTATCTCCAGATCATAATCATTAATTAACTCTAACCATCTCCTCTGTCTCATATTCAGCTCTTTCTATGTAAATATGTATTTTAAGCTTCTGTGGTTAGTAAAGATTTTACACTTTCTCCATACAAGTAATGTCTCAATAGCTTCAAAGCTAATACTGCAACTGCTAGCTCTAAGTCATGAGTTAGGTAATTCTTTTCATACGACTTCAATTGTCGAGATGCATAAGCTATTACTTGGCCACCTTGCATCAATACACACTCCAACTCTTGAACTGAGACATCACTATACACTGTAAATTCTTCTCCACTCTTTGGCAAAGTCAAAATTGGCACTGACACAAGTTTCTCCTTAAGCATCTGAAAACTGGCTTCACACCTGTCATCCCATTTGAATTTCACATTCTTCTCTGTCGATCTGATAAGAGTAGTTGCTACTTTAGAAAATTCCTTTACAAATCTCCTATAGTAGCCTACAAAACTCAGGAAGCTTCTTACCTCTATACCTATCTTCGGTTGATGCCAATCCACTATTGCTCTCACCTTTTCTAGGTCCACAAATATTTCATCTTTGCTAATCACATGTCCCAAGAAGGTTATTTGCTCCAACCAAAATTCACATTTACTGAATGTGGCATGCAACTTCTCTTCTCGTATCCTACCCAATACCAGTCTCAAGTGTTCTTCATGCTCCTCAATGCTTTTAGAGTATATCAGGATATTGTCTATAAAGACAATCACAAATTTATCTAGAAAACCCCTAAATACTCTATTCATTAAATTCATGAATGCAGCTAGTGCATTTGTTAGTCTAAAGGGCATCACCAGAAACTTATAGTGCCTATATCTAGTCCTGAATGTTGTTTTCTGAACGTCTTCTTCTTTAATTCTTAGTTAATGGTAGCTTGATCCTAGGTCTACTTTAGAAAACACCTGAGCTCCTTGCAACTGGTCAAACAAGTCATCTATCCTAGGAAGAGGATATTTATTCTTGATTGTGACTTTATTTAACTCTCTATAGTCTATATAAAGTCTCATGCTTCAATCTTTCTTCTTCATAAACAGGACCGATGCACCCTAAGGAGAGACACTAGGCCTTATGAAACCATTATCCTATAGCTCCTGTAATTGTTTCTTTAGTTCTTCCAATTCCACTAGTGCCATCTTGTAGATTGATTTTGGTATGGGTACTGTACCCTGTACCAAGTCAATGTTGAATTCTATTTCCCTAGCTGGAGGTAAACCAGGAAGGTCTTCTGGAAATATGTTAAGAAAGTCTCTCACCACCAATACTCCTTCTACCTTTACTTCTTCACTGGCTTTAACAGATATAGTTGACAATACACTTTTTCCCCACATCTCATAATTGGACAATCTAGTGGGTCTTTACACTTCTAACTTATATTCAAAATATTCATCCCCCGATTTATTAAATTGCACCACCATGTTGTAATAGTCAATAGTGGTATGATATTTTGATAATCAGTTGATGCCCAGAATTATGACAAACTCTATCATCTCCAATATTAAGAGGTCTATTGGCATCACCCTACTTAATATCTCTATTTCCACTCTGCAAATTCTACGTATTCTTCCTCTTACTCCCAAGGGAGTACTAACAGCCAGATAGCCATTCAAGTTTTCAACATTCAAAGCACATATGCATATAAAATTCTCAAACACACAGAATACAGACATACTGGTATGAAACAACACATATGCATTACAGGAGTGTACTGAGAGCATACCTACAATGTTGTCTACATTAGGAATATTTAGGGTTGTTGCCAATGAATGGCAAACACCTTGGTAGGAACTTTTTGTTGAAGACCTCTTACTTGTAGTTTACCTCCATGTCCTTTCATTAGAGGTCTAGCTGCTTATTGAACCGGCCTTGTCTAATTTCTAATTTGTCCCTGAGGATAGTTGACTGCCTTATATCCCCTTTGGTTGCACACACAAATAGAAGATTAAGGGGATTGACCTCTCAGAGCAATGCTTGCTAATGTGTCCAATTTTCCCATAAGAGAAACATGCCCCTTTGGCCAATTGCATTCTTTCAACTCATGAGACCCATAACATCTAGAACATTTAACATTTGGGCCTGTTGTAGGGAGTGCCAAAGGCACTTGTCTGATCTAAGGAGGAGGGGCTGCAGTACTTTATGTTCTACTCTGCTACACATGATATCTTTTGCTTCTATCTTATCCCATTCCACTAGTGGCAGGTTTTTTTCCCAAAGCTATTGCTGCTCTGTGGTTCCTTTGTTCTTCAATGATTTTCTTGTTCTACTCGAGATACTTAGCCTTATCCACCATTTCAGCATATGTAATTAGCTAAAAGGCTACCACTGCAAGTTGTAGATCTAATTCCAATCCTCTTAGGAATCTCTTGGCTCGGGACCTATCTTCATTACGTACATTTTCAAGAAGGAACTAGATGAGGCAATTTAGCTCTGCTTTATATTCTTCAATTGTTTGATCCCCTTGTTCATAGTTGTAGCATTCGTTCTCCATTCTATCCTTAGAGTTGCTGGAGAAGTATCTTTAATAAAATGGCTCCTTAAATATATGCATTCCCCTACAAGCCTGGGAACCGAAGCCTACCATTTTGCTACAATTTTCTTCAGCATGAAAGCAGCATAATTTACCTTCCTATCTTCTAGTATTTTGAAGCTAGCAATTGTCTTCTCAATTTCTTGTACCTAATCCTTAGCTTTGATTGGGTCATCCACTTTAGGGTTAAACTCTTTGGCCACTCTAGGCTATGGGACATTGAGGGCTTAGTGTTATTGTGTCAGCAGTCCTATTAGGTAGTTTACTGTATAAAGCGATTGAACTATCTCTTCAACCATTTGACCTCTTTCCCCATATGGTTATGGATTTTAAACTTCCTCCTCATTAGGGTTATGGCATCTAGCACCCCTTCCAGCTCCTGATCTAGTGATTCTTCTTAGAGGTATTCTATTTAAGAAGAGACAACCGGATCTACTTGAGTTAATATTAGTCATGTTTAGCGTCATAGTATCTAAGTATATATACATATACCACTACACATAAGGTCTACTTATATATATAACTTAGCAGTTAAAGGAAAGAAAGTAAAGTAATAATATAAGAAAATAATTAAATAAATAAGTAAACGTCCCATATCCTCCCAACTCTCTCCATGCCACACTATCTTATAGATCAAATACTTAATTTCTCTAAAGATCATATCTTATACTCTACTATTTTAAAACATATGTCTATTGATCATCGCTTAGTTTTAAGGATCATTACCTATGCTCTTCAAGATCAACAACCTATGCTCTATAGATCAAAAATTAATTCCTTAAAGATCATAAACTTAAAACTCTGATACCACCTAAGCTGTAACACCCTAAACCCAGGTTGTGCTACTACTCGCCACATGCCCTTATCTCACAAGAAGACATTAAGGCTCTAAATCAACTCTGATACCTTTTTGACCTGTAACTTCTGTATAAAAACATTCAATACATCCCATAACTTCAAAATAAATTTCAAAAATCCATATCAAACATCTAATACAACGGAAGTCTATAAACTCTTAATTAACATTCCCAAAAAGATAATATCTATTATATTCAAATAACATAATTCTCCCAATTTCTAATTACCATAATAGTAATGGTAATCATCCTCTTCCTCTCTTTGTTGTTCACCTAACCCAAGTTACATTCTAGGTTAATATCTCCCTTGACACCTGCACCTAAAAAATATTCCCCAAAGTGTGAGTTAATGTTCAATACGTATAACATAAACAAACACTCATGAACAAACATGAACCAATATCACACACATCACGCAGTACTTAAATACAAGCAACTGTTTCATGATACAATTTAAGTCCACAAATAACAACATGATACTTATGACCTCTTTAACACACTCAATACATTGGAACATGTATTGGTGATGGAAACTACCACTATAGGCCCCTCACCCATGATCCCTTAATCTTTAAACTTGGTTATGGGAATTTTCATTACGAGCCCTACACCCATGGTACACTTAATCTTAGTAATGGGAATTGCCACTACAAGCCCCACACCCATGTTCACTTAAACCACTTAATCTTGGTGATGGGAATTGCCACTATGAGCCCCAAACCCATGTTCACTTAAACCACTTAATTTGGTGATGGGAATTGCCACTACGGGCTCCATATCCATATCCACTTAATCTTCTTAAATGAACATTCAACCCAAATCATTTCTAAGCACGACTCCACTAGGGACAACATCACACAAGGATCATTAGGCTACTCCCTAGGGATCTGCCACTAGGGCTCCTAAGTTGAGCCAAGCACATGCAGCATACAACTTAACACTTACACCAAGTCAATCGATTAAATCAATTTCAATACATACACTAACTTAAACAAGCATAGAATAGCACACAAGTTACACACACATTGAATCCTAGCCTTAAGCACTTCTAGTCTTGAACTTAAGCTAAATTGAAATTTGTACACATCAACAAGCTCTTCTTAGTACTTAATCTAAGATTAATATCAATTCTTAATTTTGTTAATCCTATTCATTTAATTTCTCAAAGCTCTTAGTAGCTATCTAAGTCACATAGAAATTAGCTTAATTAAAAGTTAAATGGATATATATAACTAATTTATGTTTTACTCAACACAACCATGTTGGAGGTCATGTAGCTCAAAATGGGCTGGTACATAACCGTGTTAAGGGTCTTGTATCTTTCAGTGAGTTTTAGCTTCAACACAGTTAGAATACGACTATGTTGATAGACCATGTATTTCTTAGTTCAACACGGTCGAAACACAACCATATTAGGAGATCGTGTATCTCTCGGTATAGGTTTTGCATCCAACATGGTCGAAACACGACCATATTAGGAGGTCGTGTATCTCTCGATGTAAGGTTCATATTTAACACGGTCGAAACACAACCGTGTTGGGAGGCCGTATATCTTTCAACAATTTCTATAAACCCTAATTTCTTCATTCCAAATCCTCCTAAAGTCGATTCTCTCTATTCCTAGACTTGATTAAATCTCTAAAACATGTATTTACAAATAAATTACATAGATTAGATTACTTACTTCAATAATTCCACAGGTCATATCATTGATCTGTTGATTCCTGTTCTCATTTCGTCCTTTCTTAAATTTCAAGTTCTAAATGAACAAGGTGATGTAATTAGATCAAATTATTCATTCTCCATGAAAATTGTTGTATGAAATTCCTACCTTGTGTATTTGGAATTAATCCACACCATTTTCCTTTAATCATCTTAGGTTTTCTCCAAGAGCTTTTCCTTTTGTCTATTGTTATTACTGTGAGGGGTGAAAAAGAAGGAGAGCTAGGTCAACATAAAGTATTTATACTCTGACCATAAAGACCCATTTATCCCTCAATTTTATAAAATTCCCATCCTTAGCCTTAGTTTTTATGTTATAATATTATAATAGAATTATTAAAAATTTCAGGTATTACAATAAATTTTCTATAAAACTCTTTAATACAATGACCTATATTAAAACAAAATGATCAATATCTTGGTAAGTTTTTGTAATATATATATATATATATATATGTCATAAAAATAGTATTATAAAATAAGTAAATAATATAATAAATATATATATACCTTTGATAAATGGAACTGTCGTAAAGAGAACAACTGAATAGGGGCAATTTTGTGTTTTCTTAGTTAAACTATAAAAACAAAACTAATCTAAGGCTTCTCCTTTTTGACACATTTTACAATTCTCAATAGCAGCCTAGAGAAACCTAAAGAGAGAAAGAGGGTCCCTATAGAGAACTAAGGAGAATTAGAAGAAAATTCTATGGTTAATCCAATAGGTAAGCTTATGGATTGTAATTACATTTAGCTATGATGATGAACCTTAAGCCTGTTTATCTTTGTAATGATAGAGATCAGATCAAAAGGCAAATTAGAGCAAACAAAGGATTAAACAAATTAGACATTCCAAGAGTAATCTAAACCAAGTAAGAATTTTAATTCATGTAAAGTGATTGGAAAATTCATATGTTAGGATTTATGTAAGCCTAGGATTAGAGAATGGAGATATTAGATGGATTGGTGGAAGAAACTTTAGGGTTTGTAAAATGTACCGAAAGATACACGACTTCCCAACATGGTTGTCTTACTCCTATGTTGAACACAAAAGACATACTAAAAGATACACGGCCTCCCAATATGGTCGTGTTACTCCGATGTTGAACACAAAAGACATACCGAGAGATATACGGCCTATCTACACAGTTGTGTTCTAATTGTGTTAAACCCAAAACCCATCAAGAGATACATAACCTTTTGACATAGTCGTGTAATAGCCGTGTTGAGCTACAAGGCCTCCAACATGGCCATGTTGAATTAAACATAACTTTATTTTATGTCTATTATTTCCACGCAACCTTAATAATTAGTAAGATCTTAGATAACTTAGTAAATTAAGAGAAATCAAGAGAATTGTATTATTTATTCTTATATTAGTACTAAGAAGGATGTGTTGATGATTGTACAAATTTCAGCTTAACTTAAATTCAAGACAAACGTGCTTAAGGCTAGGATTCCACATACGTGTTTACCTTGTTTGTTGTATGTGATTGATAGGTAGCTATTTAATTGCAAAATAATGAAGTGTTAATGTGTTATATGAATTAAATGATGTATGTTGCTTATGCTTAGCTCAACCTAGGAGCTCATGATGGCAGATCCCTTGGAAGCACCTCGATGATTGGTATGCTACACTATCCTTAGTAAAGTTGTGTATAGAAATGATCTAAGGCAAATTAGGGTTAGATGGGGCCTATAGAGGCAGTTCCCACTAGGACAATTTTTTTTTGTGTACCGGGGTAATGAGTTCTCCTATGTTGTATAATTTCTTTTGAGATTGGTGTGTAAACTGATGTATGAAGATGTTGTGGATAAATGTTACATATGTGTATGTGTTATTCATATGATGTGTCATGCACATGTGGGCGCAGTACTCACATACTAAGCTTAAGCTCAGTCCCCTTTCCTATATATATATTTGCTGCAAGTGAGAATGACATGCAAATAGAGTATAATGAGAATGAGAACTTAGTAGGACATTACCTAGATGAGATAGGAAGAGAACATTATTATTATGTGGAGGAAGAGTGATGGAAATTCTAAATATTTATAATTTGAAGTTTTGCTAGTTGAATTTAAGTTGTGGAAATAATAGCAAACTCCTAACTATGATAAGTAGTATGGGGAAATATTTGTTTATTTTTGGGATTTTTTTATTAAATTTTGAGAGTTATAATAACTCAATTGAAAGGCATTAATTTTGTACTATTGAAATTACATTAGTATGATCATTATCGGAGATGAATAGGTTTTGAAGTATTATGGAGTTTTAGAGTCTTAGCATATCTCTTTGTAGTAGTGATATGTAGTAAGTTGTGATGTCTCAAGTCCTAGGGCATTACAACTTAAGTGGTATAAAGCATAAGTTTTGGTGATCTTTAGAATTTAGGATATGATCAAATAATATTAGGTTGATGACTCCTAGAATTAAGTAATGATCAATAGGTATAAGATTCAATCAGTAAAAGGTAAGTTGGAATCATTAGAAGACTAAGTAGATAATCTATAGAACCATAAGAAATGAAGAGAGTGGGTAAATTAAGGGATAGTTATTATGTTATGTAATTGTATTTTACTATATATTCTTGTTTATTTATATATAGGTATATATATGTCCAAACTTGAGCTTACATGGATGCATATTGTCACTAACTTCCCTTACAAATTCTAACTCCGAGATCATTTTGTTGTCTTAATTTACACAAAATGCCTCCAAGAAGAAGTATCATGCGGGGTTAATCTAGTGCTAGACAAGATGGAGATGCCCTAGAGGATAGGAACTCATAAACACTACCTCACTAGGAAACCCCAGAGCAGGCTAATGTCACAGCTACTTAGTTGCTAAAGACTATAAATGCTCTAGTGGGAATGTTAGTGCAACAAAAACAACAACAACAACAAACTGTGAGACCAGTTAGGCATATAGAGAAACTTTGTGGGCTAGATAAATTTGTAAAGTTAACTAACGAGTTCTACCTAAAAGTTGATGATCTAATAGAGGTTGAATTTTAGATTGTCGAGTTTAATTTTTGATTTCCAATTCCTAATCCGATCTATACTAGGACCCTATGTTCATCTAATGTAGATCCTCGACTTAAGTTAGGAATTTCGTTTTATTTTTGGAGTCGCCACCCAATTGTTATTGGGAAAGATTGAATTAGGATTAATTGAGCAGATCAGTCCTAATTTGGACCACTAGTCAGTGTAATTTCCTCTTCTCATTTTTTGTGAAAAGAGGAAAGGGGAAAACCAAAGTTTCTAAGTTCGGAGGCTAATTTATTAAAACCCTAAGGTTACCACCTAATCTCCTAAAATCTACTCTATCTAGAAATGTCTTTTATTTATTTCTTGTTATTTTTTATTGTATTTTTTAGTGAATTATTCTAGGAAAATGATTTTTATTCCTTTTTTAGGATTGCCCCAAATGGGTGCCTACGTAGCTGCTATTCAGGATCAAACAAGCCGTAGTTCGCTCTTCCTAACAAACTTTAGTGTGTTTGTGGATTTTAATTGTGAAATCTCTTTTGATTTATGTTTTTACCATCTCAATATTTTTCTAAAAAAATCTAAGCCTAGGCTTGATAATTTGATTTTTTGAAAATGATATTTTTAAGGAAAAACCAATTTTGTATTTATTTAAGAAAATGATTTTTCTAAGTGATAAAAATTCCATTTTTCTATTTTTCCACTCATTTCTACTATTATGAACTTTTATGAATTTTTATGAATTTTTTTATAATTTTTATTAATTTTCATAATTTTTATAATTTTATTGAATTTTTATAATTTTTATTGAAAATTTTCTCCTAGATTTTTCATCTATCCTATTCTAAAATCTAAATTTTTATTATTATTCTTTTCTAATATTTTTATTATTTTCTTTATAAATTTTCTCATTTTTATTATTTATTATTATAATTATTATTTTTATTTTTATCATTCATCTTAAATTAAATCCTAAAAAATCTAATTTCTAACTTTTTTTATTTTTTTGAATTATGAATAAAAAATAAGTAAATAAATAAATTCGAAATAAATAAAATAAATATAAAAAATCAAAAAATCTGACTTACCAGGATCCGAGTCGGTGCGCGGGTCGGGTAGGTCGAGTTGGATCGGGTCGAAGCAGGTCGGGTCGGATTGATCGGACGCAGCGGCTGGAGATGCTCGTTGATGGCATTCCGGTGGCCTTTCGAAGCGGTTGAGGTGTCGATTCCTAGGTTTTCGGGAGTGAGGAACTCAACTGTGGCGGTGGTTTACTTCAGAAACGCCTCTTGGTGGCTGCTCGACACTTGATCGGTGGTCCCGGGTTGGAGAACTCCGGCGAAGCTTTGATTCTCTCTTTTTCTCACTTTTAATCTGTGCTTCTACCTCTCCACTTCATCATCTATTTATAGGCATAAGAAATCGAGCTGGATAAGCTCGGATTTCCACCGATTGAAGCAAATCAGATTTGCAGTTAAAAACCCATCTCCGATTTGTGCAAATCCATTGATTTGTTGCGATTTGATTCCAATTGGATGATATTTATCTTATTTCTGTTGAAGATCTGTTGGATTTGTACAAAAACCGATATCAAAATGGTCGAAATTTAGATTTTTCTCCTCGCCGATGATCTCGAAAAGAGGTTGAAGACGATCACGTGCCCGGCGCGTGCGTTCGCCCCGGCCAATCGGATGGTGACACGTGTCTCAAGCAGAGAAAAATTTTGCAAAACGCAGATTCTGCTTCCCCCACATTTCGAACCCCTAACCGAGCCCACTCCCGCGCGCACCTGACCCTGGTCCGGACCAGCTGGGCTAGCCCACTTTCGCGATTTTATTATTTTCGCAATTTGCATATATGCAATGCGATTTTTTTATTTTTTTGTATTTTTTGAAATTTCAAAAATTTGTAAAAATTATTTAACCCTTTTTATTGCCAATTCTGCAATTATTTTCCAAAATTGATGTATTTTTCCTATTTATTTTATTTTTTGAATATTTTTCCTATTTTTGCTAAATTATAGAAAAAAATTGGAAATTAATTATGGTTGATTATTATTGATCATTAAGGCAAAAATGAAGTGTTTACAACTGCCCCTCTTTGTAGTAAAGTTTGAAAAACTTAACTACAAAGACAAGAAAGACGCCATTTTGGCCTTTTGATTGAATGGATAACGCCTTGTTTGGCTGGTTATCTGGAATTTGGTCTCTAGTAGGAAAATGTTCCATGAGCTAATAATCCCACGATTATTTTGTGATGGTTGGTATTGCTTAGGAAATAACTTAACAATCTAGAGTAATGTATCTTCCCAAAAAGTGCTCTATGGGTTGACTAATTGGCGATAGGAAATATCTCAAGAATTGTTTATGAGTGTAGAATTGTAAGTGGAATAGCTGATGATAGGAAGCGTCTTATCGGACTAGCAATCCTGAAGAGAAGATTGTCTTAGGAAGCGCTCTTATGAGCTGGCCACCTATCAACAGAAGCGTCTGACTAGACTAGCGACTGTTTGGAAAAATACCTTCGACGAGTGCTCTTATGAGCTGACTAATCGGTTATCGACAATTTGAAAAAGTGCTCCTATGAGCTGACTAATTGATAGATTCGAAAAGTGCTTCTTTAAGCTAACTGATCGACAGATTCGAAAAGTGCTCCTCTAAGCTAACTGATCGATAGATTCGAAAAGTGCTCCTCTGAGCTAACTGATCGATAGATTCAAAAAGTGCCCCTCTAAGCTAACTAATTGATAGACTCGAAAAGTGCTCCTGTAAGCTAACTTCAAGAAAAGGTGTCTAGGAAAGTGCCCCTTCGTGAGCTAACTAACCTATAACGAGAGGACGTGCCTAAAAAAGGTGCCCCTATGGGCTGACATTTTTGAAGGTGTGTTTGGGAAAGTGCCCCATTGTGGGCTGACTAACCTATAGCGGGAAGTGTCTTCTTAGACTCACGACCCTCGGGAAGAAATGTCTCGAAAGATGCCCCTACAGGCTGACCTTAAGACGAGATATTTAGGAAAGTGCCCCATTGTAGGCTGACTAACCTTTGGCATGGAGAAACGTCTCAAAAAGTACCATTATGGACTAACCCTAAGAGAGAATGTTTAGGCGAGTGCCCCAATGTGGGCTGACCCTAGCACAAAATGTCTCAAAAGGGTACCTTTATAGGCTAACCCTAGGAGATGAAGTTTAGGAAAGTGCCCCTCTATGGGCTGACTAACCTATGACAAAATGTCTCGAAAGGTACCCCTATGGGCTGACCTTAAGAGAGGATATCTAGGAAAGTGCCCCTCTATGAGCTAACTAATCCATGGTAGGAATACATGTCTCGGAAGGTACCCTAATGTGCTGACCCTACGAGAGGATGTTTAGGGAAGTGCCCTAATGTGGGCTGACTAACTTTATGCTTTTGAACATACTTTTACTAACTGAGCTAAATGATTTGATGTTTCCATGATATGCGGATGATAGTTATTTATTTTAACATATTTGCCAATTTATCGTGGATAGCAACTAAATAACCGAACTTTCGTGCCGGTTTGCTCCTGCTTTGCTTACTCTTGCTTTAACACAGGATTGAAGATCTTGATGTGCTTCCTTTCTTATGCACATGGCTCTTTTGACGGTAGTGTTATCCTACTAATGCACCAGGTTTTAATGCTCAAAAGTAGATAGGATTATATTACAAAATTTATTGAGATTTTAATGTTTATCATTCATTGGTGAAGCGATGGGTAATGTGTTTAGGAATGTATGTTGTAATGAGAATTGGTTGGAATTATCGACCATTCAGAGACATTAACTTTGCTTCTAAAAAAAATGAAAACTGGACTCAATGAAACTCGTACTGAACATTGGCTTTCATAAACATTGGCAAAATTTCAATTCCTTTGCCTAAGGATTGTACATCTTAACAGCATCTGCATTGATGGGGTCTCTCAATTTTGGACCATCCATTTGAGTTAATATCAGAGTACCTCCTGACAATACTTTCTTCACCACATATGGACCCTCATAATTTGGGATAAATTTTCCTCTGGAGTCTTGGGCATTCGGGAGAACCTTTTTTAGCACCAGATCTCCTTCTTTGAAGCATCGGGGCTTAATTTTCTTGTTAAATGCTCGGGCCATCCTTTGTTGGTAACATTGGCCATGACATAGTGCGGTGAGTCTTTTTTCATCAATCAGATTCAGCTGATCAAGCTTCTTCTTTACCCAGTTTGATTCAGTTAACTGAGTTTCTGACAGAATCCTGAATGATGGTATTTCAACCTCGACTAGTAGCACTGCCTCAGTACCATATACCAACGAATATGGGGTAGCTCCAGTAGATGTTCTTATTGAAGTCCTATAAGCCAAGAGAGCAAACGGCAACATCTCGTGCCAATCTTTGTAAGTAGTTATCATTTTTTCGATGATCTTTTTGATATTCTTGTTAGCTGCTTCTACTGCCCTGTTCATCTGAGGTCGGTAGGGAGTTGAATTTCTATGGTTTATGTGGAATTGTTGACATAAACCTGTCATCGACTTGTTATTATGATTGGTACTGTTGTCGGTGATGATGGACTCAGGAACTCCATATCGAGCTATTATGTCCCTTTTCAAGAAACAGACTATTACCCCTTTGGTGACATTAGTATATGATAAAGCTTCTACCCACTTGGTGAAGTAATCAATTGCCACCAATATAAACCTATGGCCATTGGATGCTGTCGGAGTGATTGTGTCGATTATGTCGATTCCCCACATGGAGAAAGGCTATGGTGCTGACAACAAGTGCAACTCGTTGAGTGGAGCATTTATCCAATTTGTGTACACTTGACACAAATGACAGTGCTTAACATATTTTATGCAATCTGATTCCATGGTTAGCCAATAGTATCCCAACCTCATGATTTTTCGGGCCAACATGTAGCCGTTCATATGAGGTCCACATACCCTTTCATGTACTTCTTTCATCAGTTCACATGCTTCATTTTTATCCACACATCTTAGCAAGGTGGTATCAAATAATCTTTTGTAAAGTAAAGACCCACTTAATAAGAAATGACTTGCTAACCTTCTGAGTGTTCTCTGGTCATTCTTGTTAGCCATTTCAGATTATTTGCTTTCTTGGAGAAAAGTTTTGATGTCGTGATATCAGGGCTTGTCATCTTGTGCTTTTTCAATTGCTAGATAGTAGGCGAACCGATTTTTGATGTCTATTTTCATCGGTTGGACTTCGGCTCCCCCTGTTATCTGGATCATAGATGCTAGTGTGGCGAGGCATTTGCAAACTGATTTTGAGTTCTTGGGACGTATGTGAAAGTGATTGCCTCAAATTCTTCTATTAGCTTTGTCAAATATTGATGGTATGGTACCAATTTGGGGTCTTTAGTCTTGTATTCCCCTCTTGTCTGTAGTATGATAAGTGATGAATCCCTGTATACTTCTAATTCGCGGATTTCCATTTGGCAAGCCATTTTGAGGCCGAGGATGCACTCCTCATATTCCACGATATTATTGGCAAATGGAAAGGTGAGTCTTGTTGCTGCAGGGAATTGTGTGCTGTCTGGGGATATCAACACCGCCCCGATCCCACAACCGAATACATTAGTGACTCCGTCAAAGAACATTTTCCACTTAAAGTTCCCGTCTATCCCATAATCTTCTATTGATGTACCTTCCACTGCTAATATGTTTTCGTTAGGGAATTGGGTTTGTAATTCTTGGGAATCTCCCTCAATAGGTGTTTTGCCAATTGGTCGCCTAAAGATTGCCCTTTCATCGAGTTTTGATTTATACATGTGATATCAAACTCCGATAATAGCATTTACCATTTAGAGATTCTCCCTATCAAAACGGGTTTCTCTACTAAGTACTTTAGGGATCATGTCTTGTCAACAACTCAATATGATAGTAAAGGGTGTATTGCCTTAATCGGTGCATAACCCAAATTAGAGTACAGCAGGTCCTCTCTACTTCTGAATACCTTTGTTCCCCGTCTGCGAATTTCTTGCTTAGGTAATATATGGAATGCTCTCTTCCCTCTTCATCTTTTTGCCCTAACACGCATCCTATGGATTCAGGGAGTATCGTGAGGTATAAGAATAAGGGCTTCCCTTGCTTTGAGACTATCAAGACTAGAGGTTTTATGAGATAGTCTTTGATCATCCTGAATGCTTCTTCGCATTCGTCATCCCATTCTACTGTGGCATTCTTTTTCAACAAACGGAATAGTGGCCGGTACTTATCTGTGAGCTATGTAATTTAACCTTCCCAGCAAACTTCTTACTTCTTTGACAGTGCGCGAGGAAGGTAGCTCTAATATAGACTTTACTTTGTCAGGGTTAATGCCTTCCTGGCTTATGACAAACCCTAACAATTTGCCTGTTGTGACCCCGAAAGTGCACTTCTCCAGATTTAACTTGAGCTGGAACCTTCTCAATCGCTTAAACAACTTTCTCAGGATATTTATATGACTTTCTTCTTCTTTAAACTTGGCTATCATGTCGTCAACGTATACTTCGACTTCTCGATGCATCATGTCATGAAGTATCGCGACCATGGCTCTCTGATACGTTGCCTCGGCGTTTTTCAAACCAAAGGGCATGACTTTGTAACAGAAAGTTCCCCATGTTGTGATGAAAGTCATTTTGGTTTTATCTTCTTCAGCCATTTTTATCTGATTATATCCTGAGAAACCGTCCATAAATGAGAAAAGATGGTTTCCTACAGTGTTTTCCACTAGAACATCAATGTGAGGTAGGGGGAAGTTATCCTTTAACGTAGCTTGGTTTAAGTCCCAAAAGTCTACGCATACGCGTACTTTCCCATTCTTTTTCATAACAGGGACTATATTCGCTACCCATTCTGGGTAATCGGACACTTCGATGAACCCTACTTCTAGCAGTTTCTTGACTTCTTCCTTGATCTTTAGTAAGATGTCAAGCCTAAATCTTCTCAATTTCTGTTTTTTAGGTTTGACATCTTCCCTTGTGGAAGCCTATGAACCACTATTGATTGGTTTAGTCCTGGCATGTTACCATATGACTAAGGCGAACACATCTGCATATTCAGTCAACAGCTCGGTCATTTCACACTTTTGCTCGGTACTTAAACTGGTCCCGATTTTGAGGTTTTTAGGTTTTTTTAGTGGTTCTTAGATTTACTGTCTCCACTAGCTCGTCGATTGAAATTCCGCTTTGTTCATGTTTTTTCCAATTTTCTTGTATTATTTCGTAGTCACGGATATCGTCTCCAACAACCATCCCAGCAGCGTTGGAAACGATATCAGCGTTTTTATTTTCTACCCGCGCGAAATGTCCCTCATGTTCGATGGTAGGAGATCTGGGTAAAGTAAAATGAAAGCAGATATATATAAGTAAGACAAACTATAATTGAATTATAAAGAAGTCTCAATGAAAATTGTTTAACAATCGTTCTCTATCTTTGAGCTGACATAGAGCTATCAATAGGATAACAGAACCAATTATTGAGAGTTAGATGTTGTTCGGACATGCGAGGGATTGGGCTCCCATTGCTGATGTCATCTTCACTTATCCTTGGCTCTTGAATGACAATTTCTTTTCTGAAAGTTTGCTGGAGGGGTGAAATGCACATCGGGGTGTTGCTTGGCTTCTCTTTCATCCTACCTTTGACACCTCTGGCTTGTGCTTCTTCCCGGGCTATAGGAACGTACCCTAGTCCAAACGTCCCTTGCTGCCCCTCCTTAAACAGATGGCCCTCCTTTCTGGTCACCATATTCACCTCGTTGAATATTTGGAGACCAAGGTCTTCTAAACCATCCTCCCCAATGTATGGTATGGCAGTTTCTTTGTAGATGGCATAATCCTGCTCGCACAACACAAGACTATCTGCCCATTTGCAATAAATTTGACCCTTTGATGGAGACTGGAGGGTATGGCTCCAGTAGTATGTATCCAAGGCCTTCCCAAGAGTAGGTTGAAAGATCTTGGGATGTCGAGGACTTGAAAAGATATGTAGAACATTTGCCGGTCAATCTCCACCGGTAGGTTTATCTCCCCTATTATGTCTCTTTTTAACCCGTCAAAAGCCTTGACCACCATTGAGCTAGGTTTAATATTGCTTGGATCGACCCCCAATAAGTCGAGGGTAGCCAATGGACAAACATTGAGGGACGACCTATTGTCGATGAGTACTCGGGAGACAATCGTGTCGTTGCACTTTACCACTATGAATAGTGGTTTTGTATGTTGGTCTCCATCTTCTCCCAGCTCTTCAAGGGAGAAAGATATCTATTCCATGGTGAAAATAGAATTTGCCACGTGACTTATTTTGCCTGTAGCGATGCTTCTAGGACCTAGATCTGTTTGAGCACTTTGTAGAGTGTTTCCCTATGGGGCTCAAACGCTGTAAGGAGGCCCATGAGTGATATTTGGGCTAGAACTTTGTTTAGTTGTTCCATGATCTTGTATTCACTCTCTTTAACCATTTTTTTAAATATAGC
The DNA here is from genome assembly GCA_037954665.1 of Laguncularia racemosa. Taxonomy (NCBI): domain Eukaryota; kingdom Viridiplantae; phylum Streptophyta; class Magnoliopsida; order Myrtales; family Combretaceae; genus Laguncularia; species Laguncularia racemosa. The sequence goes on from JBBMOL010000386.1 coordinate 141,390, forward strand.
GAGCCCCTCTTCTTCTTCCTCTCCTTTCCCCATGTTGGGCTCTTCAGTCAAGATTTTATATTTTGGGTCATAGATTCTCCTAGAGTGGGTGATTCCTCCCACCATAAAGGGTCGCTCTTGCTCGAGGGTCTGATAGTCAAAAGGCGCGGCCTTATACCCCTCTACTGGTATTGGGACATTGAACACATATCTCTTCCTCAGGATTTGTATCTCAGTCGATTGTCTCTCATAGCATTTTATGACTCTTGGCTTTTGATTTGAATTGATCATGTTTATAGATTTCTCCCCTTCCTTTAGCGGGTTATCCTCTTTTTCAAACTCGGGCCCCCCATCCGCTAGGCGACCCATATACAGTCGAGGTATAAGAATAATTCACTAGGTATTCGAATCTCCCATGTGATTCTCCTAAGGTGGCGACTGTTGGGTCTCCGGCTAACCATCTCTTTTTGATATGTGACTTGGGGGTTTTCTCTGAGGCTTGACGGGAATGCCTTTTCTACTGGTCCGTCGCCTTTTGCTTAGAGCCTTCTTTGGGAGCCGACTCTTCAGATGTGATCATATTGATGGTGGGCTTATAATTAGGCAGTGGATTGGTGTTGACATTAGGTGCTAGGGTGTTAACAAAATCCAACTACACAATTTCGGTGTCGATCAAATCCTGGATTTTGTGTCAAAGCCTCCAGCATCAGTCTGTAGAATGCTCCTCTTGGCCCATATGATAGTCGCATTTGAGGCTTGAGTGGAAGTTTCTAGGCTTGTACCAGTCATTTAGGATTTCGAAGCTGATCAAATTATCCGCCCACAGTCGAGTAAAGACCTGGCTGAGCGGGATCGGAATTGGAATAAACTATCTTGGGACCCTAGTAGCCTGGGCATGATTTGCCGTGGAGTGCCGGGCTAGGGTACTCGTGGTCTGGAATGTCACACGAGTTTCAGCTTTGTCTGCTTTACCTGAGTGGACTATGCTGACGGTAGACTCCTTGGCCCTATTACCTCCCAAGGGCCTTTGTGTTAGTGTGACCTTGGGAGGATCCATCGCTTGGAGTCTACCTGTGGTGATGGCGCTTTCAATCCGGCACCCTGCAGCTACCACTTCTGCAAAGCTGGATGATGTTTGGCCCACCATATGTGAGAAGTAAGTCTTGTCTAGAGTGTTGACGAATATGGATGTCAACTCTTTCTTAGAAATTGGGGTTGCTACCCTAGTTGCTTGGGCTCTCCAATGCTAAGCATGCTCTTTAAAAGGCTCAGCGTGTCTCTTTCTAAGACTCCCTAGATCAATCACTGAGGGGCGACTTCAATATTAAACTTGTACTGGTCATAAAACGCTCGGCTAAGTCTTTCCTAGGTGTTGACCTGATTGAAATCTAGGTAGGCATACCAGACTAATGCAGGACCTGTAAAGCTATCCTAGAATGTTTGGATCATCAGTTGGTCATATTGAGCATACTTGCTCATTTTCCGGGCGTATAGCCTTGTGTGCATTTTGGGGCATCCAGTACCGTCATACTTCTCAAATTCCGGGGTCTTGAATTTATCAGGGTACACCTCTTCCCCATATGCTGGCAAACTGGTGATTCCGGCTTGCTCGAAACTATCAGGCCCCTTTATTGTTTTCATCTTGTCAGCTAGCTGTTGGAAGAGTCTTTTTTCCATCTCTTTCTGTCTCTCTCCATCTCTTTTTTCAGGTCATCAGAGATTGGACCCTGGTTGATTCTCGACACATATTCAAAGGTCGGGTTGAGGTGGGAATTGATTTCCTCATATTCTAGAGGCTGCCCCTCCACCACCTTCCCTTTCCTAGCCCCTGAATGTTCTTCCTGAGTCGGTTGGGTGGTGCGAAGGAGGCCAATGCTTTCGATTAGGAGGTGGACTTGTGCAGCTAACTATTGGACTGTTTGTTCTAGGGATATGATCCTAGAGTCTGAAGCAGCATCAACACTTGTGTTGTTGCGGTTGTCACCAAGCGTGCAAACTAGGCTTCTAGGAAGGTTCGGTTGTTTGGGAGCTATTTTGATATCTGGAGCGCATTTTGTTTTTTTAGTATAATGTATGCAAATGTGATGCATGAGTCATACGGATGCTAAAATAAAAGGGGCCAACAATTGATTGATGATGTAATATTGAAACTTTATTAACATTGGAAACTTTGGAGTTCGATACTTAAAAAAAAAAACAAACAAACAAAAGAGTACAATGATAATCTATTTCCTAGCTTTCTTGGTCTTCTGTTGTGGAGACTCAGGTTTCCCGTTGATGATGGCTTCTAATTCCTTGACTCTAGCTTGGGTCTTCTCCAGCTGAGCTTCCAAGGCTTTGTTTCTTTGGTCGGATTCCTTGAATCGACCTTTCCAGATGTCCTTTTTATAATCTACGGCTTCAAAATATACTTCCATCTAAGCCCTGACCTGCTCTAGGTAGATTTCCAGCTCCGGATTTACCTTGTCTAGCTTCGGTTGGGTGACATCTGGGACCCAGTATGCTCTTTCCCCTGTTTAATACAGCTGATGGATCACGAACTCCCTAGTGGATCGATGTTTGCCCACTTCACCATCTAACTCTCTGAGGTCTACATTCGGGCTCTCGATTCTGGCCTCCTAAAGTGCTTTGACCTCTACCAGCTTAGCAAATTTTTCAGCTACTAGTAAGTCCAGATCTTGGTACTCAAATGTGACTGCTTCCAGCGAGGGCCGATAAACTATGTCTTGAATAGTACCGAACTAGCAGAACACTGAATTGGGATGATAACCTATACATCCGCTAATACCAATTAGAGGCACGGCTTGAAAGTTACTGCAGGTTAAAATAACTTTGTCACAGCAACTCCATCTGGTTGTCCACAAAATGTCATTGGCGCTAAAACTTCTAAGCACTTCTACCCAACTGTGGCTAGTAAGGTCGTCGGGTAGCTTTTTCTTCTCTATGCATCAGTCCACGAGGTCCACTTGTTGAGCCAAGGTTTTCCGGACCATGTTCAGCCCAAAACACTTGAGGTGGCTTACAAAACATATCAGTATAAGATTGATATTTGAGCGGAGGATCCCGTGGCCTTTTCTCTTGACAAAATTTAAGTTCCGAATCTGTTCAGCCAATAGAGCCAGGATGTAAGATTTTCCTTCCAGGAATTGGGCCACCAATTCTGCGACTCGGTAATGGACATAGAAAGTTTCGGTGGGGAAAAGTATGGTGGCAAAAGCTGTCAGGATGAAAGCATTCACCCTTCTTTGTCTATAGGTCTTGGGGTCCCCACACAATATGTCTTTCCTGTCCCCATTGTCTTCTCGAGCAATGAACCAGGCTTCCAACTCGTCCATCTGTATGCAATATCCGTTACAGTCTACTAAGGCCTTGTTGATTGCTGTTTTACGGATACCTAGTAGTCTACTGAAAATACCGGCTGGCCCGACCTCAAGATCTAGTACATAGACTTGGTTGGTTAGTGCTGGAGCCTAACAGCTGGGTGTACTCTTCTAGAGTAGGAGTAATCTCATGTGGCCTGATGAAGAAAGTCGCGGGCTCTATTTCCCATAGGTGGAGCATGGCCCGTACCAAGGGCAAGTTCATCTCCATCTTCATTAGTGAGAGGATGGGCCCTATTTTCTGCTGGATGAAGGCCTGCTCCTCTGGGTTGTATAGGATGAACCAGTGGTCCAGTACCAATTTTGGATCCAAAGGTTTGCACACTCGGATTTCTTTGCAGAGGAAGCGGTCAACTGCAGTACTAGCCATCTATTACAATAGAAATTTCCTAATTACAACCAAAACTATGATAACATTACAGGGAAATATATAAGAACTCCATGAATAGAACAAAAATATTACATCATTAATCTATTGTTAGCCCATGATGTTTATGTATGCAAATAGGTAGGTTCTAACAGGTCCCCAAGTTCTATGGCCTCCCTCATTCTTAGAGAAATGGATCTCAGGCCATATCGAAGCATTAGGTGGGGTAGCCTAATCAGTCCCGAACGGTGATCATATCACTTTGCCCGAAACCTACACAATGGCCCCCCATCGTAGGGTCCTAAGACGGTCCGGGTTTGACCGTATCTATTCACACATTTACATGTATGCAGACTCGATAACTAAAGTAAATAGCTAAATTCTAACCTTTAGCTAAATCCCTGAAAGGTTAGGAATAATATAACAAATCAAAAGACATTTCTCAAAAAGGAGCAATTTGAGGAGGTTTAAGTGGCTCGCCTACTAGAGAATGTGGTCCCCAGCGAAGTTGCCATCCTATCGAGTCTAATTTTTTATTTCCAATTCCTAATCCGATCTATACTAGACCCTATGCTCATCTAATGTAGATCATCGACTTGAGTTAGGAATTTCGTTTTATTTTTGGAGTCGCCACCCAACTGTTGTTGGGAAAGATTGAATTAGGATTAATTGAGCAGATCAATCCTAATTTGGACCACTAGTCAACGTAATTTCCTCTTCTCATTTTTTGTGAAAAGAGGAAAGGGGAAAACCAAAGTTTCTAAGTTCGGAGGCTAATATATTAAAACCCTAAGGTTACCACCTAATCTCCTAAAATCTACTATATCTAGAAATGTCTTTTATTTATTTCTTGTTATTTTTTTATTGTATTTTTGAGTGAATTATTTTAGGAAAATGATTTTTATTCCTTTTTTAGGATTGCCCCAAATGGGTGCCTACATACCTGCTATTCAGATCAAACAAGCCGTAGTTCTCTCTTCTTGAAAAACTTTAGTGTGTTTGTGGATTTTAATTGTGAAATCTCTTTTGATTTATATTTTTACCATCTCGGTATTTTTCTAAAAAAATCAAAGCCTAGGCTTGATAATTTGATTTTTTGAAAATGATATTTTTAAGGAAAAACCAATTTTGGATTTATTTAAGAAAATGATTTTTCTAAGTGATAAAAATTCCATTTTTCTATTTTTCCACATTTCTACTATTAAAAACTTTTATTGATTTTTATTAATTTTTATGAATTTTTTTATAATTTTTATTGAAAATTTTCTCCTAGATTTTTCATCTATCCTATTCTAAAATCTAAATTTTTATTATTTTCTTTATAAATTTTCACATTTTTATTATTTATTATTATAATTTTTATTTTTATTTTTATCATTCATCTTAAATTAAATCCTAAAAAAAATCTAATTTCTAACATTTTTTTCTATTTTTTTTAATTATGAATAACAAATAAGTAAATAAATAAATTCGAAATAAATAAAATAACTAAATAAATAAAAAAATATAAAAAATTAGAAAATCCAACGTACCTGGATCTGAGTCGGTGCGCGAGTCGGGTCGGATCGATCAGACGTAGCGGCTAGAGATGCTCATTAACGGCATTCTTGTGGCCTTCCAAAGCGGTTGAGGTGTTAATTCCTAGGTTTTTAGGGGTAAGGAACTCAACTGTGGCGGTGGTTTGCTTCAGAAACGCCTCCTGGTGGCTACTCGACGCTTGATCGGTGGTTGCGAGTTGGAGAACTCCCGCGAGGCTTCGATTCTCTCTTTTTTCTCACTTTTGATCCGTGCTTCTGCCTCTCCACTTCATCCTCTATTTATAGGCGTAAGAAATCGAGCTAGATAAGCTCGGATTTCCACTAATTGAAGCAAATCGGATTTGCGGTTAAAAACCCAACTCCAATTGTGCAAATCCATTGATTTGTTGCGATTTGATTCCAATTGAATGATGTTTATCTTATTTCTGTTGAAGATCTGTTGGATTTGTGCAAAAAATCGAATCAAAACAGCCAAAATTCAGATTTTTCTCCTCACCAACAATCTCAGACAAGGTTGAAGACGATCACGCGCCCGGCACGTGCGTTCGCCCCGGCCAATAGGATGCTGACACGTGTCCTTGGCAGAGAAAAATTTTGCAAAACGCAGATTCTGCTTCCCCCGCATTTCGAACCCCTGACCGAGCCCACTCCCGTACACACCTGACCCTGGTCCAGACCAGTTAGGCTAGCCCACTTTCGCGATTTTATTATTTTCGCAATTTGCATATATGCAATGCGATTTTTTTATTTTTTTGTATTTTTTGAAATTTCAAAAATTTGTAAAAATTATTTAACCCTTTTTATTGCCATTTCTGCAATTATTTTCCAAAATTGATGTATTTTTCCTATTTATTTTATTTTTGAATATTTTTCCTATTTTTGCTAAATTATAGAGAAAAATTGAAAATTAATTATGGTTTATTATTATTGATCATTAAGGCAAAAATGGGGTGTTTACATAGATCACTAAGACTAAAAGGACTTTTGAAGCCTTCATAGTCCCTAAAGACAAGAAGGTGAGATATGTTGCTTATATGCTAAAGAGAGCAATTGCAAATTGGTGGATTGGTATGTCCAAATTAGTAGGAGCTCCTAACTAATGGTAGAGGTTTAAGGAGCTCTTCTATGAAAAGTACTTCCCCATAAGCATCAAAGACAAATGGAGGTGGATTATTATAACTATCAGTAGGGCAGTAGATTTGTTGAGGCATATGAAGCGAAGCTAAATTGCTTAAGCAAGTTCTTGCTAGAAGTAATGAGAGGGGATGATGCTTCCTGAGCATGAAGATTTTTTAGGGGATTAAAGTCTACCCTGCAACATGAAGTGAGGCCTTTTCAGTTAATTACCTATGCAAAAGTAGTTGACAAGGAAAAAAACTTAGAGCAAAGCAAAAAGAGAATAGAGGAACAACTATCCTGCATATCATAATCAATTCTAGGGAAAAGGCCCATTTCCAACATATCTTATGTAGGTATATCAAGCCAGACCTATGGCTTATACACCTAGACCTCTTTAAACTAGACTTACACCTCTAGTATTGCCTCCACCACCATAGGCAGGACCAAGTGTGAGATGTCCTAGATGTTTGGGGCACACGATCTGCAATAATGTAAATGGCCCGAAGGAGCATGCTTCTCCCATGGCAAAACAGGACACACCAATAGGAATTGTACAGAAATCACCTTCCCTCAGACCTTCTACTATACTTGTAAGCATAGAGGGCACAAATCATTCAAGTGTGGTGCTCATCACAATCAGGCGGCTACAGCCCCACAAGCATAACAGCCTATAAGACTTGCACCTAGAGGGCCACTAGGTAGAAATTGGAATGTTGGATCAAGATAGAGGGCACCTGGTAGGGTGTTTGCATTGTAACAATAGCAATAGTAGGATATCCCTGATCAGGATATCATAGTAGGTACATTGCTCATAAAATCAAACACTGCCTATGTATTGTTTGACATAGGTACAACATATTCCTACATATCACCTATGTTTATGAATGTATGTGGATTAGAACCTGTTGCATTAGGTGATGCTATGATTGTAAATACTCCGTTTGGAGTAAGAGGGAAACTAGATCAAATATATAAAGATGTAGAGATTATAATACATGACAAGAAAATGCTAGCTAAATTATTTATATTAGAGATAGAATTTGATCTAATTCTAGGAGTGAACTAGCTATCTAAGTACTATGCTACTATAGATTGTCACAATCTAGTGGTTAGGGTTAATTTTCCTGATGAGGAACAAGTTGTATTCAAGTTAGATCCATAAAGGCCTGCAACAAGTTGTGGAATAAAAGAAGACTACCAGCCTTATTAGTAGAGATAGGACAAGTTAAGGAATTAGGAAATGTGTATGTAGTGAATGAGTATGCAGCCATTTTTCCTACGAGTTTGCTAAGTTTACAGCCAGCCAAAGAGATAGAGTTTTGTATTGATCTTGTATCGGGAACGACACTCATATCTAAAGCACCATACATAATGGCACCTACTAAATTGTCTAAATTGAAGACTCAACTTCAAGAGCTATAAGATCGTGGGTTTATTAGGCCGAGTGTCTCACTATGGGGTGCTCTAGTGCTGTTTTTTAAGAAGAAGGATAGGAGTATGAGGTTGTGTATAGATTATAGGGAGCAAAACTAAGTCAGAATCAAGAACAAATACCCTATCCCTAGGATTGATGACTTGTTTGATCAATTACAGGGAACTCAAGTCTTCTCCAAAATTGACTTAAGACCAGGGTACCATCAGTTAAGAATCAAGGAAGAAGACATAGAGAGGATTGCTTTTAGGACTCGGTATGGGCATTACGAGTTTTGAGTGATGTCTTTTAGTTTGATAAACACTCCAGCAGGCTTCATGGACGTAACGAACAGAGTGCTCAGGGAATGGCTAGATCAGTTTATAGTAGTGTTAATATATGATAACCTCATCTATCCTAAGAGTAGAGAAGAACATGAAGCACATCTCTACATAGTATTGGGAAGACTTAGGAAAGAAAAACTTTATGCTAAATTCAATAAGTGCAAATTTTAATTAGAACAAATGATGTGTCTAAAACCAAGATTAAGCACATGCAAAACTAATTTGAAAGACAATTAGACAATGTCAATCAAACTAGTTCAACAATTGCACAATTCCTCAATATTTATGAACCAATTCCCACAATAAAGACATGACCAAGAATGAATCCAAGTATGATGATGCTCCGATACCAAATTATGATGTGCCTAAAACCAAGGTCTAAGCACATGCAAATGAACCAAAGGAACAACTTCAATTCACATGATCAAAACCGGTTCAAAGGGCACAAAAAATTGCGTGAACCCTAACTGAATTAGGTGAACCGATTGCTATAATTCATGAAATGAATATCACAATGATGTTTTCCCCAATGAAGATCATAAAATATACTTGAAAAACACGTGAATAATACACAAGATCAACAAAAATAACTCCGAAATCAACCTTTCCAACAAGAGCCAATTCACGCCACAAGATGAAGAAAAATTTGATGGTGATAACAAATGCTAAGAGTCAATCAATTAAGTAATAATAATTTGATTTCAAATGCAATCAAATCTGACCAAGAAACTTCCGATTCAACCCTAGATATGACTCACTAGAGATGAAAAGAAAACACAACAATAAGAAATTGATATGACTTACAATTTCCCCTTGTTGCACTCGCTATAATTCCAATTCTTGGGATTGAAATTGATAAGAGAAATTGAACTAGGAAAACCCTAATTCCCTCACGTAATGTGTATGTTCAAATCTGAAAAAATTAGCCTCCTCAAACCCTACTTTAAGCAAGTATTTATACTTGCTCCCTTTAGGGTTAGAAAATGCACAAAATTACAACTATGCCACTTTTAAGGTGGCCGGACCTAAAACTCAATTACAACCAAATAAAAGTGTCCCAAAATTATTACAACATAAATAGTCTAAGTAAATAACAAACATATAAAAATTAGTCTTCAAGATGTTAACTCTTCCATAGGATTTGTCGGCCTAGCTCATCACCGCTTTCAATCAGTCTATGGATAACCCATAAGCTGAGTTTTAGTGAGTTTGTCCATCACCCTGTATAGCCTAATAAGTGTGCCTGTTGGAATATATAATACATGAATAAGAGAAAAGAGGTTAGCAAACGAATAATTCCAAGGTCGATTTGCTCAAAATGGGCCCTTATCGCCAAGATTCGAAATCCTTTAGTTCTTGTCCTAATGATAAGTCTTGTCGGATTTTGATTTCTATCAACAAAAATCCTTCTTAGGACATGTGGTGAATAAGAACAGAATATCAATAGACCCTGAGAAGGTAAAAGCAGTAAGTGACTAGCTAAGACCAATAACTATAACAAAAGTAAGGAGTTTTCTAGGATTAGCTAGGTACTACAGATGCTTTATGGAAGGATTCTCCTAGTTAGCAACTCCCTTGACTCAATTGACAAAGAAAAAGTCTAAGTTCGTATGGAGTGATGAATGTAAAAGCAACTTCACAACACTGAAGGATAAATTGATAGTAGCTCCAATGTTAGCCCTACTAAAGACTGGAGAAGAATTTGAAGTATTCAATGATACATTAAATCAAGGTTTAGGGTATATGCTTATGCAAAATAGGAGAGTCATTATATATGCCTCTCACTAACTAAAACAATATGAGAACAATTACCTTACCCATGACCTGAAGTTAGCTACTGTGATCTTGGTACTAAATTATGAAGACACTATATTTATAAGGAGAAGTGTGAAATATTTATAGATCATAAAAGTTTAAAGTATCTATTTACCCAGAAAGAATTGAATATGAGGTAAAGGAGGTGGCTAGAATTGATGAATGATTACAATGTAGAAATTCATTATCACCCTAGAAAAGCAAATGTAGTTTCAGATGCTTTAAGCAGGAAGAAATAGATAAATATTGCAGTATTAATCACATCTTAGAGAAAAAATACTAGAAGACATAGATATGCTAGAATTAGAAATGGTGACATGGCAAGTGGGAAATAGGTTGGCTACATTTAGTAGCCAACCTAACATTATGGATCAGATTAAAACTACACAAATGGAAGATCTTGAAATTTAGAAGATAAAGAGCAAAATAGAGCAGGGTGAACCATAGAATTTGTGGTAAATGCTGAAGGGTTAGTTAAGTATGGTAACAGATGATATGCTCCAGATAATACAAAGTTAAAGAAGAAGATTATGAGAGAAGCTCATTACTCAGGGTATACAATACACCCAAGAAGTACTAAGATGTATAAGGATCTCAAGAATAATTACTAGTGGAAAAATATGAAACGAGAGATAGTAGAATATGTGTCTAGGTGTCTCACATGTCAACAAATAAGGATTGAGCACAAAAGACTAGCTAGTAAGTTACAATCTCTTCCTATACCTAAATGGAAGTGGGAACATGTAACTATGGACTTCGTTACAGTACTCCCACAAACTAAGGCAAATATGATGCAATTTAGGTAATAGTAGATAGATTGACTAAGTCCATCCATTTCTTGCCAATTAAGGTGGACTACAAACTAGAAAAGCTTGCTTAAATGTACACCAAAGAGATTGTTAGATTACATGGGGTACCAGCCACTATTACATCTGATAGGGATACTCGATTTGTGAGCAACTTTTGGAAGAGTCTAAATCAAGCCTTAGGAACTAAATTCCAGTTTAATACTGCATTTTATCCCTACACAAATGGGTGGTCTAAGAGGACTATCCAAATTCTAGAAGACCTACTATGAGCTTGTACATTAGGTCAAGAGGGTAATTAGAGTAATCACTTACCTTTAGTAGAACTTGCTTATAATAACAGTTACTAAGCTACTATATAAACAGTTCCCTATGAAGCATTGTATGGTAGATAGTGTAGATCTCCCTTATACTAGGATGAAGTGGGAGAAAAATGAATACTAGGGTCAAAGATAATATAGGAAATAGTAAACAAAGTCAAAGTAATAAAGCAAGGAATTCTATTAGCCTAGAGTCACTAGAAAAGTTATGTAGACAAATGGCAATGCCCTCTAGAATTTCAAGTTAGAGATAAATTCCTACTGAAGATATCTCCAACTAAAGGGATAATCAGGTTTGGACCGTGAGGCAAGCTAAATCCAAGATACGTGGGTCCATTTGAAATTTTTGAAAGAATTGGGATAATTGCATATAGGTTGGCCTATTGCCAAATCTGGTTAGGGTATATGATGTGTTTCATGTATAGAAGTTAAGACAATATGTACCAAACTCGGATCAAGTAGTAGCCTTAAATCCCTTGAAGGTACAGGTAGACTAATCCTCTATAGAAAGACTTGTGAGAATAGTAGACACAAAAGAACAAGCATTAAAAAGAAGAAGAATTCCCTATGTCCAAGTATAGTTGAAAAATCAAACAAAACGAGAGGCAACATAAGAATTAGAAGAATAAATGAAGAAAAGGGATCTAAAACTCTTTCCAATTCCAGGTAACTTTTGAAGACGAAAGTTTTTTATAAGAGGGGGAGAATGTAATACATGGTTTTGAAATATATATATATATATACATATTTATATAATCATAATCTTTAAGTAAAATAATAAAATAAATACTATAAGATTGAGGGAAATTTTGCAAATAAGGTTAAGGGACGGGAGCAGTTTCATCTTTCCTTGATGGAACTATATAAACTACACTAACCTGAGGTTTCATCCTTTTGCTCATTTTTCAATTGCAATTCCAAAAACCTAGACAGTGAGAGGACCCTATAGGAAAACTGACCTAAAGGTGAATCAAGCAACAAATCAAACAAGAATCGGGTTTAAGGATGGATTGAACAAACATGGAAGTTGTCGAATTTAGAGTTCCAAGCATAATCTAAACCAAGTAAGCATTTTAATTAACGTAAAGTAATTAGAAATTCCATGTTTTAGGGTAAATTTAAATCTCGGAGCAATAGATTTAGAATTAAGATGAATTAATAAGAGAGAAATTAAGGTTTATGAAGATGAACTGAGAGATATATAACCTCTTAACACGGCCACGTTTCAACCATGTTAAACCTAGATTTCACAAAGAGATACAAGGCCTCATAACATGATCGTGTCTCACCCCATGTTGAACCCAAACCTTACAAAAAGATACATAGCCTCCCAACACGACCATATTTTCCCCGTACTAAACCCATACCTTATAGAAAGGTATACAACCTTTGACACAATCGTGTATTATCCTGTGTTAAGCTACATGACCTCCAACATAGCCATGTTGAATGAAACATAACTAAATAGTATATTTATTTTACTTCTAATTAAACTAATTTTCACACAACCTAAATAGTTAGGTTGGTCTTAAGAAAGATGTATTGATGTTGTATAGATTTCAGCTTACCTTAAGTGTAGGACCAGATATGCTTAAGGCTAGGATTCCAGTTACATGTTTACTTTGTTTGTTGATTGTAATTGTTAGGTAGTTACATTAAATGTATTGGATATAAAAGTTATGTAATGTAATGTGATATGTAAAGGAAATGTTGCATGTTGCTTGTGTTTGGCTCAGCCTAAAGGCCTATAGTGGTAGATCCCTAAGGAGCACCTCAATGATCGGTATGTCATGTTGTCCTTAGTGAAGCTATGTATCAAAATGATCTAAGATAAATTAGGATTAGATGGGGCTTGCGATGGCAGTTCCCATTAGGACAATATTGTGTATATCGGGGTTATGAGTACTCATGTGTTGTGAAATTAATTATGATTGATGTGTGATTATGTTGTGGATTAACATTGCATATATGCATGTGTTATTAATCCAGTGTATCATGCACATGTGAGTGTAGTACTCACGTACTAAGCTTAGACTCACTTCCCTTACTATATATATATATATATATATATATTTAGTTATAAGTGAAAATGATGAGTAATTAGAGTATGATGAGAATGAGAACTTAGTAGGACATTACATGGATGAAAACGGGAGACAGCATTATTACTATGTGGATGAGGAGTGAGGAAATTGGGAAGACTTGTAATTCAGAATATTGTTAGTTGAATTGAAATTATGGAGATAATAGCATATTCCTAATTATGTTAATTAGTATAGGAAAATATTTGTTTATCTTAGGATTTTTGTTGTTATTAAATAATGAGATTTGGCATAACTCATTTGAGAGTTATTTATTTTATTGAAGATATAATAGTATGATAGTTAATGAAGATGAATAGTTTTGAAGTATTATAGAGTTTTAGAGCTTTAGTGTATCAGTTTATAATAGTGACATGTGGTGGGTTCGATGTTTCAAGTTCTGGGGTGCTATGGTTTCCTTCCATTTTCTTTCCATCTAATTATGTTGATTTTAGTTCTTTCAAAAGGTTGAAAGTAGTGAATGACTCCAAAATAAAATGAAATGTAGTAATGGTGGAGGATATTTTTGCACCTTTTCCTATATTTCACTTTTGTTTTTTCTAGTTTTGGTGATTACAAAAGATAGGGATTTGAACTTGACTCATCTCACCTAGAAAATTAGTGTTTATACCACTAAATCATAAAATCTAATTTATAATTCATTATTGTTGAATCATATATTATTACTACTTTTATAATTCTTTGTAAACTAACTAAACTAAAACTAATTAGCTCATTCAAAGCTAATCGATCATATTGTTTCTTCAATTTTTTATCAACACCAACTGTCATGGGGCTCGGTCCTCGATCTCATCCAATAAATTTAGTTTGTAGTTAGAGGTTAATTAGTTTTAAATAAAACTAGGAACCTTCCTATTTTCTTCCCAGTAGGAGATTTGACCAATATTTCCTCGTCCGTGTTTCAACGTGATTCACTGGACGTTAGGTCCAAGTAAAAAAGAATGCTATCATCAGACAGTGACCTAGCACCAGTGGTGGCTTCAAAAAGCATCATGGCATTTCCATTAACGAAAAGTCCAAAGCACCTGTTAAATGTCTAAAAAACAAATAAACTTTTCATGTTTTTCGAATTGACTACACACTTTGACGAAAATCAAGTGTATTAAAAGTCAAAAGTTTTTTATTTTGTATCTTGTGTCTTCCAATTATACACATTAATACTTTTCATAAGAGTTTAGCATCCTTGAACATTTTAAAGATATTGTATGTCATGGAAAGGAGAGGCTGAGAAGGAAAATCGAAAACTTAGAACCTTTTGGATGTTATCTCACTTTTGAAGTCTGAACACCGTTGGATGATCATGATACTGCGTTTTAATTTTAATCGTAACAGTGCAAATGGCTACACTTTATATTTGTTTATAAGTGATAACAAAACAGACAAATAGACATGACACAATGATAGAAAGGAAAACAGATTTTAACATAAATTTTACAAGGAAACCTAATATCTAAGATGAAAAACCCACGGTAAAAGTAAATACACATACAGGGTTCTCTCAATAATCATGGAGCAACTTTCCGACGATTGAACGCAAACATGGTTTCTTTTTTATACCGTTCTTATAACTCACAATACATAATAAAAGCTTAAGAAGAATGTTATATAAGTAAGACCCAAAGATAACTCAGAGATAAGAAATAACTATGACTGCATGCAATTGTAATAAAGTGCCATACTATGCAAATTCACTGCATATGGAGACAATTTCCTATCTTGGCTTAAATTTCCATAATCGAATGAATATACACAAAACACTCAAGCTCTACCCACTTTGAGCTCTTACATACTGTTTAGTCATACCAACCACCTGCCTCCTATGCTACCATCTGCAGCACTTGCAATAACTAACAAGTATCAATAATGTTGCAATTGGGATGACATTTATTCATTTACTTGAAAATCTATTTTCAGCTACGAACTCCCCTACACCTGACTTTAAACTATTGTGGTACCTATGAGACCTCTCCAGTAGCATCGATTAACACCCTTTAAGGTATTGAGTAATCTCTAGGCCTTTTAGACTCACTTGTACAACAATTGAATGAAAACAAAACTGGCATCCCATCCTATGAAAAGCATGATTTAGGGTCAAGGCCATTATTAGGGTCATCTAATTCAGGATAAATATTCACAATTGAGTAGGTAATATGGAATTTCTTTTTTTTTCGTTATACATTTCTAAATTTTCATAACCATTTTCTTTTTCTTTACTTTTCATGATTTGGTTCAATTTGAAATGTTTCGGTTCGGTTCGTAATTTTTTTTAACCTAAAAAAAAATGATTTGGTTTGGTTCTTAATTTTTTTCAAACCTAAAAACAAGGGGGTTTGAATCTATTTACGATTCGGTTTGGTTCGATTCGATTCAATTTGTGATTTAGTTGTTTTTTACCTAGCACTAATAAATGGTAAATATGTCTCTTACAATTGTATTTAGTCCTTTTATCTTTAAAATTAAATATTCAAATCTCAAATCTTAAGAAACGTTTTGAGACTTTTGCAATAGTACTTTTATCCCTGATTTTACATATTTTCTTTCAATTTTTGTAATATTATTATTTTATCTAATGGGCATAATAGTAATGTGAAAACAAAATTATTTTATTATTATTCTTATTATTAAGGGTTTAAACACTAATATCACATTTGATATGCAAAAATAGTATAGAATGGAGTGGAATGAAATGATGCTTGGAATGATAAATTCATTCCTATGTTTCAAAAACGCTCATGGAAGTAGTATTTTTCAAAATTAGGTTAAATAAGTAATTTTAACTTATGGTCATTAATGAGGGCAAAATGGAATCTTGATTTCATCTCCTTAAAGGAAAAATTGAATTTCCTTTTGAAGTTAGAATAGTAGATTTTGAATAATGGCAATTCTACTTTATAAAAACACTTCTAAACATAAGAAAGGAAATAGAATCCAGAATTGCAATTTCATTCTCAATCCATTCCCGTGTACAAAACGTGATATAAAATAACATTTACTTAAAGGTAATAAATAGGAAATAGAATAATTATTCCTATAATACTTTCTATTAATTGTTTACTAGTAAATCAATTCAAAAAATTTTACTATAGGTAACTTTTATATTTTCTCTATAGAAATAGTTGTTACCTTTTATAAAGTAGTATTTTTTTTATTTATTTAAAAAAAGGAATAAAAAGTTTAAGTGATTAGACAATGATACCTATAATAAAAGACTCATTATGCTCCATGATGACAAAAATTATAGACATATTGATATTGTAAATACTGAAATAAATATTCCCTACAATATAAATTAAATTAAATAAATATTAAAATATAAATATGTGGTATTTTCATTTCAAAAGACTAATTTTTTTATTCTCATCTATTCTATTCTAAAAAATAAACCAACCGGTAATGCGATTTAAAAACTTGGAAAGCTTAAGCACATTAAACAAATGTACAAAATGTATTCACAATCCTGTTCATGAGCACTTCATAGAACTATCAAGGAAGGTGAGTTATGACTATGACCTCCCCGGCTTCCTGGAAGCAGAAGACCCCTGCGCCAGATAACACTATATATGCCCATCGTGCAGGGCAAACTAATTCATCCAAAGACACAGAACTATAACCCATTTGCTTCTGCTTCCATCATCAAGTGCTGCTAATTAAGATAGTTTTTTGTTGCTCACAAAATCCCCAAAAACATGGCATCCTTCTCGAACTTGGCTAAATTTGCAGGTTGCTTCTCTAGCCAATCAAGTAAGGTTATATGCGAAAAGCAAGTTCCAAAGAGCAGTTCAGACACAGAAGAACATGATAGTCTTCGCAAAAGCAAATCAAAGAAAGAGAATAACACGAGCAAGAGGAAGTCTCCTCCCATACCTATGGCTTATTTCCCCATAGGATCAAGACTCTCATTTCTGTGATTGGAGTTTATCCTCTTTTTTTTTTTTTTTTTCTCATATCATGTTTTGATTCTATATTTGTTTGGGATGTCGTGTACTTAGATTCTTTTTCATTACCTTGGTAGAATTCATAGCTTTAAAAGAATTTCCAGTTCTTAGCTGTAAAAGAAATGCATCCATTGTGGATTGAGTCTTCAATTCCATTTGTTTGATTAGTTTATCGGTGACTCGTACTTGTATACCAGGATATTCTTTGAGCTAGTTCAGAACTGGAGTTTGAATTTTCTTTTTCCTTTATTTTTTTCTTTCGATATATCATGTCTTATATTTAAATCTAAATAAATTTCTTTCTGATAATTTTAACATGTAATGTAACTCGTCATAAGAAAGCTAAACTAGATCTATATATAATTATTAATTCTATAAAAAATTATTAAAAAAGACCAAAATATTTTTAATATTTAAATTCTAAAAATATGGATGAATTAAACTAAACAAATTACAATTATATATAACTTTTACATGAAAGGTCTTTTTAAACATAACAAAGAATATAATAATTGTACTATTGATGAAAAAATAATAAGAATATAATTACTTATTCATCAATGTGAAATTGTGAATAATAAAAATGAAACAGTTAATTAATCAGATGGGGATTAATATACCAAGACCGGCACATTGGCATGGCACTATCAATATTGATTAATATCATAATATTTTACAAATTACTAGATATATAATACTTAGCATTTAATTAAATATCATCAGATTATAACTTAAAATTAAAAATACTTAACAAATTACAAGATAACAATAGTAATTATCGTATACTTTAATAGATTCCGCTAAATTTAAGTAACAATCCCCCAATACTAGATGGTCGTTCATGGATGAGGGAGCCATAGAGGTTTGCGTTTTTAGTTTTCTTGTTTATTTTAATTTAATGTTTCCTTTAAAAGTTGCTTTAAAACCTTTTTGTTACTATTCTGCTCCGGATAAAATAAAAAATATATAAATATATTAAAATTAAAAGAATGCATAAAATAAATGATAAAATTATTATATAAGAACCCAAATATGTACTTTTTTTCTTTAAAGATTTAAGTGTAAAGAAATTTAATTTTAAAGATAAAGAAATTAAATATACATAAATTAAATATAAGAAGATATATTTATAATTTTTTTCCTTTTTAATAAGCAGTTTATGAACCGATCCATAAGATAGAATTATGAGAAAGGACATGTCACAAATTATCTAGATGCCCTAACTAATCAATGCATTTACAAGGCTGTACAAACATTCACGTTGGACTTGGATTTTTTTTATTTTTTTTCCTCTTTTATTTTTGAATTTTACAAATCAATGAGATTACCTATATTCTTACAATATCTTATGATGTCATCATAGCATTATCTTCTTTCTTATAATCTTACTTTTTTATTACACATAATAGTATGTTAAGATGATAAATTGAAGAAAATTGAAAAAAAAAATAGGAGATCCATTTCTATTCATATCATTACCTTTCTTCCTAACCAAATTTTTATTTGAAAAAAAAACTAATGATCCATTTACTTTCTAAAATAAAATAGACAAGAAATTAAAAAATTATACCTTAAAATGATTATTACTGAAAATAAGTTAAGAAGTTCTATTTCAGTATTTATTTTATATAATTTTTTATTATCATAAACACTCATTTTAGTATTTACTTTATCTTATTAATTAGAATATTAAGTTGGAAATATAAATAAATTATCAATTTATCTTTAATGAGTCATTAATTAGAATATTAATGAAGGTATAATGAATATAATATTTAAAATTTTTTAAATAAATATTTAAAAAAATTTACTTTTTCTTAAGTAATATTTATTTCTATAGAATGAAAATAAAAAAGCTTTAAAAAATAAAATTCTCTTCTTATTTTTTTAATTAATCATGTTATTAAACATTTGAGATATTCTCTGTCTATTGCCACTAATGGACATAAATTAGTATAACAGTTTTCTTTTTTGCTTTTTTTAATTTTGATTTCCCAAATAAAATATCTGTAAGATAGGTAAGACTCGTGAGCGATTGGCAAGTGTGTGGTTGAAGAATTTCCACTCTTCTCCGGATACATCATTAAAGACTAGTCCACTTTTCCATAAGAATGAGTCCAACTTCTAGTGCTCCACACGTAGCATAAATCAACTTTTAGGGATACTACTAGGATGCCACCTCAGGTCCCTAGAAACAGATAAAGCTTCCACTAGCATCAATCCTTACATATATAGATAGGACAAAGAGTTATGTGAGGAATGCATAACCAGAATCGTTAAAATCATCCGGTTAGATTTACAAGAACATGATAACACTCGGTTAGGCCTTAAAAAAAATTAAAAAATAATAATAATAATGTCACTACTATAAATTTGATCTTTAACTAAATAAAAATTAAAAACTAAAATTTTAGCTACCAAATTGTAATTGATAATGGCTGGAGGTTAGTAAAGAATATATAGATTACTGGTTATAGTTTGATAGTGAAAAATCATGAAGTATCCACTTAAATAATATAATTTTTGAAAAAAAATTATAAAATAGGATACCCAAAAAAAATATTTCAAAAATTGGTTTTAAAGTCACGGACCTAAAATACGTCTTTAGTACAATTTGTATTAAAGGTACAAAGTATGTATGAATCTTCGATAAATTACTCTGACAATTTCTTTTTCATCATTCTCCATCGTCCAGTAATTTCATCAAATACTACAAACCTACACTGCAAAACTATAAAAATTATTACAAAATGATACTATAAATTTACACAGTATTACATGTGAACTTAAATATATAGAAAAAAAAAATTTACACCAACAGTTTATATTATAAATGCAAATCCTTGGTTCTTCGATTCATTATTCACATATCTATATCTCTTCTTCCATTCTTCTTTTTCCTACGTAGTTGGTACTTTTTGTTTTCTTAATTTTTATTTTATGTAGGTCTAGCTTATACATCTACAAGTGTGCGAATATCAACAAGAGATACTTCCAATTTTTTATGCAAAAAAGCTTTATTATAACAAAAATTCGATATGTTTTTTCTCATAAAAAAATATTTTTTTCCTATTATATTACTATTCATCAATTCACATAAAATTAAATGTAATTATTCGTAGTATATTATTTTTATTAAAATAATAGTTGTTGCTGTTAATTAATCGTTAACTTGTCATTAATTAGTTATTAATAAATCATTAATTAAAATTAGAAAATTAATTAGTTTAAATTTCTTATTGATTGTAAATGTCATATCTTGGTTTATTAGTGTAAAAATTGTCCTAAAATTAATTTGTTGTTAATTAATCATTAATTAGTCATTAATATGATTAATTATTCGTCAAAAAATTAATTAATAAAAAAATTTACATCTATTGTAAAACAATTTACAATATGACTGAAAATCATGAATTCCCTTCTCAAAACCGCGCTTTGATACCAAAATTATTATGTGCTTAAAGGGCAATTGCAATATAAATCAAGGATGGAATATACAAAGTAACAATTCCCACCAATTGGTGTGAAACCTAACTTATATGAATCCTAAATTGCGTGAATAAGAGAGAGAAAAGAAGAGCTAATTCCTTAGCAGATGTTATGCACTAGTTGGAATTAGGATTGATTTGATATTGTTGATATTATGCACAACAAAAATCAAATCCAACTCACTACAATTCTAAAAGAATTGATAAGAGTTTATACATGAAAGGAGAGCCTCCTCACGGCAATAGTATGTGAATTATTTTTCAAAAAAAAAGTCCCTTTACAAAACTTAAATAACAAGTATTTATACCCTACTACAATTATGGAAAAATAACCTAAGTAACTAGTACACATGGCCGATCACTTCAAGCTTCAATCATGGTCACAAGGAGGATCACAAGACCGATTCTCCCTTGGTTCAATTCGGTTCATTATGGACCATGACCCATTTACATACTAATTGCTATTGTGCTTAGTCATCTTCTTGTAAAAACCGACAAAATGTACCTGATAAAATGCAAAAACAATTATTATAAAATAAATAAAGATAATATGTGAATGTCTTGGTTCCATTTATTTCAAGTAGGCTTCCCAATGTTAGATCCAAAAGTTTAATTCCCATC
Source organism: Laguncularia racemosa (assembly GCA_037954665.1). Classification (NCBI taxonomy): domain Eukaryota; kingdom Viridiplantae; phylum Streptophyta; class Magnoliopsida; order Myrtales; family Combretaceae; genus Laguncularia; species Laguncularia racemosa. Next base: position 162,615 of record JBBMOL010000386.1, read on the forward strand.
ATCTCCTCAAGCCTATGAAAGATTTGTCCTCAAATCTAATGGGTCTTTCCTTGGACTAAAAACTCTAATTTGCATTTGCTTGTCGCCCTAAAGTCTTAAGTGCCTAGTAGTTTTGTTGATCTATTCTTGGAATTTATGTACCTTGGTTGGTGACATAGGGGTCAAGACAACCCGTACACCATCCTTCTAAAACACATAAGTGTTTCTAAACCCATCATGTAGCACCTTCTCGTCAAACAACTAAGGTCTACCCAATAGTATATAAAAGGCCCACATAGGAAAAACATCACAAACAATTTCATCATGGTATCTATCTCCTATGCTAAAAGGCACTTTAGCCCTCTGAGTAACATGCAGACTACCACGTTCATTCAGCCAATGTAATTTATAGGGATGAGGATGTGGACTAGTGACTAGTTGCAATCTATTTACTATTGTAGAAGCCATTAAATTTATGTAACTTCCACCATCAATAAAAAGAACACACAAATTACCTTGAACCCGACAAGGAGTATGGAAAAGGTTTTCCCTCTGTACGTCCCCGACATCTAGAGATATAGTCATGACCCTGCGTAACACATTAATAGACAGATATTTATCATTTCCCTTGTCTTTATGTGTCTCAGTGTCATGATCATCATAATACTCCCATATTACTATTGAAAAATTTGTAGGCTCAACTACTTCTTCTTGACCATCCCCATTGTTTCCCTCCATAACAGTCATCACCCTTTTGTTGGGACACTGATCAGCCATGTGTCTATAACCCATGCATTTGAAACATCTAATCTGACACATCTTTCCACCGGTTGTCCCTTGCATTGTTTGCCAGATATCAGCTCCAATAACATATTTTCATTTTCCAAAAATTTCCCTCTCCCTAATAGTAATAGTTGCATTTTTTTGTCTACAGTCTTATCATTTTCCCCTATTCCCTTTTGTTCACCCTACTGACCATTTGACCCATGAGGTTTGGTAGAAGTTCCATATCTGTTGCTCGCTGCTCGGAAATGGTTAGATTGCCTCTGTCTCTCCACTTTTAGAGCTAGCTGGATGGTCTCATCTAGTGTGTTATACCTTTGGAGCTCTATAATATAGGCAATTTCATACTTTAACCCTAACACAAATTGTGCTAGGGTTTACTCAGGAGGCTTGACTGACCCACATCTAATCATTAGTGTCTTAAACTCCTGTACATAATCATTAATTGTTTTACCACCCTGCCTCAAGGTTTGGAGTCGCTTAAACAACTCCCACCTATGGTGCTCTGGAATAAACCTTTTTCTTATTACCCGTTTCATTTCCCTCTAGGTATGTATATCAGCCTCACCATCTCTTCATTTGCTAACCATAAGATTTTTCCACCATAAGGTGGCATAGCTTGTAAATTCTACAACTGCAAGACAAACCAAAGCATAATCATCAATCTCATAGCACTCAAATAGCCCTCAACCTTATCCTCTCAATCTAAGTAGTCTTCTGCAGAACCCCTTCCAGCAAATGAAAGCATCTACAATTTCACATATTCTAAGCCTCGAGGCAATCTGAACTCATGATTAGGGTAAGGCTCATTTTCAAAATTATCATCCCTTTTCACCTTAAAAGCATGATAATCACCTTCCATCCTCCTACCCCTATTACCTTCAACAGCTCCTTCCCTACGAGCATTTTGATGGGCTACTCGAGGTGAGGGTGCTTGGGGTTTTGCCATCGGTGGTTGTGACATCGTCATTTGATCTACTCATGTTGCGACTGTAGCAACAATAGTGATGAGATCTTGCAATTGTTCTTCTAATATTCTTCCACCTGCAGGACGATGACCCTACCCTCGTCCAACCTAACTATTGGCCTCATTGCCAATTCCACCATTCATACTATCATTTGACATGATTTTGCAAAAAAAAAAATTATACTCACAATCACTTATTCACAACAACAACACACTCTACGGTTCAATACACACAAACAACACCACACACCTACATGGTGACAATAACACACCTTCACGACACTCACAAGAGAAAAACACAACATACCTTCATGCCAACAACAACACACCTTCACGGTACCACACACCAACACCTCTATGGTTCAAGTATACACACACCCACAGTACCACACTCACCTTCAAGGCTTAACACACTTCAAGACACAATACACAATCCACCAAGACTTAACACACCTTACGGCACACACACTTACACACCACGTCATAACAACACGTCTCAACAACAACACACACCTCACGATATACACACAACCTCACACCATACCTACACGACAACAAACACATGCACTTCCATAAGACTATACAGCCTCAATAGCACAACACACACAAGCAATCGCGATTCCCACACACACCAATGTTGCAATAATCACTTTCCTCGATTACTCAAGTTAATGTTTTAATCAAAGAAAATCAATAAGCAATTACTATACCCCTTTACAATCATGGAATTCAAATTCAAATGGCTTCCCTATCTTCCACATAAGGAGCTCACGGCAAAGAACCTTGATATAATTTCCACAATTTAAGCCACAATAAGCAAGGATAACACAGCATAATCAACACAAGACCTTCAATTCCACTTTATACAACAACAATTACGAAATGGAACAACTAGAACCCTAAATCCCCAAATTGAAAATCACGAATTCCCTTCTCAAAACAATGCTCTGATACCAAAATTATGATGTGCTCAAAGGGAAATTACAATATAAATCAAAGATGGAACATACAAAGTAACAATTCCCACCAATTGGGATGAAACCTAACTTGTATGAATCCTAAATTGCATGAATAAGAGAGAGAAAAGAAGAGCTAATTCCTTACCAGATGTTGCGCCCTAGTTAGAATTAGAATTGATTTGATATTGTTGATATTACACACAACAAAAATCAAATCCAACTCACCACAATTCTAGTAGAATTGATAAGAGTTTATGCGTGAAAGGAGAGCCTCCTCATGGCAATAGCATGTGAATTATTTTTCAAAACAAAAGTCCCTTTACAAAACCTAAATAACAAGTATTTATACCCTACTACAATGATGGAAAAATAACCTAAGTAACTAGTACACATGACCGATCACTTCAAGCTTCAATCATGGTCATAAGGAGGATCACAGGATCGGTTCTCCCTTGATTCAATTTAGTTCACTATGGACCGTGACCCATTTACAAACCAATTGCTATTGTGTTTGGTCGTCTTCTTGTAAAAACCGACAAAATATACCTGATAAAATGCAAAAAAAAAATTATAAAATAAATAAAGACAATATGTAAATATCTTGGTTCCATTTATTTCAAGTAGGCTTCCCAATGTTAGATCTAAAAGTTTGATTCCCAACATCTCCTCAGGCCTATGAAAGATTTTTCCTCAAATCTAATGGGTCTTTCCCTAGATTGAAAACTCTAGTTTGCATTTGCTTGTCGCCTTGAAGTCTTGAGTGCCCAGTAGTTTTGTTGATCTGCTCTTGGAATTTGTGTAACTTAGTTTGTGACATAGGGGTCAAGACAACCCATGCACCATCCTTCTGAAACACATAAGTGTTTCTAAACCTATCGTGTAGCACGTTCCTGTCAAACAACCAAAGTCTATCCAATAGTATATGAAAAGTGCACGTAGGAAGAACATCATAAACAATTTCATCATGATATCTATCTCATATGCTAAAAGGCACTTTAGCCCTCTGAGTAACATGTAGACTACCCCGTTCATTCAGCCAATGTAATTTATAGGGATGAGGATGTGGACTAGTGACTAGTTGAAATCTATTTACTATTGAAGAAGCTATTACATTTATGTAATTTCCACCATCAATAAAAAGAACACACAAATTACCTTGAACCCGACAAAGAGTATGGAATAGGTTTTCCCTCTATATGTCCCTGACATCTGGAGATGTTGTCATGATCTTGCACAACACATTAATAGACAGATATTTATCATTTCGCTTGTCTTCATGTGTCTCAACATCATGATCATCATAATACTCTTGTAGTACTATTGACAAATCTGTAAGCTCAACTAATTCTTCTTGACCATCCTCATTGTGTCCCTCCATAGCAATCATCACCCTTTTGTTGGGACACCAAGTAGCCATGTGTCCAAAACCCATGCATTTGAAACATTTGATCTGATACATCTTTCTACTGGTTGTCCCGAGCATTATTTTTTGGATATCAACTCCAACAACCTCTTTTCCTCTTCCAGAAATTTCCCTCTCCCTATCAGTAATAGTTGTATTTTTTTCCATAGTCTTATCATTTTCCCCTATTCCCTTTTGTTCACCCTACTGACCATTTAACCCATGAGGTTTAGTAGAAGTTCCATACCTGTTGCTTGCTCTTGAAAAGGTTTGAATTGCCTATATCACTCCACTTTCAGAGCTAGCAGGAAGACCTCATCTAATCTGTTATACCTTTGGAGCTCTATAGTGTAAGCAATTTCATACTTTAACCCTTACATAAATCGTGCTAAGGTTTGCTCAGGAGGTTCGACTGACCCACATCTGATCATCAGTGTCTCAAACTCCTGTATATAACCATCAATTGTTTTGCCTCTCTACCTTAAGGTTTGGAGTCGCATAAATAACTCATGCCTATGGTGCTCTGGTATAAACCTTTTTCTCATTACCCATTTCATTTCCCTCTAGGTATGTATATCAACCTCACCATCTCTTCGTCTGCTAACCATAAGATTTTTCCACCATAAGGTGGCATAGCCTGTAAATTCTACAACTGCAAGACGAACCTAAGTATGATCATCAATCTCATAGCACTCAAATAGGCACTCGACCTTATCTTCCCAATTCAAGTAGTCTTTTGCAGAACCCCTTCCAATAAATGAAGGCATCTACAATTTCACATATTCTAAGCCCTAAGGCGGTTTTAACTCATAATTAGGGTAAAGTTCATTTTCAAATTTATCATCCTTTTCCTCCCTAAAAGCATGATAATCACCTTCTATCCTCCTACCCCTATTGCCTCCAACAGCTCCTTCCCTATGAGCATTTTGATGGGCTACCCAAGGTGGGGGTACCTGAAGGTTTACCACTAGTGGTTGTGGCATCGTCATTTGATCTACCTCTATTGCTAATGTAGCAACAATAGTCGTGAAATCCTACAATTGTTCTTCTAATGTTCTTCCACCTATAGCACGATAACCCTGACCTCCTCCAACCTAACTATTGACCTCATTGCCAATTCCACCATTCACACTATCATTTGACATGATTTTGCATTTTTTGTTTTTTATACTCACAATCACTCCTTCACAACAACAACACACTCTACGGTTCAATAAACACAAACAACACCACACACCTACACGGAGACGATAACACACCTTCACGACACTCACAACAGAACAAAATAACATACCTTCATGCCAACAACAACACACCTTCACGGTACCACACACCAACACCTCCACAGTTCAAATATACACACACCCACAGTACCACATACACCTTCAAGGCTTAACACACTTCAAGACATAATACACAATCCACCAAGACTTAACACACCTCGACACACACACTTACACACCACGTCACAATAACACGTCTCAACAACAACACACATCTCATAGTATACACACAACCTCACACCACACCTACACAACAACAAACACATGCACTTCCACAAGACTACATAGCCTCAATAGCACAACATACACAAGCAATCACGATTCCCACACACGGCAATGTTGCAATAATCACTTTCCTCAATTACTCAAGTTAATGTTTTAATCAAAGCAAATCAATAAGCAATTACTATACCCCTTTACAATTATAGAATTCAAATTCAAATGGCCTCCCTATCTTCCACACAAGGAGCTCACAACAAGGAACCTTGATATAATTTCCACAATTCAAGCCACAATAAGCAAGGATAACACGGCACAATCAACACAAGACCCTCAATTCCACTTTATACAACATCAATTACTAAATGGAACAACACGAACCCTAAATCCCCAAATTGAAAATCACGAATTCCCTTCTCAAAACTGTGCTCTAATACCAAAATTATGATGTGCTCAAAGGGCAATTGCAATATAAATCAAGGATGGAACAAACAAAGCAGCAATTCCCACCAATTAACACAAAACCTAACTTGTATGAATCCTAAATTGCATGAATAAAAGAGAGAAAAGAAGAGCTAATTCCTTACCAGATGTTACGCACTAATTGGAATTAGGATTGATTTGATATTGTTGATATTACGTATAACAAAAATCAAATCCAACTCGCCATAATTCTAAAAGAATTTATAAGAGTTTATACACGAAAGGAGAGCCTCCTCATGGCAATAGCATGTGAATTATTTTTCAAAACAAAAGTCCCTTTACAAAACCTAAATAATAAGTATTTATACCCTACTACAATTATGGAAAAATAACTTAAGTAACTAGTACACATGGTCGGTCACTTTAAGCTTCAATCACAGTCACAAAGAGGAACACAAGACCGGTTCTCCCTTGGTTCAATTCGGTTCATTATGGACAGTAACCCATTCACAAACCAATTGCTATTGTGCTTGGTCGTCTTCTTATAAAAACCGATAAAATGTACTTGATAAAATGCAAATATAATTATTATAAAATATATAAAGACAATATGTGAATGTCTTGGTTCCATTTGTTTCAAGTAGGCTTCCCAATGTTGGATATAGAAGTTTGATCCCCATCAACTATCACCTTACAGGACATTGAGGTCCAGTTGGGCTTCCTAGTCCACAGCAATGCAGTTATAGGGATTACTTACCTCAATTGGGGTACAATATATGAGAGATTGCTAGGGTGAGGCTAGGGTCTAGAAGTAAGGGTGGCCACATTAACATGATGTGGCTTCATGACTTGTTTTGGGTCCTTCTAACCCACGTTGATGGAGAACAAGTGCAATGCCACATGTGTGTGTATACATTGCAATTGCTAAGGAGATTTTTCTTTGCCGATAAATCCAACTCCCTCATCCACATGATTTTTTTGCCTCTGTTGGAGCATGTCAATGTTGCAAGGATGTATAGCTAGAAGTCTACATGTCTGGCATGGTTATTTCACTAGCTTTATGTCACATCATCCCCATTGGCTCACAAGATTAGAGGGGCTACAATACTACTACAAGTTTAGGCATGGGATAAATTTCCACTCATAGCACCCCCTAACCGCCACAAACTTATTATAGAGGTTGGAACTTCCTTAGCCTCATGCTGGAAGACGTAGAAGGATACTTAGCATCACTCGACCCATATAGTTGGCACATATCAAGATGCGCTTGACAAGCAAAACAATGAGTAAGTATTTCGGTAACCTTTTTTTTATTCTATTTTATCATATGGTTCGTTAATAATAAATTTAACTTAATACCCTTTAGGTTAATTGGGAGTTGTACATTAGGAGTCTGATTCACATCCTATCACCTTTCTATAAAGTAGTATACACATTTGTACTACATGGGTGCCACTCATATGTTTCTGCATAGTTGAATGGCATTACCCAGACTGTGTTGCAATGTGTTGTACAACAGCTCAACCCCAATGCCTAACACATACATCACACCACTTGTCATTCCATCAATGGTCCTTTCCCAACACTACTTGCCCTACATAAGAGATGCTTTGGTAAGCAATCGATATATCAGGGTAAATCTTCGCATCATGCTATAAAGTGGAGTCTAGTGCCTCCTCGAGAATTTAATGATACCCCCTAGCATCATCTAACACAAGAGTCCCCATTTCCTCCAACTCCACATTAAAGGTCGTCGAGAGAGTGGACGAATGCATTTTCCTGGCTAGATAGATAATTCTAAGGGAGAAGGAACGATTAGGATATAAGATTCAACGTTTCATTATTTATTTCATATGTATATCTTTTCTTGATTTTTTAAAATTAATGTAAACTACTAATTGAAGTTGATAAATTTATTACCATTGTCTAATAGTTTATTTTTTCCTATAATATATTGACGCATTCACATATTTTGCAACTGTCCTCATCAAACTTATTATTATCAAGATGCAATATTTTAATGTTTTAAAAAAAATTAAAAAAAAAAGGTGGTAAGAGGAAAGTTATAGTGGGAAAAATAAATTTGATGACTATTAAAAAAGTTTAGATGCAAAGAAAATGCCAAAGCATAACTCGAATCATATTATAATTATTACAAGAATGTAAAGAAATTACAAAAATCAAAATATTAGTGTACGAGAATCGCCAACATGCTCAAAAGCTCTCACCCATACTACGTTGAAACATAATGGATGAAATGGTCAAGATTTCATCTAATCTACACAATGAAAATAGAAAATGTTAGTATTACACAAGCAATGGGTCGATATAAGAAATGTGCAAGGGTAAGCTAATATTCAATTAATAATGTGTCTAATTATCCTATGCTTACCATTATCATATCAACAAGGGCACATTCTTCTATTATGGCCTTCCCCTCAACAAGCCCACATGTGATCTTATCTAGACACTCCCTAATGTCTATCTCCATGTAATATCCTTTTCACCTTGGTTTCCCCTTTTTTTCGTACGAGCTTTGCCCTTGGATAGAGTAATGGGAACTGTACCAGTTCCCAATCGAGTTCATCGCCTATGAGCATGAAGTAGGTCCTATACGCTTAGAAAACCCGCTTAAGAGTGGACACCCTGAAGGTAGTTGATCTTCTCCACCCTTAATCAATTCGTATTCCGAAATTTGTATTTTTTTTTATGACATTTAAAAGCTTAGAGAATTCATTGTAAGACTTACCTCAATTTTCATACATATGCTCAATAGCCTGTTTCTTACCTTCATAAACTTGTCTCCTATTTATCATGTAGCCAAATTCTTGTTTGACAACAGAAGCAAGCTTTGCAACCTTCCTATTAGGATTGTTTCTAACAAGATTTACAAATCGTCTAACAAGAAGATTGCAATCTAACTGTGGGTAATCCTGACTTATCATCGGGTTAATGCATGCATGTAGATCCTTAAATCTAGTAACTACGAATAACCCCTCCAACTTCTTCTTTTGGGCCCCAAGCCTCCCCTTACAACTATCTTCTCTTTTAGAATAATAAACAAACTAAAGCAATAAATTAGATTCTACAATAGTGAAAGTTACAATGGCTCTTCACATGACAAGCCTTAACTGCTTAAACTACATTTGCCTTTGTTTTGAATCTCATATCCTTATAGAACTTGTTACTACTACTCGAACCACTACAAATTGCATTTTACTCCTACTCAAAATAGATATAATCATCATCGCTGCCAACATTGTAATAGGGAACAAGATCTTTAACTACCATATTAGGTACTTCAGCTTGCCTTAACCGATATATTGTTTGTGTCAAGTACGTAGTACAAGTGCAGGATCCTTTTCAGGTATATCATCTCCATCGTTTTCACTTTCCTCATCCTCCTCCTCAGAGCTCTTCTCGTAATTGAAACTCCCTTCCTCAAAACCCATTCCCAAATTGGTGTCAATTATAGTTTCCACTCCCAAATAAACCATGCATAGATCACATATGTCTAGTCATTGTAATACTGGAATAATTGCTCTATCTACTTCATTTTCATCATTCAACGGTGCCTCTTCCATAGGGGTTGGAACAAATGCTTCAAATGTCGATAGCTCGGGAGGCATTTATTCCATGTTATGTGAAGAATATAGGTGCGAACTTGCTTGGAACATATGCTAATCAAAGGGACCTCCTAAATCTTCAAAAATTCTAATGTACAACTGTTATATGCCATGATCTCCAAGGGATTAAGCCATTTTATTGAAATTTTCAACATCATCATTATCTCTACTTGCCTTTAAGGCATAAAATGTACTACCCCATGAAAAATAGGATGCTTGTGAATTATCTCAATTCTTACTTTGGTTAGATCAACTCCACATATTTTATATAAGAATTTAGTGTAATTCAAATTCTTCTTCATCTTCAACTTCTTAACTGGATACTTATCATATTCCAACTCCTAGTTACTACTCATAATATTTCCAAATGTATAGATCATCAATTTCACATAGTTAGCTATTGTTTTCCTATGCACAATATCTATAAATTATTAGCTATTTCACAAAAATAGGTAATACAAGTATTTTAAATTTTACAATGCACAACATTAATTTTTTTTTCTTGCTAGATGACCAAAAAATAAAAATAAAAAAGAAAGAAAAGAGTTACATTTTGATTTTAATTTTTTTTCCCCAAAATTTCACTATACTAAATGGAAATTTTAAGTAACAATACTTTAAACATTATTTTACAAAAAAAAAAGAAAAAAGAAAAAGAAAAAATGTTTTATAAGTTCTTTTTTTGGACTATTCAATTGCAAATATTTTCTTATAACAATATAAATAATAAAGCTAAATTTCATATTTTAAAATAATATAAAATTTTTCATCAGTATAATGTTGATTTTGTTCTCATACTAATGGAAAAATTAACTACCACATATTATGTATTACAGAATCTACATAATATCATGTCTAACACATTACAAACTAATAATAAGCAGTAATATTTTTGCAAAAAGGTAACATTACAAGCAACATTTTTCTCACATATTGAAACTAAACACAGTAACAAAAAAAAAACTTCAACTTTTTACCAAAATATATACCAGAATGTAGATTAATTAAGTTTTTTTATTAATGAAAGGTATATCTCAACGTGCTCATTTGAATCCCACCATTTGTATTTATATAAGAGCTTATTCTTCCGGTGAGTCAGAGCAAAAAAAATTGTAGAAAGTAAAATGAAAGTTTATCTTATTAAATTAACATACTATAGTGTCCGTGACTTTGTACAGGTGTAGGTTTGCACGCCATTTTTTTTTTTTAAACTGATAGGTTATAAGCTTGCAATGCATAAGTGGACGATAGATCTGCAACCAAAAAAATTGCTTGAATGTGTGGTACAAATTATACTGAAGATGTAAACAAGCAAATTGCTTGAAGACACATTTTGAGTCCATAACTTCAAAACCTATTATTTAAGTGGATACCTAAAAAATCATGTATTTTTTCTATCAAATTATAATTGCTAAGAATTGTAAAATTGTAGCAAACAATAATACCTTATAACTTAAAAAAAAAAAATCTATTAGCCACCAAATAAGATTTGGTCATTAATTACATATTGCAAGTACTAACCATCATATGCATTCAATAGCTAAAAATCATAATATTACCTACTAAATATGATTTTTCCTTTAAAAAAGAAAAAGAAAAAAAAACTACTTTATAGTATAGTATATCATCATTTATTGTACATACAATATCCAATAAGTTAAAGTCAAAATAAAGTGAATTTGATGCATTGAGGATCATTAAAAACATAAAGTATGAAATATAGTTAGATTTTCAATAACCAAATAACATATATACTTTAACCTAGCTAGTGAATATATAAAGTTTCTAGACCAACAACAAGGTCTCCAAGAAAAAGGTGGTACGTGCTTTTCATGTCATGAAATTTATGGTGGACTTCGTATCAATTTATTTGTGATGCTTATTTCTTCAAGATCAAAGAAAAAAAAAAAAGGAAAAGTTAAATGAGTGAGGAAGAATGTTGAGGTACAAATTCAAATTAAGGATGAAATGTCATAATATTAAGAAGGATTAATATCACTAAAAGTGTTGTAACTAAAGAATCTTCATCAATTATACGTTACTAATATGATACAAAAGTAGATAATAGATACTAATAAGATATGTATGTGAAAAATTAATGGAATTATAATAATGGTATAATGATTTCCCAATTTACACTAGTTTTAATAATATTTATTGCTCTTTGTTCTATTAAAATCTTTAATTTTTCATATGATGAAATTAAACCTAAATATTTATCTTTTAACATATAATTTTCAAGAAAATAATATATAAAAAAAAATCAAATGAGGTAGACCATTTTTTTTTACAACTAACAAACTAGGTAAAGTTAAGATACATGAATAGTAATACTAAATTATAATAGGGTAAATTGTAAATACAACATTTATTTTTGCTTCATATGCACTTATCCTTTTATATTTGTAATCATGCTTTTAAACTCCAAACCTTTAAAAAAAAATGCACTTAGACTCCTAATTAGGAATGTGATAGTCAAAATGTTTTATATATATATATATATATATATATATTTAACTTGATAATTTAAACACACAATTTCAAATATAAAATATCTAAGTATCCATGAAGCAAATATAAGAGATTTTATTTGAAATTTACTATTTTTTTAATTTTAGGAAGGAAAAATGATAACTAAAATCAAATGTTTCAATAATAAATAATTAAAAAAAGTAGAATCTAAATTTTATTGTGAGAAAATAATTATTTTAGTAATTAAAGGTTATAAATTGATAATATACAATTAATACCTTTCTAGAAAGTGGCTAAAGTTTGAGAAAGGGAGATTAGAATCTAAGTGAAATGGTTCTAAAAGAAAAAAAAAAACTTAAAAGTTTTTTCTCTTTTTTTTTTTTTGTTATATATGGTTGAATTACATTATTTTCTAACTTGATTTTACTCACTTTTTGACGCTAATATTTTAACCAACTAGATACTTAATAAAAATTCGGGTAGAGGAAATTTCTTCTATTTTATCAAAAAATGAATATTCATATTATACGTTCATGAAAGTGATGGTACTTTGAGTTTAATTAAAATACATGAATTGTATAACATTAATTTATAGCCTTCAATTACTCAAATATTAATTATCATCAATAAACATAGGATTATTCTACTTTCTTATTTATCAATTATTCGTTTATTTCTTTCTTGCAATTGCCCGAAAAAAGGTAATTCCTAATTGACCAATTAATCTAGGCATATCGTTTGCTTTAAGCTCAAGGGGCCAGAAGCCTTTGGGCCTTTTCCCCCTAAAGGCTTGTCCATGCATGCATGGTATAGTGTCGTACCTATTGATTTTGTTTTTTTTTTTTTTTTGAAATAAAATTTAATGATAGTTCAACCTATAGGTGGCTTTTCGACTATTCTAACTCCGAATGATCAAATTCATGAGAAAAATTACTAAACTTAGTATCTTCTCCAACATCTTCGATGAGACTGGATTTAGAACATAATTCCTAATTTTCTTATTACTACATAATATCTCCAAAATAAATAAATAAATAAGCATAGGTTTCTTCCACACTTGATACTTTAACTACGGATTTATGTAAAATATTATAATCAATTGCAAGTCTGGCATAACTTTTATATTTGATCGAGGGATTAAAGATGCATTGAGTAATTTAGAAGACGTGGAATCTGAGGTTGTTGTAATCAAAGATGTTCGGGTCAAATTGATTGAATTAAATGAGTCAAATGCAATATAAGAAAAAAAAAAGGGTAAAATAATACAAAAACAAAACAACAAAAGTGGTCAAACGTCCAACTAAATAAACAATGACAAATACAGAATTATTGACGAAAAGAAAAAGTATTTACACTCTGTATTTTAATATTTTACCGAATGCCAACAAAACAATATTATATTATTTTAATACTTCGTTGCCACTATTAGAATTGACTATTTCTAAACTATTAATTTTAAAATGTATATAAAACACAAAATTTCTTAATGTTGACTATATCTTTCCCTCTTCCAAATGACAAGATTGAAGAGGATGTAGATTTGGACACGATTGGATAATAAATCGATATTATCTAAATCGTTGAATAAGATGATTATCATATTGATGTTAATTACAACTTCAACTATTAATGAAGTTTATGATTTTGAGTTTGATAAGGTGTGATTCTAACTCTTGTATTAGTTTTAAAATTAGTTTAGATTTAATCTCAATTTGTATTATGTGGACTTATTTATTGAAGATTTATGTTTTGTATTTATTTAATGGCTGCTAATGAATGGATTTGGTCCAATTATAGATTTGATTGTGTAATTCCATATTTATCTTCTCTTATAATTAAAATATAATTTATTTTTTTATTGACCTTGATTCAGCTCAACAACCCTTAACCCTCTAACATGTCTGGGTTAAATCCTGGGGCTGGATCTGTAGCTAATTGTTGTTGAAAACAAATGGCTGGCAACTGGCAAGTGATGTTATTGAAATGAAGGTCCTATATGTGTTATTGACTTCTGTCCTTCGTCTTTACACCAGTTATAGAAGCCATTAGGAAGCTAAAAGCTGAGTAATTATGAGAGATTGATGTTAGGGATAACTATGTTAGGTTCTTCGGTACTTCAGCAAAAGATCAATTAATTTATTTGTCATATTAATGGATTATTTAAATTTTATATTTATATCTAAATTTAATTAAATCAAGTCATCTATTTACTTATATAGTGTGACATTAACTAAGTTAATGAATCGATATTTTAAAACTTTATAACCCGAATACTTGCTTATTAAAGACCTAAATGGATTTTTATACAAATACAGTTTCTCAATCAATATTTTTTATGCTTTATAACTTGAATGCTTGTTAATTAAAAAAAAATATCATAGTTTCATGTAATTAGAAAAAATACTTAGGTAGATCAATCCATGATACTTCCATCATATCTACTCATGAGATTTGCAATAAATTATATATAAAAAAAGAAAATTAAGCATTCCTTCTCTATTTCATTTCTCAGGAATCGTAATTCTATGCCAACCAAACTCTATTCTACTATCTGAGCAGGCTATAAAAGTTTCTCCGTTTTAAATAAATTTTCAAATGGGGCTTAACCTTTTCACCAAAAACAAAATGTGGCTCAACCCAATGGACTCAAGTGGTTTCATTGAAACCCATCGCCTAGAGTAGGCTGGTTTTCACCGAAGAAGCCGGATGACTAAAGTCCACACCAAACTCCACCACTTAGGTGGTGGTGGTAAGACACAACTCGACCGGTTGAATACATCTAACGGGTCATTGTGCACACGTTTTTCATCGGTCGAATTGCATGATGGTCAAGCTTTCATAAGCATATTTGTCTCTTGGGCCATTTAGCGATTCAGTTAAAGCCCCAAATGCATTGGCCTAGATTAGGTTGTGCCGCTAATTGGAACTAGTCTATGTTGGGTGGTCCAGTCCATGAGCAAGCTTTGGATTGTACAAAAGAAACCCATGGGCCTCTCACGAAATAAAAAGTCCCAAAGAGTAGAGGAACTAGAATTATAGGGATGTAGATGTGGGGGTGAAAAAATAAACACAAATTGAAATCCATAGTTTACTTTTATCTCCCAATAATTTCAGAAAATAAGCACCTATTATTGCTTAAACAGTCAAGAGAACCTTAAATACATTACTTTTTTAATGTCGTTTTAGCCATTGATGCAAGGTTTCTAATAATAATTTAAAGATGTATGTATATTTTAATAAATTACAATGAGATGGCATTACATTTTGTAATTTTAGATACCTATTTATATTTGATGGTTTGGCCGTATAATAATAATAATAATAATAATAAAGCACGCAAAAACTTGTCATGATTTTTACGGGATAGTGTGATAAAGCATGCGTACAATGTTATTATATGACAAATTACGGATGTTTTATATGAAAATATATATATATAATTCTTAGTATCCTCAATGCTAAAACAGCTTCCTTTTTTTTTTTTTCTTTTGTATCAGTTTTTGAATTTCTGAGACGAACACATTTTCATAAAAATTTTGTGATCTCTTTTCATCTTTCCCTAAATTACATACACGAAGGTTTAGGTAAAGCTTCGGACGACTAATTCTGGTGAAACTTCCTACCATCGCCATTTTATGGGGTCATATGACGTAAAACAGAAGAAAAATATAAGTACTTTCTAAGACTTATAAAATATACACTTAAACTTATTAAATCTACTTTGAAACCTCCTAAACTCTTATAAATTAGTAAATAATCACATGGGATTATAATATATCCCATAAACTTTAGTCTAGATGTAAATATATCTCTGAACCTGTCAAAAATATACTTTAATACTCCCAAAATTTGGACTTCAATACGATTTTTAGATTAAAAAGAAAGAATCATCCTTTAACTTTATCAATTTGCAAAAGTCTAGGATTGTTAAAACATACTTGTAAGCTCGAGAGAATATATTCATACCAAGGTCAAATTTAATGGTTATTTTCCAAGTTGCCCCAAAGACAATGGACTTCATTGCCTTACTTAATAATAAAAGTAATCTAAGTTATTATGATGAACGATGGAGCATCATAAAATATGTTTAAAAGCTTTTTTTGTCGTGTGTACTATACAAATTTGAAATTGAAATGATGAAGACATTTAATTTTTTTAGTATGTTATAAGTTTTATTATACCATTTTGCAGGTGTACCATCAACTAATTAATATATATATATATATATATATATATATATATATATATATATATAAGCTATCTCAGCTTTCTAATTAACTAATTGACACCAACAGAATTAGTCACTGGTCAAACACAGTGGTACTAATTCAACAAATAATTAACAAAACCTCGAACTTAATCTTACTAGTTAGGTGAAAGCCCACAGGTTTCTCTTAGGTTTTACTGTATCATGGATTGATCATCCATTAAAGGAAACGGCTAAAATGATGAACAAATGCAAGTTGAACTTTGCTTCTTCAATGAAGAGACATACAAGTTACAACAAATTGCTTGACTTTTTGGAACCGTTTTGGTTTAACAACCAAGTATTCGTTCTAGGACATCTAGGCTTATGAAACATAATTGAAACCTTTCTTGTTCTAGTGAAATTAAGATTTATTGAAATCAAATTAAGTTATTGTTAACAATGGACTCGGGACCAAGTTATCCTCCTTCTACGAGTCAATGATCTCCCAAATTCCATCTTATAAATGGCAAAACTTATTTTAGTAGGGGTGTATAGATAGCCACCTAATTTGAAAAAAAACAAATAAAAAAGACCACTAGTTTGATAAAAGCTATTGTCCAACCCTATACCAAAATGACCACCTAATTTCACAATCCCATCATATCTAAGATGATGGATTTTGTGGCAACATATCTACAATGGTGGAGATGGTAAGAGAGTGGCCAATATGTAAGCCTATCGCCTGATTAGAAGAGGTAAATTTATGGATCTTTACCGGTGGAGGAGAGGAGTATTGTTTTTGGTAGGGTGGGGACAGAAAAATGTGCCCTTAAGGCTAGATTTTGTACAACGAGAGAGGAGATGTCCCTAAGGCTAAATGTTTCACAAGCACTTTTTATTTTGTTTATTTACTTTTTAGGGAGAGAGGGTGCTTCCATGTATAGATAGATCTTAATAAACGAGGTTAAGAAAATTAAAACCTTTCTTCTATTTAATATATTAGATATAAAGCAATTATAACTTGTAATTGAGAAGGTTTACATATGAATAGAATAACATACTATGTGAATAAGCAATTAAAGTGTAGAGGGCCAAAACATAGTATTCTAAACCTGTGTGCATGGGTGTGGCAGCAACATCGCTATAGCACCCAAGGAATCAAGATCATGACTATGAATGACTTAAGAGAAATTTGACATTATAGCTTTGGAATATGAATTATTGGATCGACTCATCTGCTTTCAACATTTTTCATAAAAGCTCATACACATATAAAAACTCTTTATGTCTTAGATTTAGAGAAGCTCATGGAAAGGCACATTAATAAGAGAATTCATCTTTATCGTTGATTGTTGATACACTTAGAAAAAAATTTTTATGCTTTGGATTTAGAGGAGCCCATGGGAAGATATATTAATAAGAGGACTCGACTCAATTTTGTTGTTAATTATTCATGTGATCCTACAAACATCAATTTTTTTGTTAATTATTCACGTGATCCTACAAACATCATCAACAACCAAGCTCTATAGATTCTGGAGAGTTATTCCTCATATAGCACATCTCAAAAATTTAGAAAAATGATGTCATAATGTCATATTCAACAAAAAAAAGGTCAAATAAAGCCTAAAATGAAGAATGCTTCACCTTTCTCAATGACAATAGAGTTTATATCGTATAACTCTCCCACCTACCATGCATGCAATTGAACTCCCTAAGAATACCTAATCTTCCCTAGCTTTCAATCTTAGTCTTCATTCACATGTCATTTAAGTGACCACCAAACTGAATCTTCTTCATCCACATAAAAAAATATGCGTGATTTAAAATGGTCTTAAATTAAAAAAAAAAAATCTTTAATAAAAAAAAATTACAACTTTGCTTGTAAGAAATACATTTGAAATTCATTTTCTATTCAATAGAAATGTTTTTGTTTGAATGTTTTAAGACTTCCAAAGATGCATATGAAAAATGAGAATAAAAATTACAAAAGATTAGATGACTTGTTCTATTTTCTGAAAGTATAAATACATAAAATTTGTTTCATTGTTTTTCGTTTTAGAGGAGAGGTTTTATTTTATTTTATTTTTTAATAATGGATAAGAGGAGTGATTCCTCCTATCAACTTGCCCTTGAGATTCATGTTGATCATATAAGTAGCTTACAAACAACCTCAATATTAGAAAATAAAGCATAAGGTTAATATCACATTTAATATCTAAATATGATCAACTTTTGCAATTATTATGCGAAGGGTGTGTGTGTTTTACACATATATTATGATTTTATAGTAAACATAAATCGAAAGCATTGCATATTAATATGCACTAGAGCATAATATCCAAATGGTACTAGGGTTGTAGACTAGCCCACAACCCTCTCTTTCCAAGGGCCATACTTGGTGATGACCTTAATCACTACTATATCCCCCCACATAAACCAACCGCACAATTAGACAACAAGAAAAACGAAAAAGAAAAAATTACATATAGAAGCACGGCTTAACTTTAAAATTTCACTATTATTTTTATGTAAATGATTGTGCTTGGTGATGATGAACTTAAAAATGTATGATACTACTAAAAAAAAATCATAATAGTCTAGAATAAGTATCCCACTTTTAAATGAGGTATAAAATAGTTAAATAGGCGGCTTTATAAAAAATATATGCATACTATTCCTTAAAAATTGATAACTATCATATAATATAATAATTAAAGGAAGAAAAAAAAAGTAAAAAAAGAAACCTTCATTCAAATGATCCCATAAGTTCCTGTAAGAACATAAGAAAATGTCATGAAGACTCTTGGAAATTTCAAGCGAAGCCGCAAAGTATCAAAGGGAGATTGACTTCAAGTTTTTAGTAAGTCAATGCTTCAAAAAAGACTCAGATTATATACAAGACCAAAAGTAAGTGACCTGGGAGTTTGCTCGCAGCTCAAACAATAATGCAAAGGAAATGAGAAACTGTACAAGAAATAATCCTTTCTTGTTCTAATCCTTTAGGATTAGGTTAAGAAAAAGCTTGTGTTAAAAAGGGACCAGATAACCTTGGAAAAACATAAACCGATCCAATGACATAATCTTAAATTATTCATGTCTAGGAAAATTCTCAATAGACCATTTCATTTTTTTGGAAAAATTTCCACTATTCATTCGAAGTCAAAGCCTTCTAGATGGAGCTTGAAAAACATAGAAACTAATTCTCTGCCCAACTACATATGAGCCATGGCAGATGTGGCATACGAATGAGCTAAGACAGATGTAGACAGCTTACCTTGTGGGTAATTAGCTACTGGCTAGGCACTTTGGTATGCAGGAGAGTTTGGTCAGAGAGGCAGGAAAAATACGATCTCGTCGAGAGATGACATCCGAATATTGTGACGAAAGTTGTCCGAAAGTCTTGGGGTAAAAAAAAAAAACTATAATTACGTAACTTATGACTTATTCGACTCAGTATATATCCACTCTTTGTAACACATCTTGTCTATTTATCCATCAAACAAGGACACCCCATTGATAAATTTATTTTTCTCACCCACCCCCATCCCCCCGAAGTGAGGGCCGTCTTGCTATGCACTATTTCGAGCCATAAAAAGTTAATCCTTATTGTCCATTTTAAGGTAGGATTATAGAGATAAGTATTTGTTGTTTTTTAATTTTCTATTTTGAATTTATTTTTATAAATTATAAACATATACCAAGATAAAGAATTTAAATTTAATTTAAAAAATTTATTTCACTAGATTAAATATACGGGTTTAATAAACTAAAACATCATATTAGATTAGACATTTTATGGATGAAACCTAAAAGACATGTGAAGCAAACTCTACCTAATACCATCACGTCTCCTCTAAGTTCAGCATCCGGTCAATCTAGCCCCTCTTATAGGTATTATCTTTACGGGACGTAATATCCGCTGTTCCTAATTTGCTATATTCTGCGTGTTCATAGATATAGACTTAGTTTTGATAGAGTAAATTTTTATAATTAAATATTAATTTATTATACTAAAATTAAAAAATTAGAAACAATAAATATTTATTTACTTATTTCAACAGTAACTCTCTAGAAGATTCTTTCTTTATTAGTCAACGTCGTTTGTTTATTATTTATGTTAATTAGTTTATTTTTGTATTTATTGCAAATCGTGAAGCCATAATTTATTTGCATTGCATGGACGACACGGGCGTCCTACGATCCTCGAGGTGCAGACAGATAAGTAATATCCACAATATTAAAATCCGTGAATTATTAATTTATGGTTCAGCTAGTTGAATTTGAATTTAATTTATGATTCGTTTTTATTTTTATTTTTATTTTCATTTTGCAAAATAAATCTCTATAAACAGTTTTATTCTACTTATCAGGCATTTCATAAGCTTCCTCAATTAAACGATAAAAAATATATATATATTTGAAGACATTTAAGGTACGATGTTAAAATGAAAATTTTAATTTGATTTAATAGCATCTTTGTTGTTTATTGAAATTTAGGGCTCAAAGGAAAATACTAAAAAGTGTGATCTAAAACTTTTTCAGCTCCTCAGATTATCTCTTTTCCATTAATTCAATTGAAAAATTCAAGATCACATTTTAATATTAAAGCAACAAATTAAATTTCAAATAAAAAGAAACAAAATAAAATTTTAATTATCCTATCCAATGGCCGGTTGCCGGATATAAAAGAAAGAAAAATTAATTATATTTATCAGTAACAGTGGAAAGTAAATCTCCTATCTTAAACAGTATTTCTGTAATAGAAATTTTTAATGTAGATTCCACTTTCAGGCACCTTTTTTTAATAAATTTTTCATTAATACGTTGCCCTTTATGATGAAATGTCAACCTGTGTTTAAATATATAAAAATAAGTACAAAATTAGATATAAAGTTAAATAGGCAAATAATGTTCTAAAATTCATGAATCTATGTTTAAACATATAAAATTGGTTGAATTATATCAAACGGACAAATTAGTAAATTTACATAATTATATAATTAAATAAATTTATAACTTTATTAAAAATTTATTATAATTAAATAATTTTATATTTATTTTAATTAGTAATTCTCTTAAAATAGTAAAATTGTATAAATTTGTTGGGCACCCAAACGACATAGTTTGAAAAATAAAAAGATAATAATTTTTTGGGTAATAAAAAAATAATAATCTTTATAAATCACTTTCTTCAACTTTTCTTCTCTTCCCCCATTTTCTCTCTCTCTGGACTGCTTCATTTTCCTTTTCTGCCTCCATGTCTCCATCTATCCTTCTTTCCCCTACAAATCTAGGAAACGTGAAGTAACTTTCTGCTCACCTACCTTTGTTATCTATCTCTCTTTCTAATTTCCCACATTTCGTCCCCGAGGACCGAAAAACTTTCATCTCACTGTACCACCATATTACATTAAAAAAAATTAAAAGCAAAATGGGGTTCATGTTTCACCATAATGTCTTGGCAATGTCATAACCAAATTTACCAGCAAACCTCAAAACTATATAAAGTCTCAATCTTTATTGATTCTATCTCATGATTCTTCATTAAGTTCTGCCCATTCACATTATTTAGCTAATGAAATGGGGCTGAAGGTTTTGCCCATGTCGGGTTTTGGTGTAAAGACACCAAATTTTCATCTGGGTTTATTGGATTCAGGGACAAAGAATAATGGGCTCGGTGTGAGTTTTAGTTTGAATTTGAATACATCTAGAAATTATTCATTGGAATGTCGGTGTATTGGTGTTTTAGCTCAAAGAGCTTTTGTACCTGTTGAAGATGAGAAGAATTATACTATTTCCACCAGGTTGAATTTGGACTCTTCTTCTGGGGCTATTCAACATGTACATGATGACGATAAACCTAATGGATTTCATAAAGATTTGAATTCGCTGCCTAGTGAGTTTATTTTAAACCAATCTGATTGAGTGAAGTTTATATTTTCTTTCTCCATTTTCCCTCATTCTTTTATTTATATATATCAAGGATAACGTTGTGTTAGTCATGTTGATTAGTGGTTCACATTATTGCATAGTTGATTTTATTTGCTTAAGAAAATGATTTTTTTTTTTTTTAAAAAAAAAAAATAAAATTGTTTTAGTTTTCAATGGTACATATATTTTTTATAGTGGATTCAGTGTTGGGATTTATTTTGTGTTAGATTCATTATAGTGTTAAAACACATAAGTTTGATGTTATACCATAAATATATAATTTACTTATTTTATAATTTACACTGAGTTAGTTTTGGATTATACAAGTTAATGTGGTCTTAAGTTTTTTACTTTGTCTTAATCATCTTTGAAATAGGGTTGGCTTTAAATAATATCTTGTGGATTTTTTTTTCCTGCGTGATGTTTTGGTAAAACCTGCTTTTAATGGCATGTTTTAATACAATCCTTCATCTTTGTAAAAAAAATAGATGGCATGATATCTATGCATTGGCACTAGCAACGAAAGAATTTGGCAGTGTCCTACTGGTGATATTCTAGTAAAAGATAATTAACGAAAATAACAATGATTTTAATTAATATTGGATATATATTTCTGTAAATTCTTTTATTTTTCTGTGAATTCTTGCATTACTAGAGAATATGATAATCATGTAATCTGTTCCATGTCTGTGCTTACTGCTCTGATGGTATAGAATTGTTCTTATTCTGACTTGGCCAATCTTCCATTTAGATGTAACCAAGTAGTGTCAGTTTATGCACGTTGTGTCAAGTTCTGGTCTTGCTCTTATTTTCTTTCCTTTGCAATCATCAAGACATCATTTGCTGTTCATTTTGATTCCTTATTCCAATCGTTATTGATGATGCGATTACTGCATAAATTGCAGAACCATTGTCTGCAAATGATCTTTCATCCGGTCCTGGTGATGGTGCAAAAGTACGAGTGGCATATCAGGTAAAGAGCCTCCTCCTAATTCTTGGTTCCGTTATTGGCTTCTGTCTCTTATTGTATGAATGGATTCATGAAGGGACTACCTGGTGCATATAGTGAAACTGCTGCTCTAAAAGTATACCCTAAGTGTGAGACTGTTCCGTGTGAAGAGTTTGAAGCTGCATTTAAGGTTAAGTACAGTCCTCTTTATGGTTCATTAGTATATTAAAAGATTTAATGGACGATTTCATGAGGTGAACATTACATTTCAGGCAGTTGAATTGTGGTTAGTAGATAGGGCAGTTCTACCAATAGAAAATTCTGTTGGTGGAAGCATACACCGTAATTATGACTTGCTTCTTCGCCATAAACTGCACATTGTTGGTGAGGTGCAGCTACAAGTTAACCATTGTCTTCTGGGATTACCTGGCACAAAGAAGGAGGATCTAAAACGTGTTTTGAGCCACCCACAGGTTGGTTAATTTCACATTTTCTGATTATTGTCTTCTATGCAACACCAACACCAATTAGGTGTTGCATTCTGTACTGTATATGTGTACAGAGCATCCATATCCATTTATGGATGTGGGTTGATTGCTGGGGGTCAAATGAAATGGTTAGGCTAATAATAGCCAAACAAGCACCCGTGTCTTGTAGTCTACTGCCTAACTGATAACCAATTCTTATATATTTCCTTCTACCAATGTTGGAGTGGTCTTTGTTTGCATTTACGTGGAAACTGGCTGACATGGGGGACCTGGGGCAGAAATCTTAATTTCATTGGTTGATTGTAAAAAAAAAAAAAAAAAAAAACAAAAATACCTGAATTTTTTGTGGTTTTTATGTTGCATAACTGTGTTATTTCTTTTTACAATTACACAAGCCAAGCTTTCCTTCTTTTCACTTTGCATATTAATGTTATTATTATTTTTTTTATTCAGTTACATAAAGGCTAATTAAATCAAAACACAACAAGACGTATTGTGTTTTCATGTTTTCTTTAACGATGGTGATTGAGTTGAGATTATGTAATGAATATTAAAAAAAGAAAGAAAGAAATAATGACATTCTTTGCAAAGTGAAAAAGCACAAAAATTCAGGTTATATTACTGGAAAAAAAAAAGTAGAAAAACCTCAGGCTGTGTGACTGAAAAGAGCAATAGTCATGGATGTGCAAAGTGAAAAAGCCATAAATACTTGGGTATATTTTTGTGTAATTGACCCAAAAAAATTGTCATTGGCTTTTGCAGAAATACCTTTTATATGCGTACTTGGATATTCTACTGCTTACTGCTGTATTGTAAGAGTTGATTTGCTCTTCATGTGATGCATGTTCTGTCATTTCTTCGATGCAGGCTCTTGCTCAATGTGACGTGTCATTAATGAAGTTAGGCATAGTGAGGGTCAGTACCGAAGACACCGCTGGTGCTGCCCGGGTATTTACAAAGTACATCATTGTATTAATGACATATTCTATATCATGAATAGATGATGGTATATCTCATGAATATTTTCTCTATAACAGTTTGTTGCCTCCAATGGTCTGAGGGATACTGGAGCAATTGCCAGTTCAAGAGCAGCAGAAATATATGGCCTTTCCATTCTTGCTGAGAAAATGCAGGTGAGGCTCTTCTTTCTATATTTTTTCTTTAGTTTCTGCTTTAATTTTTAGTTCTTTCGGATATTTATAGTTATGTGTGTGATGATCAATGGAAAGTGATTATTAAGTTACTTAGTGCAGAAAATTCTTTCCGGTATTCAATTTCTGCATCTTGAAATATAGCTGGACTTTGTGTCAATCTTACTCATTTTCTGAGTTTGAGTAGGAATATGTCTTTAATATATGCATTATATGACCTAGCAAAATATTCTCACAGGGCTAGTTTCTGACATGCAATGTCCTCTGTGTAGCATTTAAGCTTAGTAGGTTACCACTTTTTCAGGAAAATTTTTAAAAGCATTGGTCCCCAAACTTGTTTAGAAAGGATACCTATTGCTATTGCTATGGCAAATATGAAAGAAGCTTAATTGTTTGATACTCTTTGCTGCCCTGATTTATTTAATGAGGAATGGAGCTTGAATTACTTTATTTCTTTTGACTTGCTATCACCAGGATTATGATGATAATATTACCCGTTTTCTTATTCTTGCAAGAGAACCAATTATTTCCGGAAATGACAGATCTTATAAGGTATTATATTCTTTTATAACATCTTCATCTTGCGCCTCTATTCCAAAACTAATGCCTTCTTTGTTTGTTCCCTTCAGACTAGCATTGTTTTTACCCTTGAAGAAGGCCCAGGTGTTTTATTCAAAGCTCTTGCAGTGTTTGCCTTGAGGGATATTAATTTATCCAAGGTAAATTTTACCTGTAATTCATGCATTATTCATCAGCATCTTATGAGACCATTTGATCGCCATATTTGGTCTATTGGTGCAATTTCAGATAGAAAGCCGGCCGCAGAGGAAGCGTCCATTAAGGAATGTAGATGATTCTAACAAAGGGAGTGCAAAGTGAGTCATGTTTTCATATCAAAGTTGCAAGAATTAATTACCCTTCTGTTTGAAAACCTTGCCTACCTAAAAATATGATTTGATTATCACTCATCTGGGAGTAATTAACATATCAACAGATGCAGTAGCAAATTGTGTATCATACTGGTTTCTTCTTGCAGATACTTTGACTACCTTTTCTACATTGATTTTGAAGCTTCTATGGCAGACCCTCGTGCCCAACACGCTTTGGGACATCTACAGGTCAGGATTTCACATTTCATTTAGCTAATTGATAACTGGTAATACTGATACTCTGCGTTTTCGATGCTGTTGTACTAACAATCTTTTACTTCTTTTCTTCTGATTATTGTGCAGGAGTTTGTTGGATTTCTCCGTGTCCTTGGTTGCTATCTGATGGATACTGTCTCATAGTAGGTCCCTCCTTCCTTGGAGTCCAATTTTCCTCCATTTTTCGTGGAATGCCATAACCGGCATTAGCTGCCAAAATAACCTGTCCATTTGTGTATATTACTTGTTTCAAAATGAGTAAAAACAAGCTTATAGTGTAATCTGATTCAGAGGAACTTCATCATTCATTAGGATACCATTCTTTGAATCTTCCTAATGCGTTTTTGTTCTAGCTTCTTCTTATGTGTCAAATTTGTAGCTATAATAAATAGCTCTTTAACTCAAACGTAAATCTTGGTCTGTCATTGGTACCTTTCATGTATTGACTGAAGATGCACTGATTCTGTTCATGTTTCATCTATTATACAACTTTTGTATGATCACACTTTAGCAATTGGCCGAAGCAGTAGTTGATCTTCCATTCGATTCTATGCAGAAGGAATATTGTAAATTTTTTAGAGATCTTACCCACCAGTCTGATGGTAGTAAAGGTTCTTCTGGTTGACCATATGATTAAATGTCCCAAGTATTATCTATTTCTGCATGCATCTTCTATTCACATGCCAGTACATAAGGAATCTTGGTAATCCAATTATCCATTGATTTCTACTCATGCTTGGTATTTCTGTGTTTGGTTTTCACTATTGTTAGTCAATAGCTTGTATTTTTTTTCACCCCAATTATTTGGGGTACATGTAAAAGGAGACTAAAGGAAAAACCATCTTTGTTTTAGGGGTTGTGAGCTTCATTTTTTCATAAGAGTAGAATGTAACTTGTTTGTAATCTGGATATGAAACAGTCACTAGGTTATCATAATCTAAATCAAAGCAAATGAACTGATCTTGGTAAATTTTACTACATGTCATGGGACGGGTCTGGTAGGACTACTGCCGAAATTTCCAATTTTAAGATATTACTTAGATTATTATGTACCAGAAGTGTTTATTCCAGGGCTCCATATTAGTTACATAGCTTTATCAGCCAGAGCCTGCTTCCTGGCCAGCTGTAAAGACTCAATCAAAATCAACAGATTGGGCCCCAACCACCATCTACCAACTAGATATTTGCAGCATTTGAAAACATACAGCATGTGGCTACCCTTATTTACCTATCTATTATCATTATGTCAATACATTTTGAAGACTGAAGATTTGCTATTTCTAATTTTTTGTTTCAAACATGTCTTTACTAATTCCTAATTATTAATTCATTGTTCAAATATATGCTTGTAATTGTTGAAAACACACTAGAGATAGGAATTGGAGATAACATATATTTATCATCTTTTAAGCTCTGCACCCTTTATTTTTTATGTATGAAATCTAAATTTTCAGTCTTGCTTTTGTATTTATTTACAACATCTTCGCATTGATATAAATGGACCTATCCTTTTTAAAATGATGCACTTTTTTATTGAAAAAAAAAAAGAAAAAATAAACTATATTTAAGAAGTTCATTTTCCTATTTTAAGTCCACAAAAAAAGACAACGGTTTTTACTTTCACACACTTAACAAGTTTTATATCATATTTTTAAGTGATAGCAGTCTACTTCTATGACAGTTTTTATTTTTATTTTTCGCTTTGCTTCCTCTATTTCTTTGTCGACTTGGAATTATTACACATTTTAACTGAGCAAATCAAATATCATTAATATATTTTATCAATTACACTTGTAATATATGATTACATCTGTACATTTCTTTCTTTTTTCTTATGCATATTTTTCTTTTAATGATTGGTTGTATATACAATTTACAAATTATGCACATCCTTTCTGGGCGGTACGCTGGTATTACAAAACACAAATTCACACAAGGAAGAGCACATAATTTAACTAGCACTTGTTTTGAAACACCAGCCATGGTTCCAATTTTGTACCATGTAAGCTTTCTTTTTCCCGTATTTATCGAAGAACTAAAGGAAGAGTGGCAACATAGTTGCTAAAATAAAGAATCTCCATTGCACTACATTACCATTACCACTGGTCTTTGCGGCTGTGACTCCTTCAAGAAGTTTGGATGGTCCTCCAGGGCCTACAAGGGATTGAGGGAAAGAATCAAGAGGAAAGCTTACTAGACCATCTTTATTGGAAGGTACTTGGCACGGACCCACGTAAAAAGAGAAGCTGAAAAAACCCTCCACGGGACAAGGGGGTACTTCAACTAGTAGGGGTCCTTGTAGGGGGACCGGAATTTATGTAATGTATTATTATTTTTTCAGATAATGTAGTTTATGTATTGTATTACATTTAATTCGTTGCATATTATAAAGCCAAAACAGTAATTCCTAAGGATTTGAATCGGTAAAGATTGAGATACTATGCTGGTTACTTAAAATAAAAATAAAATGATAACAATTATTGAAGTGTTCTTTATACAAATGTTAGCCACTGATTTGAAAACCCAATCACTTTGTTAATCGATGCATACCCAAACCAACCACCTTTACGTCCGCGGCCTCCCACACCATTGATACTTTGCTCTAGCCCATTAATCATATATTGAACCACCCCTTTCACCGTAATGAAAAGTTGTTGGTAGCCCGGGTCAAGTATGTGTTTTCAGAAGGGTATGGGGATATATGCAATGGATAGCTAAAGAATGGCTATTCCTTATAATGTAAAATTTTCTTGTCTCATTGAATTGAGAAATGCTTCATTCGATATTATATATTATGTGTTATGCATATATTAGAGCTAGCAATTCATATTGCGTGTCGTATCCTATATTTGTATCTAAATGGGTTTATATCTAAAAATCTTTAACCTGTGATATAACTTATTTTTTAATTGTGTATAAAAATTTAAATCTGTGACCAAAATTTGTTTAATCAATGTGTCTTATGTTCGGGTTGAACTCATTTATCAATTAAAAAAGTTATCAATAAGTTTGTAAAATATTTATGCATACAAAACGAGAATGGTGATAATCAAAATAACTTTTATAAATACTAATGACACAAGGTTTTAAAAATTAATATGAAACTATAATCCAAATAACTATTTTGGTGAAGTATCATCAAATGTAACAAATATAAAAATTCATAAGTTTCATAACATCGTTGAATTAACTTAAACCATGGCTCAAATGGACATTATTGCTAATAGTGATATCCTAATTTGTCACATTGTTTGTTAGTGAAAACTCACTTTTAAACTTTATGAAAAATTTATGGTCACAAGGAGCACTATGCAAACAACAAAGTCAAGTGATAAAGTAAAAGGTGGAAAAGATAACAAGAAAAGAGACTACGTACAAATAAAGCAATGAAATTAGAGTCTAATAAGAAACACTGTCAAATGAAACAATTTCGATAAAAAAAGAGAGAGTTTTTCTTTGTTTAGTTATTATGTGTCAACTAGAGAGATAGCATTTGCAAATCAAAGGCATCTTATACAAATAACTTACAACTAAGATAATCTAAAATATCCTTCTCGAGTGTTTCCCAACAAGACTACTTTCCTCCCTAAACTCGAATTGAGACTTAAACATCTCACTAGCACTAGCTAGTCTAGTTGAGTATTTAATGAAGCCTAAAAGACTACTTGAATTTTGAAAAATTTAGTGCAAGAGAGTTCAAATCAAGAGCCTATCAACATAATAATGTAAACAAGTAATCACCAAGACGAGACACAATTTTGAAAAAGAAAAATCCCCTAAAATGAAGGATGTATTCACATAATGAATAAAAAATCCTAGTGACCTTTTTTTATTAATTCTTGGTAACTCCGCATTTCTAACATTGTCTCATATGAGAAATTAACCATCAAATGTCTGTAGACTTGATGGAGGCACAAGGGACACGGGATACACGGCTTGAACACACGGTCGTGTAGTGATTGGTAGATTTCCACAAAAGCATACACGGCTTCCTTACACGGCTAGGAGACGGCCGTGCATCGCAACCGTGTATTCAATCCAGATTTCTACAGAATCATACACGACCCCCATACACGACCGTGCATCGCGACCGTGTATTGGATCAAGATTTCCACAGACTCGTACACGGCTTCCTTACACGGCTAGAAACATGACCGTGTACCTAGTCAAGAATATTCACAGAGTTATACACGGCTTACATACACGGCCATGTATGAGACCGTTTGTAGACGAGTATCTTATTATTTCTTCCACGTGTACGCTTAAATTTTCCCCTTTTAGATATTTTACGGGGCCATATAAATACTCTTTTGTCAGATAAATTAGGGTTACGTTTGATTATCATATTTGAATACACGTTGAGAGAGAATTTTCTCCAATTTTCGGGTTGTGTGCAACTAGATTTGCATTAAAGAGTGTTTCTTTGTTGTGGGAAACCAATCCAATTTCGGATTCATTTCGTTTTCGCTTTCCACACTGCGTCAGTTGGTATCAGAGCAAGGTTATTTCTTGTAGAGATGTCAACTCATCAAGGCGACGATAGCGGTCGTGTTCTTGACGGTGTTCAAGATGCGAGGTTTCAAGGGAACCATCAATAGGTTCCTAGGGCAGAGTTTGACGCAATGCATCAGAAGGTCGGGCGTATGGAACAGCGCCTTGATGAACTGATCAAGCGTTTCGATGCTCTGGTGGTAGACCCCAATAGGGTTGGTGGCGCTGGCAGGAATCCACCACGTGCGATGGAGGAATTCGGGGGACGCATAATCCGACCTGTTGTTGAGAACAGGTGGGGACGCGTGGAGAGTGAGGAGTCCAGCGAAGAGAGTGATGATATGTACGGAAGTAGACCGCGGCGAGGACGTGGTGGAAGAGGCGGTGGTCATCGGATGGCTCATCATGGAAACCACCCTAAAGAAGGTGAGCACAGGAGGAACCGTGGGGGTTATGATCACGGGGATGGCGGAGACTACCGTTTGAAGGTTGATATTCCATGGTTCGATGACAGTCTCAACATCGAAGGCTTCCTTGATTGGTTGGCGGAAGTAGACCGGTTCTTCGACTACATGGAAATTCCCGAGGACCGTCGTGTAAGGCTGGTGGCATGTAGGTTGAAGAGTGGTGCTTCGACATGGTGGGAGAGATTGCAAAGTAGGAGGCAGAGGGAAGGAAAGCACCCGGTGAGATCATGGTATCGCATGAAGCAGTTGCTGCAACATGACTTCCTCCCGTCGGATTACGAGCAGATATTGTTCCAACAATATCAGCGGTGCCGCCAAGGACAACGTTCCGTGCATGAGTATACGACGGAGTTCATGAGGCTGGCAGAGCGGAATGATTTGAGGGAGAGAGAAGGTCAGCAAGTTGCTAGGTATGTAGAAGGACTGAAACTACAAATTAAAGACAAGATTGGGGTGACGATGGTGAGAACCCTCATAGAAGCAAAGAACTTGGCTCTCCGAGCCGAACTTGTGTTATAGGAGCAAGGGAGTAGATATGGGGGAGGACGGAAAGGGTATGTAGGCGAAGCTATAGGTGGTGGTAGTCGACCGGTACTTGAGAAAAGTAGGACTACACCATATAAACCAATTGAGGACACGTCTAGGAGGGAAGAGAAAAGTGAGGGGAAGAAGCCAATGGAGCAGAAGGGAGCTCAAAGACAGAACAACCCCTATGCCAAACCTATATTGGGCAAATGTTTCTGATGCAACCAACCGGGTCATCAGTCAAACGAATGCCCAGCAAGGAAGAGCGTCAACATCCTCGATAGGGAAGATGATGAGGAAATCTGCTGTGAGCTCGATGGAGAGGGAGAATATTATGAGGAAGAAGAAGAAGCAGCGGAGCCAACATACGTAATTCGGCGCATGATGCTCACCCCAAAGCAAGAAGAGTTCACGCAGAGGCACCAGTTGTTTCGCACACGGTGTACTATCATGGGGAAGCTATTTGAGTTAATAGTAGACAGTGGCAGTTGCGAGAACATCATAGGAAGGGAGGTTATGACACAACTGTAGCTGCCCGTCAAGAAGCACCCGAATCCTTACACTATTGGCTGGATCAAGGCCGCCGAGAAAATTGAAGTTAAGGAGAGATGCAGGATACCTTTCTCAATAGGGAAGTACCGCGATGAAGCATTCTGCGACATTGTAGACATGGATGCTTGCCACATCTTGTTCGGGAGGCCATGGCAATTTGACGTGGACGCGCAACATGCGGGCAAAGAAAATTTCTACAGGTTGGAGAAGGAGGGTGTGAAGTACACCTTATTGCCGTTGAAAAGGGAATGACGTGCTAAAGAGAAGAAGGTTGAGAGTCGCTCATTCTTAACTATCACTCAATCTGAGAAGGAAGTGATGGAGGACTTAAGGGAGTCGCGAGTGGTGCACGCCCTCATCGTGAAAGGAGTGACCGAAGGAGGGGAGGAGCTTGATGGAGAAGTGCCAAGGGCAGTGAAGGATCTTCTTGAGGAGTTCAAGGAAGTGGTTCCAGACGACCTACCCGAGAGACTACCCCCTCTGAGGGATATTCAACACCAGATAGACCTGGTGCCCGGAGCTAGTCTCCCAAACCTCCCGCATTACAGGATGAGTCCTAAGGAAGCCGGGATTCTACAGGAGAAGGTCCAAGAGCTTTTGGACAAAGGTTTCATCTGGGATAGCTTAAGCCCATGTGCGGTTCCAGCGTTGTTAACTCCCAAGAAAGATGGGAGCTGGAGGATGTGTGTTGATAGCCGAGATATCAACAAGATTACCATAGGGTATAAATTCCCTATACCCCGCATTGAGGATATGTTGGACCGTTTGAGTGGCGCTACTATCTTCTCCAAGATAGACTTGCGGAGTGGATATCACCAGATTCGGATCCGCCCTGGAGATGAGTGGAAAACGGCGTTTAAGACCAAGGAGGGGTTGTATGAGTGGCTAGTGATGCCATTTGGGTTGAGTAACGCACCGAGCACCTTCATGAGGGTAATGAACCAGGTATTGAAACCTTTCAATGGTCATTTCCTTGTTGTGTACTTTGACGATATTCTAATATACAGTAAATCCGAAGAAGAACATTTAGAGCATCTAAGGTGTGTGTTGTCTACATTAAAGGTGAATAAGTTGTTTGCCAATCTCAAAAAGTGCACATTTATATCAAGGCGACTGTTGTTCCTTGGGTTTGTGGTTAGTAGTGAGGGAGTGATGGTGGACGATGAGAAGGTGAAAGCAGTTAGAGAATGGCCTGTTCCCAGAATCGTTACAGAATTGAGAAGCTTCCTCGGCCTAGCTAGCTTCTACAGAAGGTTCATTAGGCATTTTAGTACTGTTGCTGCCCCCCTGACCGAATGCTTAAAGAAGGGAAAGTTCCAATGGGGCGAAGAATCTAAATTGAGCTTCATGAACTTGAAGCAGAGATTGTGTAGCGCGCCTGTACTAGCGCTACCAGACTTTGAAAAGTTGTTCGAAGTGGATTGCGACGCTAGTGGGGTCAGAGTTGGTGCAGTACTATCACAAAAGAAAAGACCAATAGCCTTTTACAGTGAGAAGTTGTGCGAAGCAAGGAGGACTTGGTCTACCTATGATAAGGAATTCTACGCCGTGGTAAGGGCCCTTAAAGTGTGGGAGCACTATCTGGTCGGGAAAGAGTTCATTTTGTATTCGGATTGTGGGGCTCTTAAACACTTGAGTGGTCAGACCCGAATTAGTAAGGATATGCACGCCAGGTGGATTGAGTTCTTGCAGAGGTTTCCTTTCAGGTTGATGCACAAGTCAGGTGTGCAAAACAAGGTCGCGGACGCCCTGAGTAGAAGAGCGAATGTCCTGCTTACTTTGAGTATAGACATTGTCGGTTTTGAGAAGCTAAAGGAACTATATGAGAATGATAGCGACTTTAAGGACACTTGGATTAAGTGTGCCAACAGGGAACCGTGTGACGACTATCATATACATGAGGGGTACTTGATGAAAGGGAACCAGCTGTGCATTCTCGAATCTTCTTTGCGGGAAAAGCTTATCAGGGATCTACATGGTGGAGGATTGGCGGGACATATGGGTAGAGATAAGACCCTAGCCGCAGTTACCGCCAGATACTTTTGGCCTCGGTTAAGGAGGGATGTGCATTGGATTGTGGAGAGGTGCTACATTTGTCAGCCGTCTAAGGGGCAATCCCAAAACACTGGCCTATATACTCCTCTTCCCGTGCCCTCAAACATTTGGGAGGATTTGTCGATGGACTTTATACTGGGTTTGCCTCATACCCAACGAGGTGCTAACTCTGTGTTTGTTGTAGTTGACAGGTTTTCCAAGATGGCTCATTTCATCCCATGCAGGAAGACCGCCAACGCAAGGGCTATTGCGCGGCTGTTCTTCAAGGAAGTGGTGCGATTGCATGGAGTCCCAAAGTCCATCACATCTGACAGGGATAGCAAATTCCTTAGTCACTTTTGGAAGACCCTCTGGTTTATGTTTGATTCATCCCTGAATTACAGCAGCACCGCTCATCCTCAAACCGACGGACAGACTGAGGTAACTAACAGGACCCTCGGAAACCTCATCAGAAGCATCTGCGGTGAGAAGCCGGGACAGTGGGATCAAGCATTGGCTCAGGTTGAATTCGCTTACAATAGTTCTATCCACCGAACTATTGGAAGGTCTCCATTCTCAGTGGTATACACAAAGACACTACAACATGCGTTGGACTTGCTCAAATTACCCAAGGACATGGTGGGTGATGTGGCGGCTAAACATATGGCGAAGCAACACTAAGCCATTACTGAGGAAGTTAAGCGAAAGATAGTGGAATCCAACACACGATACAAAGGGGATGTAGATAAGCATAGACGGAAGAAGCTCTTTGCAGTGGGCGATCAGGTAATGGTTTACCTTCGAAAAGAGCGACTCCCTGTAGGGAAGTATGGGAAACTTCAACCCAGGAAGTACGGTCCCTATGAAGTTGTACATAAGATCAATGACAACGCATATGTTGTACAACTCCCGAAAGATATGAATATCTCCTGCACTTTCAATGTGGCGGACTTGTCACCTTTTCATTCTGATGATACGCCTCTATATCCGAACGAGAACTCGGGGTCGAGTTCTCCATTGGTGGGGGAGAATGATGGAGGCACAAGGGACACGGGACACACGGCCTGAACACACGGCCGTGTAGTGATTGGTAGATTTCCACAGAAGCATACACGGCTTCCTTACACGGCTAGGAGACGGCCGTGCATCGCGACCGTGTATTCAATCCAGATTTCCACAGAATCATACACGGCCCCCATACACAACCGTGCATCACGACCGTGTATTCGATCAAGATTTCCACAGACGCGTACACGGCTTCCTTACACGGCTAGAAACATGACCGTGTACCTAGTCAAGAATATTCACAGAATCATACACGGCCGTGTATGAGACCGTTTGTAGACGCGTATCTTATTATTTCTTCCACGTGTACGCTTAGATTTTCCCCTTTTAGATATTTTACGGGGCCATATAAATACTCTTTTTCAGATAGATTAGGGTTACGTTTGATTATCATATTTGAATACACGTTGAGAGAGAATTTTCTCCAATTTCCGGGTTGTGCGCAACTAGATTTGCATCAAAGAGTGTTTCTTTGTTATGGGAAACCAATCTAATTTCGGATTCGTTTCGCTTTCGCTTTCCGCGCTGCGTCAAGAATCTAGTTGTAAAATAATCACTTTGTGGTTTTCTTTAGCATATAGAGAGGTTAAAGGCATTTTTTTTTTTACATTGATGTTTACGGCAAAACAACAATGGCATACTTGAGAAAGAGAGATGATGCTAATAGCAACCCGTGATTGGAATAGATAAAGACAGAGGAGGTAGTGGTCAGCAAAGAATTTTATAGAAGAATCAAGCAGGTTAGAGAGAAAAGGTAGAGATGTTAGATATTAGCTAGGTTTATATATATATATATATATATATATATCTGTATTTTCATTGGGAAAAAGGGTATTTGATATCATTTGTTAATTTCAAAGAGGGTATTTTGGGAAAATAAAAAATCTAAAAATGAATTAATGTATATATTATTAATATTAAATAAGTTGTTGAACATGTGACCTATTTATGATACCTGTTTAATAAATGAATTTGTAAATAAGTATGAGTGTTAGATCTAAATATGACCATAGACACACAATTTACTATGTTTAAATGGGCCTAATTTATTTGTGTTTTGTGTCATTTTTTTTGTACACAAATTTATTTATATCGCATCATATTGTGTTCGGAGTTCATGAGTTGAGTCTCGAATTGCCAACCCTAATATACATTTATAGGTGTAAACATGTCAAACCATGTGATGGGAATCAAATCTCTGGATCCAGCATTAAGAAGCCTACTTGAACAAATGGAGCCAAGACATTCACATATTGTCTTTATTTATTTTATAATAATTGTTTTTACATTTTAGTAAGTACATTTTGTCGGTTTTACAAGAAGACGACTAAGCATAATAGCAATTCGTTTGTGAATGGGTTACGATCCATAATGAATTAAATTGAACCAAAGGAGAACCAATCTTATGTTTCCTCCTTGTGACTGTGATTAGAGCTTATGTGTACTATTTTTACTTATGTTATTTTTCCATAATTGTAGTAGGATGTAAATACTTGTTATATAGATTTTGCAAAGGACTTTTTGAAACATATTTTTCAAACTAAAATTGCCGTAGAAAGCTTGTCCTTTCATGCTCCAACTCTTATCAATTCTCCTAGAATTGTGGCGAGTCGATTTTGATTTTTGTTGTGTGTAATATCAACAATATCAAAATCAATTCTAATTCCAATTAGTGCGTAACATTTGGTAAGGAATTAGCTCTTCTTTTCTATCTATTGTTCACGCAAATTAGGGTTCCATTTTCAATTTAGGGTTTATGCCCCAATTGATTAGAAATTGGTTCCTTGTTTTGTCATCTTTAATTTATATTGCAATTTACTTTGAGCACATCATAATTTTGGTATTAGAGCACGGTTTTGTGGAAGAGGAATTTGTGAATCACAAATTGGGGATTTAGGGTTCTTGTCCTTTCATTTCAAAATTGAAGTTGTGAGAAGTGGAATTGAGTTCTTGTGTTGAATTGTTCCTTAATTCCATAGTATTTATGAGTTGAAATTCGAAGGAGGTTGATTTTAGGGTTCCTTGCTGTGATTAATTTTGAGGAATCATTATAATAGATTCCATTAGAATTGTATTTGAGTTGATTTGTGCTGTATTGTTCCTTGTGATTTCGGAATTGGAAGTTGTGGTTCAAAATTTCATCCTTGGGTAGTCATCTTGCCGTGAAGATTTGGAAATATTTTGAAATTGAATTCCATATTTACTTGTGGAGTTATTGTGTATTAATTTCTTTAAATGCATTTTGACTAAGCTTGGATTCCTTTACTTTATGCCATGATATGTTTAGTGTATGTGTTGTGGTGTGAAGTGAAGTGAACCGTGGAAGTGTTGGTGTGTGGTTGTGTGTATACCATGAGGTGTGTGTTATTGTTTAGACGTATTGTTGTGACGTGGTGTGTAAGTGTGTGTGGTGTGAAGGTGTGTTGTGAATTGGAGAACTTTGTGCTGTGTAGTGTGTGTTGTAGTTAGCATGGAAGTGTATTGTTGTTGTGTTTTATTGAAGGCGTGTGTGTGATTGAACCGTGAGGTGTGTGTGTATACTGTGGGTGTTGGTGTGTTGTACCATGAAGGTGTTATGTTGTGAGTGTATGTGTGAGTAGTACCGTGAGTTGGTGTGAGTGATAAAAAAAAATTTTAAATCATGTTAAATGATAGTATGAATGGTGGGATTGGTAATGAGGCCAATAGTCAGCTTAGAGGAGGTCAGGGTCATCGTGCTGTAAGTGGAAGAACACTAGAAGAACAATTACAGGATCTCACCACTATTGTTGCTACATTAGCAACACGGGTAGATCAAATGACGATGCCATAACCACTAGTGGCAAACCTCAGGCACCCCCACATCGGGTAGCCCATTATAATGCTCGTAAGGAAGGAGCTATTGGAGGCAATAGGGGTAGGAGGATGGAAGGTGATTATCATGCTTTTAGGGGGGGAAGGGATGATAATTTTGAAAATGAGCCTTACCCTAGTCATGATTTCAGATCGCCTCAGGGTTTAGAGTATGTAAAATTGTAGATGCTTTCATTTAATGGCAGGAGTTTTGCAGATGATTATTTAGATTGGGAAGATAAGATTGAGGGCCTATTTGAGTGTTATGAGATTGATGATCACACTCGGATTCATCCTGCAGCTGTAAAATTTACAGGCTATGCTGCCTTATGGTGAAAGAATCTTATGATTAGTAGACAAAGAGATGGTGAGGCTGATATACATACTTGGCGGGAAATGAAACAGGTAATGAGGAAAAGGTTTATACCTAAGCACTATAGGCAGGAGTTGTTTATGTGTCTCCAAAGATTGAGGCAAGGAGGCAAAACAATTGATGGGTATGTACAAGAGTTCGAGACATTGATGATCAGATGTGAGTCAGTTGAACCTCCTAAACAAACCTTAGCACGATTTGTGTCAGGATTAAAGTATAAAATTACCTGCATTGTAGAGCTCCAGAGGTAAAACACATTTGATAAGGCCATCTAGCTAACCTTAAAAGTGGAGAGACAGAGGCGATCTAACCCTTTTTGAGCAACGAGCAACAGGTATAGATAAAGGGAATAGGGGGAAATGATAAGACTGTGGACAAAAATACAACTATTACTGATAGGGAGAGGGAAATTGTTGGAAAAGGAAAAGAGGTTGTTGGAGTTTATATTAAACAAACAGTGCCGGGGACAACTAGTGGAAAGATGCGTCAAATCAAATGTTTCAAATGCATGAGTTTTGGACTCATGGTTGCTTAGTGTCCTAACAAAAGGGTGATGACTACTATAGAGGGAAATAATGAGGATGGTCAAGAAGAAGTAGTTGAACCTATAGATTTGTCAATAGTACTACAGGAGTATTATGGTGATCATGACGTTGAGACACTTAAAGATAAGGGAAATGATAAATATTTATCTATTAATGTATTGTGTAGGGTTATGACTATATCTCCAGATGTCGATGACATATAGAGGAAAAACCTATTCTATACTCCTTGTCGGGTTTAAGGTAATTTTTGTGTTCTTTTTATTAATGGTGGAAGTTGCAAAAATATAATAGCTACTGCAATAGTAAATAGAGTACAACTAGTCTACATCCTCATCCTTATAAATTACATTGGCTGAATAAACAGAGTAGTTTGCATGTTACTTAGAGGGCTAAGGTGCCTATCAA
Organism: Laguncularia racemosa; assembly: GCA_037954665.1. Lineage (NCBI taxonomy): Eukaryota > Viridiplantae > Streptophyta > Magnoliopsida > Myrtales > Combretaceae > Laguncularia > Laguncularia racemosa. The sequence goes on from JBBMOL010000386.1 coordinate 201,873, forward strand.
CATAGGAGATAGATAACATGATTAAATTGTTTGTGATGTTCTTCTTATGTGCGCTTTTCATATAGTACCGGGTAGACCTTAGTTGTTTGATAGGAAAATGCTACATGATGAGGTTTAGAAACACCTATGTGTTTCAGAAGGATGGTGCACGAGTTATCTTGACTCCTATGTCTCCAACTGAGGTACACAAATTCCAAGAACAGATTAAAGACTTTTGGCCGACAAGCACATGTAAACTAGGTTTTCAGTCTAGGAAAAGACCCATTAGATTTGAGGGCAAATCTTTCACAGGCCCGAGGAGATGATGGGAATCAAACCTCTGGATCCAGCATTGGGAAGCCTACTTGAACAAATGGAACCAAGACATTCACATATTGTCTTTATTTATTTTATAATAATTGTTTTTACATTTTAGCAGGTACATTTTGTCGGTTTTACAAGAAGACGACTAAGCATAATAGCAATTGGTTTGTGAATGGGTCACGGTCCATAATGAACCGAATTGAACCAAAGGAGAACCGGTCTTGTGTTTCCTCCTTGTGATCGTGATTGGAGCTTAAAGTGATCGACTGCATGTACTATTTTTGCTTAGGTTATTTTTTCCATAATTGTAGTAGGGTATAAATACTTGTTATGTAGGTTTTGTAAGGGACTTTTTGAAACATATTTTTCAGACTAAAATTGCCGTGGAAAGCTTGTCCTTTCACGATCCAACTCTTATCAATTCTCCTAGAATTGTGGCGAGTAGATTTTGATTTTTGTTGTGCGTAATATCAACAATATCAAAATCAATCCTAATTCCAATTAGTGCGTAACATTTGGTAAGGAATTAGCTTTTCTTTTCTATCTATTGTTCATGCAAATTAGGGTTCCATTTTCAATTTAGGGTTCACGTCCCATTTGATTAACCTTGTTGTGTCATCCTTAATTTATATTGCAATCCACTTTGAGCACATCACCATGAGTTGAGTTCGAGCTCAAATTATCAAATAGTTAATCAATTCGAGTTCAAATTTCATAATGTTTGACTCAACTAACTCATCAACCTAATCAACCTTGAGTTGAATTTACATATTAATATTATTATAATTAAAAGAAAAAACATTTTTAGATAAATCGGACTTAAATAAGTTTAATCAAGTTAAGCTTACATTTTGAAATTTTGAGTTAAACCCAAGTTCAAGCTTAACATTCTAAGCTCAATTGAGTTCGAGTTAAGTTCGAGTTTTGACATTCTTAATTAACTTGAAGCTTGAGTTAGAGCTTAGTACTGTACCACCTTGACTTAACTTGTTTATATCCTTATATTTATGATATGTAAATACAATTAGGAATTATATATATATATATATATATATTTAACATAAGTAATAATTATTTTTAAAATTATCTATTTTACTATCATACGTGTAATATCCAATGAATTGATTTTTTCTTTTTCCCCTTCCAATTGCTATTCTATAAGCCTTACATACGACCATTATCCCTCACGCAGCTAACCAATTTCAATGTTTTCCATTATAATTCCAACTTCGTCGGGTGTGTAATGCTTCTACTATCCACGAATTGCTTAGTTAATACAACACCCAATCCCCCCCCCCCCCCCCCCCCCCCGGGTTTCCAACTAGCAAAGCAATTATTAAAAATATAATCATTGAAAGAAATCATTTTTTTTTTTTCAACAGAATTTTGATCCTAATATAATCCCTTTTAACACGAAAACAATAAGTACTTGGGGAAAGAAAAATGCAAATGACAAGTCATCGTACGTGTTTGAACAAATAAAAACGTATAGTCACCTACCTACTACTTTAAGGTATTTTGATAGGAGTTAAAAAAAAAAGAGGAAATTTTTATATATTTCCATGCAATTATTCTTTTTATTTGGAAATGTGTAACTATATTTTAAAACGTAATATCTAAAGTAAATCTAAAAAAATTGCCCATTAATACTAATACACTATGTACAATTTATGCTATTAGTCCAAGTAATAATGAAAGGACATACTATATAATGTATGGGCTTTATTTCTATCTTTAGTACACACATACCTATCACTACAAAAGAGTCTGCTAAAAAGTACCAACTTGCAATAGAACTTTTCCTTTATTTCATAATACACAAACCCTCCTGCAAAGCACAGGACCAATCTTCATCGACGACCATTATTCGTGCCCATGTCATCGTCATATACACAGCACACACTTGTCCATGCTTCTGCCAGCCCAACCAGAGAATATTCCCACACTTTGAAACCGCTTCTTTCCCTCTCTCTCTAAATATTCACCTGCATGCAAAGTACCCGATATGAATTCAGCCATTTTGTCTTCGAATGAAAATTTCCTAGACAACTACGGTTGCTCATGATGCCACAAGTCGTAATGAAAATATTCCTCCGTATCCAGTTTAAGCAAAATTCAATAGAGACATTATGATTATCTTTTACGACAGTAATGAGTGTATGCATGTATTATTTACGTGGGTCACCCAAAACCCACATGTGTTCGTTTCAAGATATAATGGCCTATGGGACCTATTCAGCACTCCTTTGCAATACTCGTACTAAAGCCAATATATCATTTAGTCTTGAGATAAAGTCTATCTAAAGGGAAGACAGGGCTCAATATGAATAAACACACGTAAGAACCAGGCATCTTTATACGGTATTCATCTACAATATATATAAGTGTATATATAGAGTTCACCTTAAATTAACAAGAGACTTATAATTGAAGCCATAAGCAAGTTAAAATGCGAGGCATCTTGATGCCCCAAGGCTTGAATAAGGCATTGTATAAGCTACCTTAAACCATTAAGAACAAGAAATGGATGGATCTTGATAAGAACGTTCTCCCATGATAATGCGACCAAGAGTGGCTAATAATATATTGCAATAGGTACTAGTGAAGAAAAGGATAAGAAGACTTTGAAAGAAATGGAAAGAGTCCTAAGTGATCAAGTCTTTTTTAAACCAATTGATGTTGAAATAGAGATTGCATTCGCTTTGAATGGGTTGAAAGTCATTAGTAAGATAACATATTTCAATCATCATGTATTAATGTTAAGGTTGAGTTTGAAGATGAGGTAATGATCCCACTATACTCTCATTGACTTCATTCCCATGGTTCGAGGAGATTATATCCAATGGTAAGGATATTACATAAAAAAGCATTAAGAGAAATCTATTGAATAAGTGTTAGTTAGACAAGGAGATGTGATCCATAGCAAGTAAGTTTGTAGATGGGCTAGTTGTTAGAGATTAATGAAAATGCAATGACAATTCTATAAGGAAATCTAGGGTTGGAATGTGATGCTTTTAATGTAACTAGAAGAGCCATGTGAGGGTGGAGTGCTTGTATCATGGCATGGGGTGTCTCCTACCTTAAAAACAAACTACCCTACTAATATTACTCACTACATTCTAAGTCCAAGTTGATCCCTCCTAGACAGCATTGATGTTATAGATCGTGATATTTTCTTCCACCTAAATTTGTGAAACCCTTGTTATGAAGGCAATATCTTACCACTCTTTCTCCCAAAGATTGTCACCATCTTCCACTTGTCATCAAACTCCACTTAAAATCATCTTTAGTTAGGATTTTAGACTTCTAAGGGCATCCCTCTAGCCCTCACCCACTTCTTTTATCATCCAAAATCGCTTCTTACTAAGCTGTCCAACAGTAAGGCGGTCTACTAAATTATCTTTTCCTTTCTTATCTTTTTTCTCCATTTTCTTTTATATTAATTTAGATAAGTCTTGTTATAAAACTGACTTGCAACATAGCCACCCCTCTCTTGCAAAGTTCTCCTCCACCTAGTGGCTACTCCTCCTCTTGAGCTTTACCCATACAAGCCCTTTTATCTAACAAGAATTACTTACACTTTGATTAAACTTAGGTAGTACTTAGGTGGCTCATTAGGATTGAGCTTTACCCATACAAGCCCTTCTTGTGTGGCACTCTACCATCCTCTACTCCATATGTTTTACTCATTTTCGGATAGTGAACCAACCTTCTCTTCTTATCTTCTTAAGATTGTTCTAAGCCCATTCTTCATGAGAAGTGCCCTAACTAGTTTTGCCATGGTCCCTCTTATGTTTTAGGGAACTAACCTTTTTAATTGGTTTTGGCTTACTATGGCTATTATCGAGAGAGTGATATAAATTTCCCACCAATTTGCTTACAAGTGGTCAAACTTGCTTTTAGAGTTTTCTTACCCCTAAAACAAACTACTTTGCTAATGCTACTTATTACATATTAAGCCTAAATTGATCCCTCCTAGTCTGTGTTGATATCATGGATTGTGGCACTTGCAAGGTAGAATTAATATTGGATACAAGATAATAAGAGCAAAGCAATTGTTAATGTGGTTGTAGTTGAGTTAGATGACAATATGCTTTTACTAGCCTCTTACAATAATGGAGATCCCAAGAGTGGGTCACACACTTTAAGAGTGCATTTTACATGCATTATAGGAGACATTGGTTTTAGACCTACAAGCCTATGAAAATTCATCATGCAAATGCAAAATAGATAAAGGCTACTAACTAATGGTGTAGATGAAGTTCGAGTTAGATTGCATGATGCACAAGCATGCACAATGTCAAATGTGAGGGATGTGTCAACATTGTTAAGAAGTGTTTTATCATTTGGTTTAGTGGATGTGGTACAAATTACTATAGTATAATGAAATTTGATACTATCAAAGCATCTTATGAAGGTCTAGCAATGATGAGGAAATTAACTTAGATAATTTGTTCTTGCTATAAAGGATTATGATTCCTAGTGATTCTGTTGTGGAAGTCAAATTTAAGATATTGGATCTTGTTTTACTTCATCCCCATATTATATGGAATCCTACGGTAAAGAGAAGAAGTTGAAGCTTAAGGGATCCAAGGAGTACTTAATAACTTAGTGTTTGCTGGCTGACATTAGTTAATAGAGGAGCTAATAGCTAGGCACGATTGTTAAAGTATACGGATCATATATGGGAACAGGATGACGATCCACAGGATATGTATGGTCCACTTGATAGCCTAGAGGCATACAATTGGCACAATTAGAATAGAAAAGCTAAAAGTAAGTGGAGGTCTAGTATATATATATTTATATATATTATCTATGTTTTGAATTTACATGCTTGGAAATGAAGCAATAGAGAAAGATGTAATAGATTAGCATCAGAGCTATACATAACCTCAACAAAATATTTAAGCATATCTTGTTCTTATTGAGATTTTAACTACATTTATTGTTTTAATTTTTTATAGTTCTTCTTCAATTGTTTTTAAAGAATAAATCTTATTGCCAACTAACACCCCAATACACAAGAATCCTCAAATTTTTCATGATACATTTTGCCAATAGATGTTTCTAGAGACGTCAAATAACTCACATAATATTTACATGAGATTTTTGTTTTGCTTGTGAAAAAGCACACAACCCTTTAAATTCTCGAGGCAAGGGTAGCAGGTTCCAAGACTCATTGGGCCCTATTCTTTACACGATTACTTGATTCCGCGCGAGGTGGTAGAAACTGGTTCACACGACTCCAATTCGGTTCTAGTAACTGATGGGTTGTCCCAACTCTTTTTGTCATTCCAAACCGTAGGCCTGTGATTTCAAAAGGTGGGGAACCGGAATGGGATTGAGAACCATATGGTTCTTATTTTGAATCTAAATTTTGAAAGCGTCAGGTCAATTCTACTTCTAGATCTGTTAACTGGGACATTGCCAGCAACATTACTTGAAGATGAATTCTAATCTAGTCCCATATTAGAGTTGTGTGGGTATGTATATCTTTTTAGTAAATTGAAGTGGGTTATCTCATCAGTGACGAAATTTTGGCTATATTCAACCGTGGGATTCCTTATTCATACATATATTAGATACTTTGAATGTAGCTTTGTATTGTTTAGAAGTTGAATAGAGGTTTTATTAGGACTTGCTTATATCAGGGGTTTTTTTACCGTTCTCTCATTAAATATAAGAAAAAGGGAAAAAAAAAATTCCCCGCTCCAATGGCGCCCGTTTTGCATGCTCCCCACCAATGTTTCGTCACTAGAGAAATCTTAGAAAGTGTAGCAAATCCAGATGGCAAAAATCGAACAAACAATGTTGCTGTCTCTTTAATCGATAAATCAAAATCTTACATCAAGGGAATTAATGTTGAATTGTTGTTACATATGTGTCATGTCTATGTTGTTGAGCGGGAATAAAGGGGAGAAGTTTGGTCATTGGATCGAGAAGGTAGGTTTGAAATAAATTTTTATCTACTTTTTGTTTGTCATGGTCATCCAATGCCTATGCCATGCATTATGTTTTTTCACTTTGGCCTCTCTTAACGTATGGAATATTTTTTGTATGTCTTACTCCTTTCTTTAACGTATGCCACTTTTAGTTCGTAACGTTCATATAAAAGGTTTATGCAACCAATTAATCAAAGAGGTGAATGAATTTGGAGAATATATGATGTCAACGTTTTAAGCGTTGACATGATTATTTAATGAGACAAAAAATTATGAATCTTTTATAAATAGAAATTGTTTAGTTTTGCATTAATATTGCTTCATATATTGATAAATACTAAATGTAGTGCATTTAAGATATTAAAGTAAATTGCTTGTTAATAATTATAGATTTGAGAATTCTGACGTGTGCAATGTAAGTTGTTCCTGAGGAGTGACATAATGCTAAGATGGGGAAGAGAAGTAGGGAGGAGAAATAGACAATATCGCATACTTAAATGTACATATAACAGGCGAAGAGTTTTGGAATATTAATCTCGTTGTTCTTGAGGAAAAAGTAACTTGTTCTTCATTTGGAGCCTTATTTGATCTTCAAGAGTAGAACCTTAATAGAATGACATCATTTTTCTAGCCTTAAATTACATCAAAATGAGGTGAAGCTCTTAAATATTCATATAATTTGACCATATAACATTCATCAGTTACATTAACGATCAATTATTGAGATGAACTCTTGTTTTGATGAATACTTCTATGATTTATCTTGGATTCAAGCCAATGGAGGTATGCATAGTTTATCTTAAAAAGATTGAGAGTAGACAAAAAAGTCTAAAAATTCCTATTTTGAACCTAACATGGAAAATCTTTTAAGTTATTTATGTTCATAAACCTGACCTTTTGAGTCATGTTACCAACTCAAGGAATCAAGCTTTTAAGAAACTACTAGGCTTTTGTTAGGAAAAGAAGCTCCTGTTCTTTTCCTCTTGCCTGTGCGATTCACAATTGACAATAAACAATCAATAATAATATGCGGAATTAAAACAAAATTCAACACCAAGGATTTACGTGGAAAACCCTAATTTGGAGGAAAAAACTATGGGACCGCTGCACACAAACTTCCACTATAAAAAATAATGGGTTACACACTTCACTAGTCTCATTAGTGAATTACACAGTCATACCACAAGCCGGTGGATTAATTACAATGATTTCCCTCTCTTGAACTCTCTCTAGGCTTAGAATCACGTCTGCTGTGTTTTAGGTTTTTCTCACGTATGTTTTCGTCTCCTCTCACCCTTAGTTACAAAAGGATACAATATATATATATTCTAACAATAATCAACCGACTTAGGACTTACACCGGCTCAAAAGCTAGCGGCCTAAGTCTCAAGGCTGGCGGCCTTTAACTTTCAATGCCGACGGCCTTTAAGCCGGCTTAGGCATACACAGCCGTGCTTCAGGCCGTGTATGCTTTTGTGGATCTTTGAACTCAACACATGGGCGTGCCTCAGGCCGTGTATGCTTCTGTGGATCTTTTGAACTCAATACACCGGCATGCCTCAGACCATGTATTCCTGTTTCGCTTGGTTTTGACAATTTTCTTTAAGCTTAACATTCCTTCATCTAAGTATACTTCATATACTTAGGATAACCTTGGTATAGACCCATATGTGTTGGATCTATACCTCAACAAACTCTCCCTCCAACTCATATGGGGGGTTCCATCACCCCTGCAATATTCCTGCAGCAAATAATCTTCTCTTTGGGTAGAGCCTTTGTCATCATATTTGACGCATTATCATTAGTGTGAATTTTCTCAAGCTTCAACTGTTTAGATTCTAGCACATCCCTGATCCAATGATACCTAACATCAATATTTTTTTATCTAGAGTGGAACATCGGATTCTTACTGAGATATATAGCGCTTTGACTACACAGTACAACTTTAGCTCTTCCTGCTCTTGACCCAGTTCTTCTAAAAACTTTTTCATCCACAAGATTTCCTTGCAGGCTTCTGTTACAGCAATATACTCAGCCTCAGTAGTGGAAAGTGCAACACACTTCTATAACTTTGATTGCCAGGATACTGCTCCCCCTACATAAGTAATAGATAACCTGAAGTGGATTTCCCGGAATTCAAATCACCAGCCATGTCAGCATTTGAAACCCCTCTAGTGCAGATTATTGTCACTGCCAAATTGCAAACATAACTTGGAAGTGCCCCTGAGATATCTGAGAATCCATTTAACTGCTGTCCAGTGCTCTTTACCTGAATTTGAGAGATAGCGGCTTACCACACCTACAACATGAGCAATGTCTGGCCTGGTACACACCATGGCATACATAAGACTTCCCACTGCTGAAGCATATGGGACTTTCTTCATATCTTCCTTATTGCTTTCACTCTTTGACATGAGTGAACTCAATTTGAAGTGACCTGCAAGTAGAGAGCAGACAGCTTTTGCTTTGCTCATGTTGAATCTCTCTAACACCTTCTCAATATATCTCTCTGTGATAATCACAATTTTTGGCTCTTCCTGATCTCTGATAATCCTCATACCTAGAATTTGGCTAGCGGGTCCTAAGTCTTTCATAGAGAAGGACTTACTCAATGCAATCTATTTCTTTGATCTGCTTGACATCCCTGCCAATAATCAACATATCATCTACATAAAGTAACAACATAATGAACTCACACTGGTTAACTGTTTAATGAAGATACAATGGTCTGTAGCAGTCTGATATAACCCTGATCAATCATGAAGGACTCAAACTTCTTGTACCACTGCCTTGGAGCTTGTTTTATTTGTATAAACTCTTCTTCAGTCTGCAAACAAGATTCTCCTTCCCCTTGATCTTAAACCCTTCAGGTGCTCCATATAGATCTCTTCCTCCAGATCACCATGGAGGAATGCTATCTTCACATCCATCTCCTCAACCACTAGATTCATTCTAGCAGCAATATTGAGCACAACCTTAATAGATGACATATTCACCACAGGTGAGAAAATTTCTTCAAAGTCGACCCCTTTCTTCTGACTGAACCCCTTCACAACCAGCCTTGCCTTGTACCTTAGCTAAGAAGTACTTTCATCAGTCTTCAATCTATATACCCATTTATTCCTCAGAGGTCTCTTGCCCTTAGGCAGTTCAACTAAGTCATAGGTCTTGTTATCATGCAAGGATTTTATTTCCTCTTGCATGGCTTTTACCCATTCTTTCTTATTGTCATGAGTCATTGCTTCCTCATAACATTCAGGTTCTCCCCCATTAGTAATCATCACATACTCATCTGGACTATACCTCACTGATGGTCTTCTATCTCTGAAGATCTCCTCACCTCAGCCTACTGTTGTGGCTACTGTAACTCATTACTTGAGCCTTATCAATCTTCCATCAGTAAGGTCAGATTCAGGTGCAAGGTCTACATTTGTGGGAATCTGACTTGAGAATGCTGGCTTCTCAGTCTTTTCCATATCTTCAATGTCTGGTCTTCTACAAAAACCACATCTCTACTCTGATAATCTTCTTATCAACAGGATCCCACAATCTGTACCCATACTCATTGTGTGCATATCTAAGGAAAATGCATTACTTAGAGTTAGCATCAAGCTTTGCTCTCTCATCCTTTGGAATGTGCACAAAAGCCCTGCAACCAAAGACTCGTAAGTGATTGTAAGAAATGTCTTTACCTGCCTAAACCTTCTTTGGGATATCACCATCCAGAGCATATGAGGGAGAAAGATTTATCAAATCAATAGTTGTCCCCATAGCTTCACCCCAAAATGACTTAGGCAGCTTGGCCTGCAATAACATGCACTTCACTCTCTCAGTGATAGTGCGATTCATTCTTTCTGCAACACCATTCTACTGTGGTGTCTTTGGGACTGTCTTCTCTAGTTTTATCCCATGATCAGCACAGTACTGTTCAAACGGGCCTCTGTACTCTCCACCATTGTCAGCCCCGACACATATCAACTTCCTGCTGGTCTCACGCTCCACTCTAGAGTGAAACTGTTTAAATACATTCAAAATCTGATCTTTGGACTTCAATGCATAAGTCCAAAGCTTTCTAGAGTAGTCATCAATAAATGTAACAAAATACATTGCACCATCCATTGTTAAATCTTTCATATAACACACATCTGTATGAACCAGATCTAATATATGAGCTTTTCTGCTGGGTGTATTTCTTTGAAAACTAACTTTGTGTTGTTTATCCAGCTAAACAGTCAATGCATGGTTTTAAAGAAGTACCTTTCAAATCTGGTAGAAGCTTCTTCTTCATAAGCATTTGGAGTCCTTTCTCACTCATGTGCCCAAGCCGTCTATGCCACATCTCTACAGTAGCATCATCAATCAAGTTCAATTCACCTTTACTTAGCTTTGCTGGCATTAAGTAAAGTGTGTTGTCCTTTCTGCATTTTGCTACAATAGAGACCCTTTAGGTGAGCTTCCAATTACCATCACCAAAGTAGTTGTGAAAGCCCTCATCATCTAATTTTCCTGCTGAAATTAGTTCAGGCGGATATCTAGGTACATGTCTCACATCCTTGAGAATGAGTTTACACCTGTTTAGTTTCAAGATAATGCTTCCAATGCTTGTAATCCTTGAGGTTTCATTATTTCCCATCTTAACATTACCATAATCACCAAGCAATGTAGGATGAGAAAAACTCGCCATGTGTGTTCACATGAAAGGAGCACAGAATCAACTACCCAGTCACTGTCATGACCTGCAAGACTAATACAACCCTCATCCCATGTAACCACTATCTCACCATCTGCTGTTGCAGTGGTGTCTTATTTGAATCATTAGCTTTCCTTGCTTTATCTTCCATAGCCTAAATTCCTTCTTGTAATGTCCTAGCTTGTCATAGAAAAAACATTTAAAGTTCTTTCTACCCCTTAATTTGGATCTCCCCATTGACTTATTTGATCTGTTCTTTCCTCTGTTCTTGCTTCTACCTCTCCTATCATACTTGTCTGTGACAATTGCCATGGATTTTGAACCAGTACCCAAATCTTTCCTTCTAGCTTCTTCATTGGTTAAACTGTCCTTAACCATAGATAAGGTCAAGGTTCCATCTGGAGCTGAATTACTATCCGATACTACAAGAGTCTCCCAACTCTCAGGTAATGAGCTCAACAATAGGAGTTCTTGGATCTCATCCTCAAGCACAAGCTTCATTGCAGTCAATTGATTCACGAGTCCTGAAAAACATTTAAATGCTCTGACATATTCGAGCCTTCCCTGTATTTCAAATTAACTACCCTTCTTATCAAAGAGGTTTTATTCAAGGCAGTTTGTCTTTCATACATAGACTCTAATTTCTTCCATAGGACATCAGCCCTAGTCTCCTGAGCAACATGATGATACACACTCTGATCAACCCACTGTCTAATGTATCCTACAATCTTTCTATGTAGTATCAACCACTATGTATCAGATTTATCATGTGGCTTTACAACATCACCACCCAAAGGCAAATACAAATCTTTGCAGTATAATAAATCTTCCATCATCGACTTCTAGATAGAGTAATTAGAAGAGTTACGTTTAATCACCGTACTTGAAGATTCAGCCATGTTTGTGAACAAAAACACAAAACCCTAATACAATTTACAGTGAAACCTTAATTTTCTTTTGAAACCCGGTGCTTTGATACCACTTGTTAAGAAAAGAAGCTCCTGTTCTTTTCCTCTTGCCTGTGCGATTCACAATTGACAATAAACAATCAATAATAATATGCAGAATTAAAACAAAATTCAACATCAAGGATTTACATGGAAAACCCCAATTTGGGGAAAAAAACCATGGGACCGCTGCACACAAACTTCCACTATAAAAAATAATGGGTTACACACTTCACTAGTCTCACTAGTGAATTACACAGCCACACCACAAGCCGGTGGATCAATTACAATGATTTCCCTCTCTAGAACTCTCTCTAGGCTTACGAATCACGTCTACTGTGTTTTAGGTTTTTCTCACGTGTGTTTTCGTCTCCTCCACCATTAGGTTACAAAAGGATACGACTATATATATATTCCAACAATAATCAACCGACTTAGGACTTACGCCGGCTCAAAAGCCGGTAACCTAAGTCTCAAGGTCGGCGGTCTTTAAGTTTCAACGCCGACAGCCTTTAAGCCGGCCTAGGCATACATGGCCGTATCTCAGGCCGTGTATGCTTTTGTGGATCTCTAAACTTAACACACGGGCGTGCCTCAGGTCGTGTATGCTTCTGTGGATCTTTTGAACTCAATACACGGGCATGCCTCAAACCGTGTATTCCTGTTTCACTTGGTTTTGACAATTTTCTTTAACCTTAATATTCCTTCATCTAAGTATACTTCATATACTTAGGATAATCTTGGTATAACCCATATGTGTTGGATCTATACCTCAACAGCTTTTAACCCAAATCTTGAAAACCATTTTAACCCCTTACTTTAACAAAACCTATATAAGAATTTGACGTGAGAGTATTGCTATTTTATGTTGATTTTGAGGTGATATAGACTATAAAAGCTTTATTTTATAAGTTGGATGTTTTGGAATTTTATGGGATCTTTTGGGTCGGTTTTCAAGATTTTTAGATCATCAAATACTTGCTTGTTTAACACGTATAACAGAAAAAACAGAAAGGATTCACTCTAGGATAAACATTCATACAGTTAATAGGATAAGAATGTCAAATTCATTCTTTGGTCTTGACTACAAATTGATGCTTCAAGAAATCGAATAAAATCCAAAAGAAGAAAAAGAAGCTCAATTCGATTAGTATTACGAAGGTGATCTTATAGTACAATTAATTATGTGCATTAACCCATCATTTAGTTTTTCTTTTTTTCTCTTGGAATTGACGGTGCTCATTACATGAAAATAATTAAATAAGGATAAAATGATATCACCAAGATTATAGAGTCCATTTTGGCAGCATTCTTAATTTTGATCCATAAATGGAGTGACATAAAATCCTAGGCTATTATGCATATACTTCTATGTTTATATTGCAACAAGGAGCGGAATTTAAATATGAAAGATACAACTACTGATTAAATAAGCTTTTTAATCAATATATTGAATATAAATTTAATAAATATTCCATATATTAAAAATAGCAGACTCACAATTTATTTGCTACTTATTAGAGAAGCAGGTCATGCTAACGTAAGTACTAAGTAAACAAAAATCTTGTTCTTGTCCAAAATATATTGGGAAAATTTCAAAACCACTACTGAACATTGTTTATTCTTATTAATTAATTAAGTTTTATCTATTGAATATACTACTTCATCTTTATTGTTTACACATGAACTTTTCAACTATGATCATTCATTGCATTGTCTTTACAAATATAATGGGATAATAAATTCAACAAGTGACAGTTTGATTGAATATAATACTTTTCAACTTTAAATTTCGAGTATACATTTTGAAAAGAAAAGGTTAGACTTTATAAACATACAACAATAATTAAATTTAAAGAGTAAAACTGGAAAACACTTAAAATTTTGGTAGTTTCTTTTAACATTATCCCAAATATATTTCAAGCCATGCAATCCTCAAAAAAATCTTCTTTTGAACTTTGGTCCCATAGTATATATTGTGTTCTGCCGTGAGAATGTCCGGAAAAAGAGCAACCAACAAATGAGAATGTCATAATAAAAAGAAAAAAAAAATTGATATATCAATATAATCATGAAACTGACATTTCAATATCACACTTTCTCCTTTCTTTTTCACCAAATAATGAAGTTCCTTTTTGAACACGAATCCAAAACTGAAATTCAGTGTTGAGTTTTTCCATTTCGTAATAATAATCGAGTCCTAAGGAACAAAACTGATCTTCACAAACAGACATCATTTAAAAGGCTGCCACCCTAAGGACAAACCTTTTCGTAAGAGTCTCTTTAGTATTTATTCTAGTTTGTTGAACCTTAGTGTTCACCAAAATAAACCCTCTAGCACCCTTTTACGCTTATTTTTTTACCACTAACATAAAGTACAGGACATGAATACACCATCTCCAAGGCGAATTACTAGCCTTAAAAGGTCAACATCTTCCTCCATAGATGAAGAAGCTGGGCTCTTCTTTGACTCCTATGCCCTAAGCATTGATAGTAGGTTTAATGAAAAGAATAATGTTGCCGAGACGTGCCCAAGGACTTCCTCCGTTAGACCGTACGTCCGGTCGAAACTGCCCCGGCTTCGATGGACGCCGGATCTTCATCAGTCTTTTGTGCATGCCGTCGAACGCCTCGGGGGAGAAGATAGTAAGCTTTTTTATTTCCATACATGATTAGGGTTATGAAGAAATTCGATATGTGCAAAATGCTTCTGTGTGTTTGATTCTAACTATACCCGTTCTCTTGAAAGGGAGGAAGTTATTACACACGTTATGCAATGACTTCTTTATATTTAAGTTTTGAAAAAAAAAAAAGAATAATTAAGGTTTTTATGTCCTTTTGATGACTTAAAAATTTCTAGAAAATCAGAATTAAACCTTTAATTTATATATTTAATTGTAGGAGCTACACCCAAGATGGTTCTACAAATAATGGATGTTAAGGGACTTACCATTTCTCACGTGAAGAGCCACCTTCAGGTTTTATGTGAAAGTTAATTCTCTTAAATATGTTTGTGTTATGGAAATGAAGTGTGTTTTTCTTCATTAATCTTTTTGTTCGCATGGGCAGATGTATAGGAGCATGAAGCATGAGCAGATAATACAAGGTATATAACTACAATAATAATATGAAATGTTTATATAGATTAAGTTTGAGCCAAAAGGTGGTTATACTTGCATTCTCACCATCATTTTCTTTTTCGTATGTCTCCAAAAATTATAATAAGGTCGTTTAAAGTCTACTGCATGACTGTAAATAGAATGTCCGATTTACATAAATTCCACGACATTTCGGTGACAACATGAGTTTACGGTTTGTACGTATGGCAAATATAGCTTTCAAACTATTAATGAGGTGGATAAATCTCTAATTATCTCAAAATGTTAATACTAAAATTTAAAAATATTGCTATTAATGATATTTTAGCAATAGTTTTTGGATTATACCAATTGTTTGAAGATTATTGATATATTTTTAAAAAAATTATAAAAATATAAAATCATACTTATAAAAGTTTAAATGATTTATCTATCAAAAAAACAAGACCCTCGTTCGTTTTCTCCTTTTTTCTAGAAAAAAGAGGGGTCGCTTTTTGGCCGCAAAGTGCATTTGAGCGTTTCTTATCTTTAAATTGATTATTACTGCAGGCCAACGTATTTACATGGCAAAAGGAAATTATCAAGGTAATGAAAAAAAAATAAAGACAGTCAAGAAATTCTTATTTTACAGTATTATATATTTTCATAACAATAGCTATATTAAAAGTTGGACGCTAAATACTTTTTATTTTATATATTGACGGGACATTAATTAGTCTTTCTACCCCATATTTATTTATTCCCTTTTTATTTTTATTTTTATTTTGTCTTTTCACCCTCTTTCCTCCCTCGAAAACAGTACAATCTAGCTAAAAGATGAATATTTTATATTATCATATTTTTCTAATAATCTTCGGTTTCATTTCAGAACATTTTGTCCTAAGATACATAGTAATGTCCTATTAAGTAAAAATTTTATTTATTGATCACGTATCTAGATGGCTTGACGGTATATAAATTGTTCTTACGTGGTGAAAGAAAAAAAACAACAAATAGAGGTAACCCATCAAGACTTTATTTATTTATTTTGGTTGCAGAGGCTACCAGGAGAGCAAGTGATTCGATATATCGTCTAAGCGCCTTATAAATATTGATGGCCAAATTAATTATTGCCAACAACATAACAACACACTAGTCTATCCAAGTCAGGGGGCTACTTACAGTAGGAATCTTACCGATCGTTGCTTGAGCAGCATGGCGTCAAAATGGTATGCCAAACTTCATTACACTGTAGTGCAAAATTTTCCAAGTAATTTAATTTTGTTGTATCAAATTTATATAATAAACTCTTTCATCAACGTTACAAAAGTACTTGAAGGATTGTTGATTTTGATCAAGGGAATCAAATTATGTCACAAGCATGGACGACGCAAGCTAGGAGGCTCAGAGATGAGTGTTTTAATGAAAAAGGAATCGTTTACATGCTTGTTTGATTGTTGTTGTCTGTATAATGATTCTAACAGGAATATGAACCATGACACAAGGAATATTGGAAAGAGAATGACGCCATCGTCTTATTTTGAACGAGGAACAAACCAAGGACCAGACCAGAGGCCAAGCTCCTACATCATCTTCAGGGATCTTCTTAAAAGCTGCAAACCTCAGGTCTTCACTTCTCTCTTTGCATACACAAAACAAAATTATTGGATATGATATTATTTGAAAGATGTCTATCCGTATTATTTATAGCGTATATCGAAAAATAGATATAGATAAGTATTTATAAGGATAACTTTAGGAATAATAACTTTAAAGAATTTAAATCCATATTTGGTCTATCTACATTGCGGAGATTACCAGCAATTTTGGTTCATGCATGCATTGCAGCCTGCGATCGGAACTAAGGATGGGTTTTTGAATTAGCTCACCCTCTGGATGTTAAAGGATACCTACAATGCACTTACTTTATTATGTACAAAATCTTTAAAAAATGTGAAAAAAAAAAAGGTTTCTATTTGGATTTTTAATGTATCATAAAACATCTTAGTGTTCGGAAAATTAACTATCAAATAATGTTATATTTTAATTTTTCAGGAGTTAAGTGAGAGGGATTCTAAAGACTTCCAGAAGGGTAAACTTGTTTTGAAGGCTGCTAATGACAATCATCGTAGGTTTGACAGGTCCTTACCGCAGGACAACGTGGTTAATCCTTCAATATCACTGGAGCTGAATTTGAAACCATTTGAGACAACTTCGAACTGTGTCAAACCTACGATAAATAGTGACATAGAGGTTACTCTCGATTTAGCTCTATGAAAACTTGGAAACATGTAAAGATGCTTTTTAAGTGGAGATTAGTTGGAATTTTTATTCCTAAATACTTTGATTGATGTTCAACTTGTTCTTAAAACTTGTTTGCATATTTAATTGAGTTTTGAGCCTATTGTTTAAGAGATCGTATGTTGATGTGGGATCCTTATTTGTGGTTTTAAGGAATTATGTAATCAATTCATTAGGTTAAGTTAATTAGAGTAAATACCATTCTAAGTAGGAGAATAATAACAAGCATGCTATATAAAGCATAAGGTAATAATAGACATTGAATTTGAGAGTACCATAACACTAATAGGATAATATTGCTCAAATAATCAATTTCTATCCAAGAGATATGACGGTTGAGGTTTTGATGTAGATTTCATATTTATACCAAGTTGAATCTATTTTATCATCTTCTCTATTCTTCTAATTAAGCCAAATCATTGTATTGGCATTACCAAGCTTAATAATAATTAGCAGATATGCACCCGTGTTATGCTAAATTATATGTAATTCAAAGCATCCTTCAAAATCACTTGCATTTTATTTTCATGAATCTTCTCGACAAGTTTTTATTTATTTATTTTTCCCTCTCTATATATAACCTTTATTTTATTTTATTTTTATCATAACACTTCAAATCCTAAAATCTAAGGGTAAAAAAAAATAAAATTGTTTCCTTACATTACATCCATTGTTATATATATATATATATATATATATATATATATTCATTCTTACTTTTGATGAACAATGAAGCAAAAATAAGAACATGCCTATGCATACTTAGCTGTGGCCTTGAAATGCGTACAAGTGAAGAGGTTTTGGATTTTACTCTGAAGATGTTATTCATAATGGGATAAAGCTTTGAGTAAATAATTCATATATATATATATGTATGTATGTATGTACACACTTACATACCGAGAATGCCATTACTCCAAATTAAGATTAGTGCATTTGGAGTTGGAAATGTGTACATATATGCAGTTGTGAAATTGTCTCCATCCAACATGAATTTAGGAATACAACTTTCAATTTCCTTGCTAACTAGGATTGACAATTAGTACCATGAAGTAAGTTGGCCTACATAGGAATCAAGGATATTGGGCTTTAACCACAAGCTTGAGCCGACGTCCCCCAATTGTGAAACCCACCATAACTAAATCCCCTAACAATAAACCATCTTTAACTTACAATTTAATTTAATTAACAAATAGAAGCAGACACATAATTGTATCACTAGGAGGCTAAATATACAATATTAAAATTACTCGTAAAAAAATATTTACTTATCATTATAATTTAATATATCTTATATACATAAAAATTAGAAAAGTAAATTTAATTTTTTTTATTGATTATAAATACTTGATATACTTTATAAAAGGTTAGACAAATAAACTTTTTAATAAGATTATACGAAAATTTCATAATTTTTTATACAAATTTTGCAAGATTATTTTTTTAATA
The DNA here is from genome assembly GCA_037954665.1 of Laguncularia racemosa. NCBI lineage: Eukaryota > Viridiplantae > Streptophyta > Magnoliopsida > Myrtales > Combretaceae > Laguncularia > Laguncularia racemosa. The sequence continues at coordinate 220,585 of JBBMOL010000386.1, forward strand.
ATGTTATAAAAATAAATATGCATATACATTTTTTTTAATATACGTGATTAAATAATTGATTATTTTATATGTTAAAGAAAAATAAAATTAAAAAAAGGATAAAAATCATTTATTAAAAAATAGACAATCAATATAACTTAAAGGTAAAAATAACTCTAATGGGACCTTGTGTATATAAAGACAACCATCTAATCACTAAACCATATTAAATTTAATAATATAATTTACACTTAAAAATATAAATATAATATAATATATATTTTAAATTTTAAAATAAATTTAATTAAATAATTTTTTTCCTAACACCAAGGGGATTGAGACCCCTTTTGACTCCCCCTTCGATCCATCCCTATTAACTAACTATGTAATAATTTTAGGAAATTCATTTTTACCGGTGAATAAATCTAGCAAGTAGAAATTCTAAATTGAAAAAGGAACATTGAGGAAATAGTCCACTTCGTGTAGTTATTTTCATATATACGAGATCCCTAATTACTTGTTGATTTTCTTAGACGATATAGACTTGGAGGATCCCTTAACGACTATTTTTAAAGATTACTTTGACTAAAATATTATGGACAGGTGAGTTACTTTCAATGAATATTATGCTCACTTGTGTGTGTAATATTAGCGCACAAAGTATATATGTTAACATTAAACCAAATTTGATTTGCATAGGAAAAACAATGGGCACATGCATATGATCGATTTGATTGGATGTTGCTTGATTGCATTAAGACACTTAAGTATAAATTCAAACTAAGCCATGATAAATTACTTTTGTGTGTGTGAAAAACAAAAGAGAATGCATATTATATTTTGCATAACAAAAGACTATCAATATTACGCAATGGTATATGCAAGCCGTAAGATGGTTTATACTCTATGAAGTTAACTTTCCCTAACCTCCAGAAACTAAGTAGTATCGAAAAATGCCATCCTTTGATTAGATTCTAGTGTGAAAATTCATTGCTTTCGCACAATTACATTCTCTATTTTATTATTCTACATATATCCACTTATACTTGAACGATATGCTCATTTTATTAAAAAACTAACTTAGGGGATAGGTGTGTTGCACTTAGGTTAGTAGTAAAATTGCTTGCATGGACAGTTATAAGTATTACTTCTTAACCTATGGTTATAAAGGGGATTGATACCCTTGATCTCATACAATTTCCAAATAACCATATAAGTTATTATATTCATGCTAATGAGCGATAATTGGTTTGATATTGCATGTTACGTATAATATGAGAAAGGAACCTCACTAAGTAGTTGTTGCTTACATTCTCACTATTTTTTTGGCATGCAAAGACCTAGCGCGGGAGTTCATAATGTGAGTACTTAGAAAATATAGTACTTAGTACTATAATTATATTTGCTTAATAGTATTATGATTATGATAGTGTAGGAATGTTGGTAAGAACATTTTAACATTATTGGCCTCATTAACTTATTATGTAAAAGGGGATGTTGTATAACCTTTCTATCAATGTAATATTTAATGTGTTAGTTATCTTATTTTCTTACGTTGCACTATATAGAATGGACAAACGCTAGAGTAATCTTCCAGTAAAAGATACTTAGTATGTCTTCTAAATTTGATAGTACCTTAAGCTTGACTTTTTAAGTTTTAGAATGCATATGGCGAACTGCTATGACAATGACACCCTTCAAGGTGACACTTAAGTGGTATTAGAGTGAATGTTAAGTTTATATACATAACTAAGTTGTTAGGTTATTAACTTAGATTTTATTACACTATGCAAAATTGAGTGAGTCTAGGTAAAAATGGATAATTAGGGTTTTGTCTATATGTAAGTGGAGCATTTTCTTTTCCCTTCTATAGTATTTATAAGGAGGAGCTCTGAATCAATGGGTAGCATTCTATAGAGCTCATTTAAGACTCTAGTAGCTTATCATCTAAGGTCGTAGGATCTTACTATTGACTTAGCAAATTTCGAAGTTCCCATAACTATAGAGGAGGTTCAAGCTAATGGAGAAGGGAATTAAATTATAATCGAACATTAAGGTTATCTTAAGTTGGAGGAGATGATGTTTAGGTCACTTGTCCTAGTGGAGCTGTTAGACTAGCTTAAAAGGTATGCTAGCTAATTGAAAGAGCCTTTAGCTAGCAACGAAATATCCCTTATAGTTAGGGACTCTATGAGGCCTACATACCTCAGATTCTCCATTGAGATGCATATGAAGTTTTATATAGATATGTATATGGAAGTCGATATTAGGATATTACACCCCTCTTATGATGGGAGTCTTGGGATATGAATAAGCCTGTGTAGAATTTTTATGATTGAACAATGGATTTAGAGTTTCCCATTGGTTGGACCAATAGTGTTAGGGGGGAGTTGAGATTTTCTATGAGAGGTGGCTACATTACTAAGTGTACTAGATGGTATTAAAATGTCAATCAAACAATCATATGAGTTTACCCATGTCATAGTCAAATTGTATGTCTCCCATAGCCTATAATTCCTAGCTTATGGATGGAGTTAGATATCGAGACTCCTAATTAGGTGAGAAAATCAAGGGCTCAACCAAAAACCATGTAATGTATCCTTAGGATCATTAGATGTAATAGTGTCTACCTCTATAGCATCACTATCAACAAAGTTGCTAGAGCTAAACTAACCAACTAATCTAATCTCTAGATCACTAATCCAACCATTTGAAATACTCACATTAATACCATCTACCACACCCTGTGATGCAACTAGCTCCCCCAAAATCTTATAAAGGATAAGACTTCCTTAATAGCATCCTAGATTGTAGGTATGGAAAGGATGAGGACTATCTAAGGTGTAGACACAACTTGATGTACCAAGAGTGACTACTTTGGTTGAATCTCAACTTCCCTTGACACTATTAGCCCTACCAATAGAGAATCTTGAATCCATTAGTTAAATTGTAAAATCTTATAATGGCACATCCATATCCTAAGGCTCTATTTCACAAGAGAGGTGGAATCACTCCAATATCGATTGGCATATATAAATCTGTATAAAACCTCGTATATGTCTAAATGGAAAAGTTAAGAGTATATAGGTCCCACAAAACCTCTCATTATAAAGGATCAGGGCTTTCCCAAATATGTGGCATACTAATCTATTAAAGCTAATGACTCAAGCATTATCCTCTCTAAGTTAGATAATGTCAATGTTCAACTACAACCACGTCCCCTCTCTATTTAGCCAAAACCTCTCCTAAGGTCATGGAAACTCTGAAAATGGCTAAGTTAGCAATAAGATCCTACAATATCAAACAATAGGTGACCCAAGTCTCAAATGGCATTATATGGAATGCCTTTCATTAAGCCAAGGCTCCTTCCTACATACATGCATAGACAAAACCTTAACTACTTATTTCTATCCACACTCCCCAATAAAATTTAATCTTATAACCTAAGACTTGATTATGTATATACTTAGCCTTCACTTTGATACCACAAAAAACTGAAGGAGTACGCTTATTGTAATAGTGTATGCACTTTGAAACTTAAGATTCAAGTTGAGTTTAAAAGACAAATTCCAAGCGTCTTTACCACAAGACTATTGTGTAATGCTACATAAGAAAATAGAATAACTAACACATTAGATATTACATTAATCAAGAAGTTATATGACATCCCCTTTTACATTAGGCCAACAATATAAATGTTCTTACCAACCTTCTTATACAATCATAATCATACTACTATTTAGCAAATCTGATTATAGCACTAAGAACTATATTTTTTGAACACTCACACAATGGACTCTTACGCGAGGCCCCTATATGCCAAAGAAACCATAGGGTTAAACGGGACAACTGTTTAGAGAGATTCCTCTCTCATATCATACACAATACAATACCAAACAAGCTATCACTCATTAGCATAAATGCAACAATGATCACATGTGAAATGCAACAACTAGAGTCATTAGGAAACTATATAAGGTCAAAAGTATAACCCCCCTCTATAGCCATGGGTTAGAAAGTAATACCCATCTATATAGATAATTTTACTGTTAACTCCAGAAGCCACTATCTCTTAAGTTAGGTTTTAAATAAAATTGGCATATGATTAAAGTAATCGTTAATATATGCAAAAATAAATAAAAATAAGGAACATAACCGTGTCAAGGACACCATAGCCATTCACAACCCTAAGCGATGAATCCTTACACTAGGCCTTAATCAATTGATGGCACTTCTCAATACCACTTAGTTTCCTAAAGTCGAGCAAGATAACATTATAGAGTGTAAATCACTCTATGGCCACTGCACCATCGCATAATATTAGCAACATTCTATTATGTAAAATGTGAAATGTATGCCTCTTTTATTTTTTTAATCAAATAAAGTTTAGTTCATTTTATTTAGAATGATCAAGCATCACATCTACTATATATATATATATATATATATATTGCAAATATACACAATCAAGTAATTTATGTAGAAGTAAAGCAGCGATGTGTAAAATGAAGATTATGAACCTCTATAATACCAAGAGTTTGTTACGAATTGTTGGAGGCTTATTTGGCCTTAATCCAATTTAATGTATAGACCAACTTTGAGCTAATGGTAGGGCTTAAGAAGCCAAACCCATTTATCTATAGATATCTAAGAGAGATTTAGCTTAGTAGAGGCAGAATAGAAATCACCAAATTGGTTCAATTGCTTTTGGCCCTTCTCAATCGATTTGCATGCTTAATAGGCCTCTATGGTGTAGGTGTTTAGGGGGGTAAGGTTGCTGATGCTATGCGGCATGCTTAATAGGGCTTTATATGTGTGTATGTGTGTGTGCACACGTGCATTCATGTTACTACTATCAACAATGATACAAGCAATGCTTATATGTGTGTGTGTGCAAGCACGCGCATGCATGCTACTACTATAAAAAATTATACAAGCAATGTTACCTAAAAAAGGTGACCAATGCTGAGTCATCGATTGCTTCCACCTGGCAAAGTCCCAGCTCCTTGGCTCGTTGGATACCGAGTGACAGAGCCTGGATCTCGGCTGTGTTATTCATATGAACACCAATTTGAACAGAACCCTCTGCCACCATTTGATTGCTTAATCACATAGCCGCACCCGTCCGGGGTTTCCTCGGCTCGCACCGTCGTAATGTAACTCAGTTATTTCTATCACACATAGCGTATGAGTTCTCCCACATAGCGTAAAAGAATCGAAACAATCCTGAGATCATATGGCATAGCGCAAAGTGGACATCTTCGTGATTCTAGGTCAGAAAATGGCCCTTTAGCCCACTCTCTTTTTACGTAGCCAACTACTTGGTGTACTCTCCCTCGACGCTAACTCGATAGAAGTCAAGCCCTTTGTCTAAAAAAGAATGGTTTCGATCTTCTTCTTTCTTCGCATTATTGTAAACCATTTGATCCTAGTTGTCTTGCGTGGAAGGAGCCAGATGACGGAGACTTTACTCGACGTCTTGACCCATCCATAGTCTGCTAATCTAATCCCAACGTCTTTGATCCTGACAAGCTTGGATAGGACTATATCTCTTTCTTTTTTTTCTTACACAACACTGAATGTACAGTTCCTTTGTTCTTCCAGCTATGGTTCTTTCTATTCAACTTTCTTACTTATTTTTTGATGGTCTGGCCTTTTTCAACCTCTTCTTCAGGTGGCTGAATACGAGCCTTGGTGGAGTTCTCCCACATAGCGTAAAAGAATCGAAACAAGAAAGTTATCTAGATTTTAGTGCAAATGCTCTAAAGCAGTTTATGGACAAGGCGGTTTTCTTTTGTAAGCACATGACCTTTTTTATATAAATATCACTTATGACTAGATCTATTATTGAAACCAGAACAGAGCAAAGTCACCATAGCATTGAAGCACCAGGTCAACACAAATGCCAACATAAATAGATGAATGAAAATGTTATCTCGTTCTTAACCCCAAGTTAGTCCTCTCCACAGTTAAAAATCCACCAAAGTTATTTATAATTTTCATTGCTGCAAATGAGCACCTAACTAAAGAGCATGAAAATGGATACTCTCACTCAGCTATATACAATTAGGTTTACAACTTTTATGCTTGAGCCTACTAGTAAAATGAAACAACATCCTACACTTACAAATAAGAGGGCAAATTAACCTTTTCTATAGAAAGGCCTATAAGAAATATAAAAACTGCTTCAGAGACTAATCATACTCAGGAATATTTTTTAAGAACTATTTGACCTAATGACTTTAATGACTCGCTATAGTAGAAATGACTCGCTAGGGTAGACTTTTCTTCTAGTTTATAACCATTTACTAACCCATCACCGAGAACAGACTTTAGATAAAATACAAAGATCAACAGAAAGTGCAAAAGAAAATTTATAGACAATAGAAATTCCCAGACAACCTGAACTTTAAGTATCCTCTTATCAATTATGTGAAGGTTGTTAATCAGCACATGAAAAAATGATGTTTTATTCAATATGAAACTGCTTAAGAAATTACGAACCAAAAAATTTCATTCCATCAGAATATGGGGATATAATTGAGATACACTTAGGTATCATCTCTTACCTTTTACTTGTTAATTCGAGTAGAACAGAGTTTAAACACTTTTACTTGTTAATAGGAGTATCACAGAGTTTAAACAGTTACCCATGGAGTGACCCAAACAATAAGTATCATTTGGGGGTTTCTCTGCCCTTCATGTGCTACTTCAAATACAGAAACATACTGTGATTTTTTAGTGTCCGTATGTGGAAACTCTAGCCAATAAGAATTTTGTAGCTGTAATTTACAGACTGAATGAACAAATTTTATCAAGGATGAGATGCTGAAAAATAAGCTTATCTCGGTTTTGGATGTTGGAGCACTTGACTACACTTTTGGCCACTGTGGACTTACAACCTGCATAAACCAGTTTAAACTTGTATCAGTACAAGTGCATACATAAAAGTGCATACATAAAAGGATATTAACAGCTTCTAAGCACCATCAATATAATCCCTTATGCAAGATTCTGCATCAACATTACCTCAAGGGTACTAAAAACCAAACGCATTCGGCTAGCAACTAATGAGGGCTCCTCTGCATGACCCATGACAGCCATTTGCTCCAGTTGGAGAGTTTTCACTGGAAGCCTTCCAGATTTAAAAGTATATATCTTAGGTCAGTACATTTTCTCTCGAAAAGCAGTAGAAATAGTAAAGTATGGATAAGGAGAATATTAGGGGGAAAAAAAAGAAATAAATCTTTCAAAAAATTATGAGTAAGTTGAACTTGTACACTACTGCCACCAGCAAGCAATAACTAACCAGACAAAGCCAAGAAAAGTTTTACTATTGATCTTGTGAGAATAATTCTGGCCAAAAAAATTAATTTTGCATACCTCCCTTGAGAATGTATTAGATTCCTAGGGGAAGAGAGCTTTCATAGTAGAAATCATGAAGGAGAAGCTTTGACCATACTTGTTTCAAATAAATTTTTTTCTTGCTATTCGTTGTTTCATACAAGCAAGCATTGATTATGGTTAAATGTAAAGGCAGTAAGAGAAGGTGGTAACAGTAGGAAATAGCAGCTGGTGAGCAAAGATGGTCAAAGTGGGCATTAGTAGCCAATGGCTAATGGTGGTAGTCACCACTTTTTCTATGATAAAAATCATATCCCTAATTACTGAAAGAATGCCTTTGATTGAAAAGCTTTTTGCAAATCAAACCACACCCTTATGTTTCTTTCTCTTTTCTGGGAAAATTGATGCACTGTCCAGAAGATAGGTTACAGAAATGCTCTTTCTAAAGATCCAACATGATATATGTATCATCATCAACAAACAACGCAATCTCCTGAAGAAATATACTAGCCCAACAATTGAGTAGAAGCACAGGATCTCACCATGCCATTCCTCTTATGAAATATGCATTAGCAATTAGTGCACAGAAGCCTTTCCATTGAAGAAGTATCTCTTCCGAAACTGGAGGAGTAGATGACCATCTCACAATTGTTGGTTGTGGTGTGCACAAGATGGTAATGAAGATAATACTCAGCCACAATATGCACTCATCAATCTGCATGGATGACAAACATTAGATGAGTTCCTAAGAACTACTACCAAAACAAAAGCAATCAATGGCCATCGGCAAACTAAAAGTACATACTCATACAATGTCTCAAAAGTATAGCTTTCCAGTGAAAGAGAATATTCATTTACTAGTGCATAGAAATTCAGAAAATAAAATCACCTCAGCAGAGATGATCTTTGTCTTCACACTGATGTTACCACCACCACTTTGAATTGCCTCGATTTCAATGCCAGTGTCCTTCATATCATTAAGTTCATTTCTCAAACCCTCATCAGTGCAGCCTAATGCATATGCGTTGACACCGGCATCGATATACTCCTGATGCACATTGTGAGAACAAATTTGTAAGAAAAAGCGATAGAGTGTTACCATCATTGAAAGATCCAGAATTTCAGAATATACTTTTAAGTTGTCGCCTCCTCCACGATCAACAGCATTCCTATACCGCTTAAATAGACTAATGGCTATATTGCGTGAAGAACGATACTCTTCATCAGATGGGACAGAGTTGCTCAAACGGCACTGCAGCATTCAAAGCAATAGAAAGTTTTAGCACCAGGATGGGACCAAACTACCAAATTTCCAAGGAAAACCATCTTGTACCAGCCATCTTCTCGAAGTTACATAATTGACAACATGATGGAGCTGAAGTTGATTGCGACTCCTACTAGAAAGACAAAAGCTTTGGTTTTTGCAGGGATCCCTTATTCGACTAAGAATAACTGCGCTGCTATTAGATAGCTTCACATAGCCAGTTCCACGCGAAGGACCATCGCGCAACAAGACATTTTCCAGGTAACCCCGGTACTTGCTAATGCCTCCCGTTACTGTAAGCATTGTGGTACCATGATATTGCTTTGAAAAATAAAACAAGGGAAAGTAAGTAGAAACAAAAATTGCCACATTGTTGGTGAAACTACAATAAGCAATAGTATTTGATCCCTTAGCAGCTAATGGGAAATGGGAAATTCATGTCCTTGCAAGATGAGATATTTCGACGCACTCGACTAACATCAGAGAGGCAGAAGTTATCAAAGCAGTATGATTGTTATCCATTTCTAACAAAGGCACAAATCGATGCAAACTCATTCAAATTAAAATGGGTTCTATTTACTTGCACACTTTGGGTATATAAGTAATGATTTAGTTTAAAGCAAGACCCTTCAAGTTGATTACTTTCAGCCCAATAAAGAGAGGGGGGGGGGTGGTGTTGTGGGGTTGGGGGCGCGGGGTGGGGGGGAGGGAAGGAAAAACAACAAAATCATGAAATTTAACATATCAAATAAATTAAAATGAAGACTAAAATCGAACAAAAGAATATCAACTCAAAAGATAAATTCATTTACTGCTAATAAATTACAAGAAAGCGACAATCTTGAAGCACAACATAGATAAAAATTGTAAAATTTTTATGGAAATATCTAATCATTACATAAACCAACCTCCCCAACACCCCCAACCCCTACAAAAGACAACCAAAAATTCAAGATTTCTCACCTTGTAACAACGTAGAAGAGATTGTATCAAAAACCCAGATGAAAAGAGAGAGTATTTGTTCAAGAAGTGGCATTCATTTCCTCAGAAGAGAAGATGCACAAGACAGAGTGAAGTGAATGAACAAGTTACAGGTGACTGACACTGAGGGGAGAGAGAGAGGGAGAGAGCAATGAGACAGATTTTTGAGAGAGAATCTGTGTTGTTTTGGCCACCAATTTTTTGAATGGTTCCTATTAAGATTCTAATGATTCTGTTCCTTTTCCTAGAAATTTTTCTGGCTGACAGGAAAATCAAATTAACGTAGCCACGTGTAGGGACTTCAGAGGCCTTTGTTTCGCTCCTTTTAGACATCGACGACTCCAATTCCTGTACGCTGTCGCTTTGTGAAATTCGAATGAGGTCGTAACGCAAGAGCTCGAGCGGTTGGCTACAGGTGACAGCCGACAGGAACCATGAAAAGGATGTTCGGATATTTCTTAAGTGGATCGGATCGTACGTACTCGACCCACACTAAGGTAGGCTTTGGCTTTAGTTTTCAATGGTTTTTGGACAGGATTTGGCCACAGGATGCCTAGTGGTAAGGCAAAGTAAATAGGAAGGAAAAAAAAAACAAAAAAAAAATGAATGAATAGATATTTTTAATTTTTATTCAAATATTTGAAATGGGGTTTTTAAATTTTCCAAATCCAAGGTGGCCCTTCTTTATCTAGAGTAATATGGTATTGATACTTTGATACAAAGTTTTTTATATAAGTATAATTTTCTATAAGTCCTTAATGGGTAATTGGTATAAAAGAAAAATACCCAGTAATTGCAATCTAATAATATGCAGGTTCCTATAGGACAAACTTATAGGAAATCAAAACAAGGTAAAAATAAAAATATCATTCCTTATTTTATGCATAAAAAAAAATATTATTATATTCTAATTATTATTTATTATATGATTAGTCGGATCCAATTGCTTGTTGGATGGCCTTTTATTGTTGTTGTTCAATAATCATATATGTATTAAGAAATTTCATAAAAGTTTAGGTCTGATAAATTATTAGATTGCAATCATAAACAAGCTTGTGAATCTATTAAGTTATGTATTAAATTTATATGAGGTTTTGTAATCAAAGTACATTTAAGTAAAGAATAAGCAAAAAGCTAAAACTATTACCTAAAATATTTTCTATAATGTTTATTGGGTTTTGATTCTTGTAATTTTACATATATGTTATTATGTATATTGGATTGAGTAAGTGAAAAAATAGAAACTCTAAAAACTTGTCAAAGGAATTATAAGCCTTAAGATTGTTAAGGATCACTGTATCATTACTATTATAATGTAAGTATTATTCAACCTTACTCATGTGTTTTTTCCTCCATTCTTTTAAGGTTTCTAACTTAAATTTTGTTTCTTTGTACTTGTTATAACTCTAAAAGTTATATGTTTGCAGTTCATAACGACACATCTAGTTTTGTCCCAACAAATTGTTAAGGTATGTCATGCCCTAAGGGTTACTCTAATCGTAATAGCCCACCATGTACTATATTAAAATCTATGATTAGCCGGATTTTAGCACACACAAACTTCAACATGGTACATAAGGCGTTGTTATTCTAGAAACCAATATAAAGATAACAATTCTACTAATATTAAAATTAATGTCTATTAATGTAAAACATAATGTTCTACATATATGATAGATAGAGAAATAAGTTTATATAGTTAATATTACATTCATCCAAAAGCCTACTTAAAATTAAAATATCTATTCTAATTGTCTTCTTCCTCACTTGCTCAGTTACCATCATCTTTGAAGATTTTCACCACTGTTTGGATTTTGCCAAGGTAAACTAGAACGGTGCCTGCAAAAAGGGTAAACTGTAGGGGGGGTAATCTATAAAGCTTAGTGAGATCCCAGCTCATAACCACTTTTCACGCAAAATAAGCAAGTTAACATTTTTAATGCATGAATGTGTGAACAATCATATGCTAATCATCACATGAAGTCAGCTGGAAACTATATGAGGTCTAAGGATATTTCTAACCAGTATATCCCTCCTTTAACCATGGGTTGAGGATCATTTTAAAATTTCATCAAAGTTTGGGCTACCAATTTCGTTACACTTGCATACATCCTTAGCTACATAAATCAGAGTCACGTTCTATATATCAATAGTTATGCCAGAAGAATAATCTTTTAAGCAAGGACCCAAGACAAACCAAAAGAAAATAATGTTTTCCCTACTGCACATCTCTAGATGCATGCGCCCAAAACAAAATAATGAACACAGATTCATACCAATATATAATAATCCTCTAGTCATTTTTATATTGTTAGAATAGGACACTCCCTTGGGACATCCTTTCATTATCTATGTAACTATGATGGAATATATGAAAATATGCAAGAAGATGCTATGCATGATTCATTTTAAACAAAGTATTTCAATATGCTTAACATAAGGTAGGAGGTGACTAAACAATTTAGAAACATTTCATCAACTATAAAAATAGCTATGAATATAAGTAACTTTACTTCTTCTTCTTTTTTTTCCTTTTGAGCCTTAACAATCAAACAATCAACCAAATCAAACACACACATAGGTTCATTAGTATTCAACTTTAGGCACTACTAAAATTACAAGCACAAATCAAGTGGTAATCATTGTTGGTACTCACCTTGCCATTCGTTTTCAAGGATCGTAATAATCCTCAAGTAAAACTTGGTAATCTTTTGAAAAACCTATAAACATGGAGAAATATTTGTACATATAAGAAGTAACTACCTTTAAGATAAACTAATCTAGTATCCGGTAGCTAACTCCATATTTTATTAAAGTCTTTTAACGTTAAGTCATTTGTTTAGGGAATCGGTCCATTATCAAAGTCTACGCTTAGGTCCCTGTTCAAGTAAAGTCCTATCCTTACCATAATAAGGCAAATATGTGTCCAAATCATATTTCAAGAGCAAGTCCATGAATATATGTCTATAAAATGTCCAAAATATGTTAAGAATGTGTCCACGGATGTCCAATAAATCATAGATGCTCATAGGTCCTCATGATTTAAAGATAAGGCCTTAATATCTTTTCTTTGCACTTTTATATTCATTAGGAGTTTAAAATATGTCTAATTATTAGAGAAATATTCCAAATGAAAAATAAATAAGATATTCTTACAAAGATGAAGTTGTTTGATGTGGAATTGTGATTAGAATCTATAACTATTACATATAAGTAATATTAGTGTAAGTATGATGAATATGCTATGGAAAATGATTTGGGTAAATTGGGATTACCTCACTTTGATGAAAATTCCTAAAGTAAAGCACCTAAACCATAGAAAATAAGTTAGGTTAGTAACTTCCTTAAGGGGGGTCTAAAGATAGCTCAACCTTCTTGGAAGTTACTTACCTTAGATTTAGAAATTGGTAGTCTAAAACTATGATTGTCTTTAGGGATGCAAGTGGGGTTATTTTTCTAGGTGAAATTTTCTGATCTTGTTAGGCAATATGAGGTGTGTTTGGTGGAAATTTTTTAGAGAAAATGGACAACAAATGGCGTGTGAAAGGTGGGGTTGTTTGTAGGGGTAAATTTGCTTTTTACCTCCCTTTATATACTAGTTAAGTTTTGTTGTTTTGTAATTTAATTTGGGTTCTGATTTGACACTACTAAGGGGATAAGACTAGGTAGGTTTTAGGGTTATAATTGGCCTAAGGTCTCATAGGATAAGTTATGGTAGTGATTGCATAAGATAAGATAAGGTTGAGGTAGCAAAATCATATGGAGTTGATATAATCAATAGGGGGTGGTTGATTTTGGTAACTTCTAAGTGGTTTCTTGGGCTGATTTTTTGTTTATTTTTAGTTAACCTCTTTATCTTAGTCATGAGGTTAGGTTAGGATTAGGTAAGATGGTTTCAAACATAGGGTGAAACAAGATTAAATAATAAGGTGTTTTAGGGAGATGAGATTTATGTATAATTTTTCTTTTATTTGGAAGACTTTAAAACTCAAAATTTTCTATGATATCTCCAAGTTATTTGCCCATTTTAATCAAGTTAATTTAGAATATTTTAAATTGAATTAAATTAAAATAGCAAAGGGTGAATTGAATGGTGTCAAGCTATATGGGTTTTCAATGCTTTACGTGAAAAAGGGCTTCTAATTAATTTTTTTGAGGGATCATCTCTTCAAATTTTGCCAAGTCCTTCTACTGGGTAATCAAGCTATATCTAAGGTATAATAGGGTAAAATTTGGGTAAGATTTATTAACTATAGGATAAGATGGATAAAGATAAGTAAACCTTGGCAAAAATTGGAAAAATCATATGTTTAGTGTATTTTCTTGGGATCCGATTTTCACATGTTTACTTTTAAATTATTTTGTGTCTTTTTTTTAGGTTAGATAAGATACATAGGGTAGGATTGAGATAAGATTAGGTGTAATAAATGGTGATCTTGATAAGATAAGATAAGGTAAGAGGAGAAGTTTGACTTCTCTTTGGTGGCATCTTGGAGAAGGTGTGTGGTTGGTAGAGTTTTGTCTAGATTTTTTTATATTTTGTGTATTATTGAGTAATTAAAGGCGTAATATCGAATTAAGAAAATTTTGGTTAAAATAGATTAAGATTTGGGGGTGGTTTCAAGCTTAACCACTTAAAAGGCTTTTAGGGCAAGGTGTAAGAGACTTTTGATTTTGATTTGGTTTTATAATTTGATTTGTTATTAATTTGTATTTGTTTTTGCTGATCTATGTTCTAGGCTATTAATCCTCATAATTGGGATTAGATATGATAGATTTGAAAAGGATTAGACTTAAGTCAATGCAAGTCTTTTTGAGTTGTCTAATTATTTATTGAAAGTTAACTCAAGTCAATTGGAGTGGACTTTAGTCAACCGAGTTTTGGTTTTTAAATCCAATGCTTAAGGAATGTTTGGGGCTAAGTACTGGTTCCATAGGTGAAATTTGATACAATTTGAATTTAGTTTGCTAGGTGAAATATCGAGAATAAGATTAGACTCTCAAATGGGGAATTTGGTGGAAATCAGTATAGTTGATAGTTTTTAACTAAACTTTTATTAAGTCAAATCCATCGGTTCTATTAGAAAAGGACATTGTCTAAATCCTTGGCATTTTATTTATCAAATCTTTTCTAAGTCAACTTGAGTCTTAGTTTTAAGGCTTTAAGTTTGGGGGGTATCAAATGGAAGACTTATGTTAATGGGCTGAATTGAGTTAGTTAACTTTTGTTGACCTTTACTTTAATTAAGTTGTCTTAGGTCAACTTATAATATATTAGGTTATCTCTAATCTCTAACCTCATCTTAGGTTCATTTGAAGCTATAGCTTAAACGTATTTTCTTATTGTAACCTATTTGATAAAGTTTCTATTGAATGAAATTTTAGGGGAGTTATAGGGTGAGGTCAAGATATTGAGGATTTTGTGAGTTTATAATCTACACATTGAGAAGATGGTTGTTTTATATAATATAAGGAAGTTTGATAGATGCACCAATGTTGGGTCATGGCAAGTGTCAATGCAAGGGATTTTATTATGGTTAAGCTTAAAATAGTCTTTAAATTGATAGTTGAAGTCCATGAAGGACAATAAGTAGGCAGAACTCACTGAGGAGACCCTAAGATAACTACAGGATTATGGATAAATTTTAAAAAGTTATATACAATAAAGTCTCTTGTAAACTAGGTAGTGTTTAAGTAGAAATTAGTTCACCTCTACATAAGTAAATGTCACTAGTAAGATAACATAGTTTGTACTTCATGTTTATAATTAACAAATTGAAATATATTAATGTTAAGATTGCAACTAGACCAAGTAATGATCTAATTGTGTCTCTACCATTTTTATTTTGTATATTTAAGGAACAATAACCTTTGATAAGAATAGTTGTCAATATAAGAGGTAAAAAGCAATATGTCAAGTAAAAGACTAATTAAACTGTGAGATATGATCCATAAGTAGTAAGGTTGTAGTGTTAGAAATCAACAATCCAATGGCAATGATAATTTTAGAAGGATATCTAGAAGTTAGGTTATTAACTTCATCATTTCATTGCAAATAAAAGTGCTACCTAAGGGCAAAGTGCCGTCAAAGACAAAATTGGGATAAAAGGCAAGATTATAAAGGTACATATGTTACTAATGTGGAAACTATTAAGTTAGAGGATGGTGAGTTGCATAGTGGCATCTAATGATCAAAAAGAAAAAAAAAATCTAAGAATTGGGTTTTAGACTATAAGAATTCTCCCCACATATGTTACATGAGAGGTTAATTATAGTCCTATGCACCTATGTGTGGTGGTTTTTTATAATGGGCAATGGCTAAAAGATAAAAATTACTAGTGTTATCATGCTTGAGTCAAATTGCACAATGAGTGGATGTATAAGGAATCAAAGGTGAGTTATATGCCAAAGTTATTCTAAATTTTTTTATCTCTATGGTTGATAGATTATGATATTATAGTAAGGTGAGATCTTGTAGCATAGAGGTGCTCTATGGAGGTATGGTGGTGATAAGAGTAATGTCTAAAAACTTGTTTTATCTATAAAGGTACTTATTCATGGTGCTTTGTTAAAAATGTTGATCCTATGGTAGAGGGTTCTAACACTTATGTTATTGTCTATGAGGAGAACATACATAAGGTGTATAATAGAAAAATCCAATTTACTTCACTTGGGTGTACACAAATAGCTAAGGTAAAGAGATTTTATGGGGAGGGTCCAAGAAGTACTTAGTGATCCAAAGTTTGTTGGTTGTAAAGAGTAAAGGAGTGTCATAAGTGTCAATAATCACTAAGAGTGGTTGTTAAGGTAGATGGATGATGTCATCTAGGCATATATTAATAAACGATTAGTTAGCAAGACTAATCAAAGGAGCTATTTTGCAAGTGTTTCTTGAATGTGGTTAACATGTATTATGAGTCGTGTAAATTCAAGCCATCGTAGAGATTTGCTGAGTTCATATCATAAATTCACAAGTGACTTTGTTATGGAAGGGCATTGCAACAAAGAAGTGAGAAAATGGCTAAATCAAAATTATTATGTATATATTTTATATTTTTTTATACCTAAGTTATTTTTTACAATATGTATTGAGGTTTAGCTTCTTGAACTCTATATAGCCGTTGCTATGTATATTGAGTAAAGTAAATATGACAAAGAAAATCCTAGGGACTTACTAAAAGAACTAAGTGAATTGAGATTGTGAGAAAACTATTGTACCATTGCTGCTACTATAGGTAGGGCTAACAATTCAAGACTTGACTCATGAAACTCAAACATAAAAAAAAAAAAAAAATCAACATGAGACACAAATGGGTTAGACTTGTTCAGACATGGTAAAATTCATGTTTAAGTTTGTGTACAACTCTCAAACCCATTTACGAACCAGTTTGTTAAACAAGTCTCATAAATAAATCACAAATTCAACCTTGAACTCATTTAATATTAATGATATATACATTTCATTATTTTGTTTTTCTTTTTTTCTTTTTAGTTTTTAGGCATTACCGATTTTATCAATTGGGGTTTCGTTGTCCTTATACACCATAGCAACAACACATCATATATCTCTCTCTTCTTCTTAGTTATCCTATCTTCCTTTGCCATTTTTTTCTTGGATAAATTCATTTTTTTTTATAAATATCTTTTTTGCAACTTTTGGTTGTTTCGAAAGTATTGTGTCCTCATACTTAGAGAGTTGTGCTTGACAATATTAGGAATGATGATAAAGGTAAGTCAATTTTTCCTTTTCTTTTTTCTTTGCCCTCTCTTTAGTGACAAGTGATCTATGTAATTCATGTAAATAGTCTTTACTTTTAGATCTGTTATGGTTTTTACACACTATTAGTATCTTTGTTATTTTGAAATATTTATTAAGCACTAGATTCAATTAGTTATAATTCCTATAATGATGGTTTTTAAGTTTGATTGGTAAAATTTTGTAGTAATAAAAGTCTTAGCAATTTTTCATTTAATTACTTGAGTTGAAGAATGAGGATGATAAAAGTTTGTCATTTAATTTCTTAAAACATAATATTACATTGTTTCTTATTTGTGTGCTTTGCTTAATAAGGCATCTATATGAAGAAAATGATAAAAGTGAGAAGTTCAGCATATCTTGGAATTGTTTTCATAATTGCTATTGGAAAACTTCTTCAAACATTAGAAGATAAAGAAATTATGATGAAATTAGGTTATATATTTTCAGGAATCAAAATTATGGTAAAGGAACAATACTCCAAGAGGTCATGCCTTCTTTATACCTTAGACTTCCCAATGGATTGTTAAAGAAGCCAGAAGGCAATATTCTTACCATCATTTATTTGTTTGAACTGACAATTAGTATAGAATTTCACTATGAATGTCAAGTTGTTTTGTCTAAAATGATACAAAGTAAAAAAAAAGAAGAGTAACTTCTCTTCACCAAAATAAAGCTAAAAAGTTATGTATAAACCTGTCTTAAATTATGAAAATGATTTAGAATTAACAGCAAATTATATAGGCAAAATTTTAAAAGAAAAACCATTTATCTAAAAGATAGGATTCACTATAACATAAATTGGTCAAATGTTGCAGGATTGGAGATATGACTCAACAAGCTTTATACAGTGCATCTAAATATGTGCTTTACATTTGATTTACTATGGTATTGTTTCGCAAAAGTGTAACTTGTAGACCTAATAGACAAGTCCATACTTGTCTTATGTGATAATTTGATTGAATTGTTTGTCTCCAAAGGAGTTTCATATGTCAATTTTCCTTTCTCAAAAGAAACTTCATTAAAATTGTTATTTGAATTGTAATTTTATGTTAACTTTCAAGATCTTATAGCATGAATGTTTGTAGAAATAAATTTTATTATTGCCTTTTTCACTTTGTATATGTACGTATTTTACACACTTATATAACTTTTTCAATTGATAAATGAGTCCAACTTAGACACAAGACATATTAAACGGGTTGGGTTATAGGTTTAGGTTTTTATATACGATTAATAAATAAGTCACATCACAGATTGATGTTTTCTAGACAAGAACCCATTTAGACACAATATGGTAACACGAATTGCTTGCCCTAACTTTAGGTGAGCGCATATAGTATAGGTAAGGTATAAGACTCTACTTATATCTTATCATATAAGTACTAATTCTTAAATTTTGAAATCGAAACCTATCTTGTAATGTTAGGAACCATTCACAAACTTATATTTTATAAAATCTACAGGATATAAGGTATAGCTAGTGATTTATGTTACCATATCATGTGTTGTATCTTGCAATGTTGTATCTTTTTCTAATTGTATATGAAAATTTAAACTCATAACCTAACTCATTTAATTAATATGTTTCATGTTTCATTGGACCCATTTATTGATTAAAAATTGTAAATAAATCTATTAAATGTTTATAGATAAAGATGATAAAGGGAAATCATAAATTTGCATAGCTTAGCAACCTTGATACTTTGAGCAAGACACTTCTATTATAATTTTTTTTTATGAAAATATTATTATAAACTTTTATAATAAATTTACTATTCGAAATGATACATTATTATTAACAAATCTTCTTTCATCTAAATTGCAATGTAAAACTTAAGTAAAAGGTATATTAGTAAATTAAAGAAAATTTTCAACTATCACATCAATATCTAGTGAAATCATCAACATCTAGAAAGTCAACATATAACTACTTTATAATATAAAGTATAAACCACACATTTTTTACGGAGAAAATATTTCCTAAAAACTAGAAAGTACTTTTAATCTTCTCAATTCTAGCAATGTCCCTAAAACTATTAATAGTTAGTGAAACCACCACCGAAAAATCATAACTACCTCACATCTCTAGTTAGTAAAAGAAAAAAAAAACTTGGAGTGAGAGAAAAAATGAAAATAGCATAATATGGAAGAAAAGATGCAATAGGAATTCACATCCTAACTACAAATATAAAGATACCACTTTTGACCTAAGTTTTGTTGCTCTAGCTAGAGTGAAGAACACAAACTCTTCACCTATGGTGGTGCTTAAGTTGCACAAGTGACTATTCTAAAAATAAAGGCTAACTTCAAACCTACTAGTAAATCATAAGAGAACTAAAAATCTTAAATCGCAGTCTATTTGGAAACTAAAAGAAAAGATAATTGGTGAATCTCTTACCTTTAATTGAGATTTTTAACTTGAAAAGAAGAAATTTATGGACAATTAACATGTTTGAGAAGAAGGGAAAAAGAGAAATTATGAAGAAAAAAAATGTAAAATGCAATATAAAAAGAAGTTTGAAAATTAAAAGTCTTAAGTTTAAATTAGTAACTAGTAAGTCTATGAATGACACCTAAAATAAGAAGCAAAATAGAAAAAAAAATGCACATATTATTAACATTAAATAGATTTGTGGGTCAAATCTAAAACCTATTTTATAGGATTTGTTTAATAAATGAGTTTGTAAATGAGTTTGAGAGCTAGATACCAACCCAAATATGAATTTAGACGTGTTGCATTTAGGTTTGCCTTGTTTATTGTTCATGTCAATTTTTATTAACACAAACTCATTTATAATCGTGTCATGTCATAGTCGGATTTGCAGGTTAGATTACAAATTGCCAGCCTTAGTTCAAAATGCTTTGAGGAATCAATGAAATTTTTTGTTACATTGTTGTTATATAAAATTTTTAAAGTGTCTAACTATTTATCAATTTTCCTATGTAAATGCAACAGATACATTAATTTAGCTTGTAATTTCCAACAATTTAATTGTATAATTCTCATATGAAGGCATATATTATGAACTTGAAAATGTAACTCCTATTGCAAAATGTTATTGGAAAATTGCAATCTACTATAAACATGGTTGCAAATGAGCAGAACCACTCACAAGCTACTCAAACTTGCTTCGAGCTTAAAATAAAACTCATTTATTTAAATGACCTTGACTCATGCTCCTAATTAGTTTGCTAAGCAAGTTCATTAACTAGCTCCTAAGTTTTATGTATATAATATATATTTATTATATTATATATATAATAGAATATTTAGACTCATCAATAAGCTTGTGATCTAGCTTGTGAGTTTAGATTTGTTTGGGATAAACGAGCCTTGTAGTTAAACTTGAGCTTTAGAGTCCTCAAGGCAAGTTTTAGTTTAAGCACCGACTTGAATCTATAATTTTGAAACTTGGTAAAAGTTCAATTTCGATTGAACTCGATAATTTGTTTAGAAAAACTGAGCTTGAACTTTCAAAAACTCAACTTGGCTTAACTTGTTTATAGTTCTATTTATAAGGTCTAGCTTCGTTCATTTGAAATAAATAATAGCACATAATCCATTATAGTATTTTTAGTAATACAAAAACATCTGATGCAAAATATAATACGGTAAAATAAATTAAGCTAAAAACAATTTCAATTCGGACACAGAATTTTTGTTCAATCACCACCCATTTATAGGACATTAAAATGACAAGTCCAATCAACATGATATCGAGTGTAAGTGCAGGTGTCCAAAACGATTGATCTAAAATATTTCAATTCTTTTATATCAACAAAAATAATATCTTGAGAGCTTGTTGCAAAAGTGAGTTAAAAATATTATCTTTCATTATATTCAATTTTATCAATTATGAAATTTTATAAAATGGATAAAGAATCTTAGAAGCTATATTATGCATATGTTAAAGTACAAGGTTTAGGTTTGATATAGGGTATAAAGATGCCATAACATATATTATACTTTGTAGAGTGAAGTAGGTTACAAAAAAAATTAAAACTAAAGCCAACATTTTTAATGCTATTGGAAATCTGTCCGATCATATAGAATAGAGTAAGTTTTAGATTCTAGTAGAGTTACTTGCTTTTCCTTAAATTATTATATTATGATGAGCTGTGATTTTTCATTCCTATTTTTCTGGGGTTTTCTACTTCTTTTCTATATATATACTATGGTTATCATATCTTTCGTAAGTGTGTGTTTCTGGGGTCCGCAACTGTATGAGACACAATTTTACTAAATCAACGGAGATGCATAGAATCCGGAGTTCATTAAAAGAGGTGTGAAGCGGCTATTGGTGGAACGATATAAATGTGTGACTAGAGATATGTCCCTAGAATCTTGGAAAGTAGGAACCTCCATGGAAACGCGGTTGAGCATGAAAAACACTACACATACGAGACATGAGGGCAGAAAAGTATATGAACAGCCAAGTAGTCAAAGCGTAGAATCTTAAATAGAAAAAGTAGTCTTTCAAGCGTGTGTTAAAGTTTTCCTAGTTTTCTAGTCAAAATCTTCCCACAGAGTGTAAAATGTTTGAACTTAGATAGTGTTTATTTCCAATTTTGCAATTGCTTGATTTCTTAACAATTGTTGGGATTTTTCACTTGATTTCACACATAAATAATTTTCCCAAGAAACAAATTCGTTTGCAATGACGCATAAACAGCTTTATGGCTTAACTTTGACATTGCCTTTCAGTTTTTATCATGCCATTTTCGTTTCATGTATTTTCGAAGAAAATTGTGTAGAATACTGCTTAATTTGTATTTTCTTCGTATAATGGAGAAAATATTGTTTTTTTCCCAACAATTCTTCTTAAACACTTGCAATTTTACTTAACAATGAAATATATGAAACATATGAAATTTCCTATTAGGATCTTTTAACGAATATAAGGACCAATTCGTCAGAAAATATTTCTAAAATTTTAGTCTTATTAAGAAGGAGGAAAGAAAAAAAAGAAGCAAATAAAAGAATGAATAAAGAGATAATGACAATATTACTATAAGAATTTATGGTGAATTTTAATTTTACACATGTAATTAAAATTTTTTGTTGTCAAATTTATTATTTGTTTTTTATTGTTTACACTTATACTCTGGACTAATTAGTGTTTGTAACAATATCTTTCTAATATTATTGAGGTCGAGTATTTTGAAAGTAAAAATTTGATTAAGTAAGAAATTCAGCAATTTCTAATTTAATGAGTAAAAATTAGATTAAATATAATATTTCATAACTCCATATTTAAGTTGTAAAGTTTATAAGGGAAAAAAATAATACTAAAATTGAAGTAATGGTTTTGATATCATCTCAAGATAACGCAGAAAATACAAATGACAAAACAAAATTTCATGTGAGTATTTATCTGAGGTATTGATTTAATTTGAGATAAGTGATTTTCATTCGTTTATCATAAAGAGTAGGATATAAAATGTTTTCCGTTTTTACGAATCTTCAAGATAAGACAAGAAAGAAGAATAAAAAAAAGCAATGAAGGAAAGGACAAAACAAAGCTCAACGGACCACAAATATGATCAGAGGGTTCACACCAGCATTTTAAGGCCATAGAGAACCAACTTACTGGGTTACAAAGTTGTAAGAAAACACGGGACTGGGTCGGTTCTTCAGGCACAGCATGTTCAAACCGAGGCTAGGACACCGAGCCAAATGTTTTACATGTTACATGCAGTTGAAGTCAGACATTGGAACGTCTAAACAGTAAGAATAGATCCAGTCAAACTCAAACGGCCTGAGTCAAGCACCTCTATTTTTAAATTAGTCCGAGTTCTCAAACCTGGAACTCTTGTTCCTTCGCATCACTATAAATATTAACTACACACACAATTTCAGTCTCATTCCCCATTTTCAATTCTCATTTTCTTTCCAGCAATCTCTACACTCAAAAACCAAATTAAACCCTCAAATTTCAAAACCCCATCAAAGCATTTTTCGAACACATAAGTAAAACATTAAACATCTTATTGCTCAGAACAAATAAATATGGCTTCATCGTCTTTGCAATTATTCACCAATTCTTCTTCTTCCTACGGTTTGTTTCCTTCTAGGGCTTGCTCTTCTAGGAAGAGCAATATCAAGGCGTCCATTCAGTTCTCAAAGCTTCCAAATCTTCGTGTATCAGACCCAAGTGCTGATATTACACAAAAGCTGATCGAAGAATTAAACTCTAGGAATTCTTACATAAACATTACTGTTCCATCGCTGCATGCAGATACTAATTCTCCTGCCGCAGCCAGGACCGAGCTTTATGCTATTCTAGAGGCCGTTAAGGACAGGATCGAGATGCATGCAAATATAGGAAAGCAAAGAGACAATTGGAACTCTCTCCTCCTCAACTCCATCAACATGATGACTTTAACCGCCACAACTATGGTGGGGATTGCCGCCACTAGTGCCGGAGGTGAACCTCTTAAAGTATCTTCCGCTCTTTTATTCTCTGCAGCCACTGGGATGCTCCTAATAACGAACAAAATTCAGCCATCCCAGTTAGCTGAAGAGCAACGCAATGCGGTTAGATTGTTCAAGCAGCTCGAGATCGAGATCGAAGCGATGATTCCACTTCAGGCTGCAAAGAAGAAAGATGTCAAGGAAATGATGGAGAAGGTTTCGGCACTTGATAGGGCATATCCGCTTCCATTGCTGGGGGCGATGCTCGAGAAGTTTCCAAAGACGTTCGAGCCTGCCGTCTGGTGGCCTTTGAAGAAGAATAAACGTCAAGGATCATCTTTGTCACCTAAGATGTTCAATGAAGCGATGAGGGTGGAAAGAAATGGATGGAATGAGGAATTAGAAGTTGAAATGAGGGCTATAGTTGATGTTTTAAAGAGAAAAGATGAAGAAGACTACATGAGACTTGGTAACGTAGCATTGAAGGTCAATAAGATTTTGGCCATCTCGGCTCCCTTGCTTACAGGTATTGCTGCTTGTGGAGCCGCTTTTGCAGGTCCAAATGGTGGATCGGGGGTGGCTGCAATGCTGGCGGTTACGGCCGGCGCACTTGCGGCCGCAGTCAATACGTTTGAGCATGGTGGAGAAGTTGGTATGGTGATTGAAATGTACAGAAATTGTGCAGGATTTCTCAAGCTACTTGAAGAATCAATTGAGTCCACATTGGAAGAAAGAGATTATGATAAAAGGGAAAATGGAGAGCTGTTTGAGAAGAAGGTTGCTCTCAAGTTGGGGAGGAACGTGCCTCAGCTTAAAAATTTAGCTAGAAAATCTGTTTATTCTGGTATAGAAGGGACTGAAGTAGATGAATTTGCAAACAAGCTTTTCTAAAAAATATTTTCAAGCTTGTATGCCGCTTTTATTACATAACTTGATTTTTCAAATCTTTGTAGCACACATTATCTCATACAAGAGATTTTAGAATGTAAACCACTTAGGATTTTCCTTATACTTCAAATGGTTTCATGTGATTTCTTTTTTTTTTTTTTTTGCACAAGTGATTCTCTTCTTGTTATTTCCATTATCGTGATCACTACGCATTTAAAATCTCAAGTCCTTAAAATATAAATGATGTGAACTTTTCACCCGAATCGGAAAAGTTGCAAATAATCTTCTTAGAGTCTGAGCAAGCTATAAAAGTATCATCTATCAATTATACATGAAGTACTAATTTACCATGTGGCACTAATTTACATATTTTGCTATTTTTGGTGCTACAGGCTCTGGTGGTTGTGGAAACAATTAAATATATACTGATAACAAATTTAAAATAAAATAAAATAAATTAAGATGATAAAAGAAGAAAGATGTTAATAAAATATTATAATATAAAAAACATTTAGCTGCCCTCTCTAGCTACATGGTTACTTGCAGGTGGCGACCTTACTCTATAATTTTCACAACTTTTTCAAATTTAGTTAACACAAGTTTCAGGATTGGATTTTAAAGAAACACGAATAGGAACATAAAGCTATAAATAAATAGAGTAGAGTATGAAAGTGATGAACGTGCAATTTATATTGGAACTCAATACTCAATTGATGAGTTTATAAATAAAGTGATGAATTTAGTGAATATGATGTACATGTAATTCAGTTATTTAAAATTCTATAGCTTCTCTATTAATCCTAATACGTCCAAAGGATAGCTATTCATTATCATGAATGGGACACATGACCGATTTGAAGTTGTGGCTAGCAATATATTAATATTTTTAACACTTGACTAGTAATCCAGTTTAAGGGTATTAGACCACCATCATGGGCTCAAATGATCACTCACCATCACTCTCCCTTGGTGGTGACTAGATACAATTCTAGTTTTATGGTAGCTAGCCAAGTGCTTTTTAAGGTTTACACAATTTTTTCTTTAATTTCTTTTTCATTTTCATAATATTATATAATTAAATTCATTTAAATATATCATTTTATTAAGTTAATTGTAGTATGAAAATTTTATAAATGCAAATACTAGCAAGTATACTAGGTCGATCAAATAATATAAAAAGATTAAGGTTGTCATTCTCATGATGATTACATTAATTACCAAACCAATATAAATTCTATTATTATCTAAACGTATGAAAAATTACTAAAATAAAAGAAAAGAATATAGTAGTGTTAACTACAACAAAAAATAAAATTAAAACAATTACCAAAATAAATCTTTTTTACTTCAATCAATGAGGAGGTAGGAAAATTAAATCTACCTAATACACTAATCATATTGCAACTAAATTATAATCATATTTAGCTACTTAGTTATTCTTGTGAATTTGCTAAAGTTCTTTATTTCTCTTTGGAGTCCTAAAGTCTTTTTTATGATATAATAATTTAAATTACTGTTTGAATAATTAAATTATCATCAAACTAATTTAATTTTCCTAAATTCCTATAGTCAAATTAACATAGATTCAAATTTACAATCACTCTTCTTCCGAATTATAATGGACTCATGTCATAAAATAATTTCTCTTAAATTCCTTTAATTAGAAATTAATAAAAATATCGCATTGAGCCCTAATTATAAATTCAATTCAATTATAGATATTAAATCTTCCAATTAGACTAATTCAATTAAACAAGAATCTTAACTAGTCCTAAATCTCTTTTCAATTCAATAAGACACTCTATAATCATATGTTTTGAGCCTTAAACACATAATTACAGTATCAAGATTTATAACAAGAATAATTCAAATATCTAAATATGTTATAATAGAATAATAAATACAGATTAGTAATTAGAGTTCATCAATTTTTTCACACAAAAGAATTTAAACAAATGATTAAATCATGAAAACACACCAACAAATGAAACAATCTATAAAATAATCCATTGAAGAATCTATTAAAGAATTAAAATTTTTAATTTGTAGTGTGTAAAAAAATCACCCAATAATGGATAAAGAATTATAATCTTGATGAGAAATCTCCATCTTTGTTATCTTTCTCCACTGGCCGTTCTCTTGATTTTGTCCTCCCTCGTTCTCTCCCTCTTCCTTTTTTTTTTTTTCGTCTTCTTTCGAGACCGTCTCTCCTTTTTCCCTTTCCAGAACTTCTCCTCCTTGCATATATATATATATATATGTTAAAACAACACCTAATTGCTTTTTATTATATAGCATGTAAACTTTGGTTTAAACTTTCGATCGGATCATGACTAAATTTGCTTGGTATTGTATTTTAAATAGTTGGTTTCTACAATTAAATTTTAAACGTATAATTTCTTGTTAAAAATATAAAAATATACATATAAGTGTAATAAAAAAAATTAAGTAAAAATATATAAATATATAATTTATCAATTACCCCAAAATTTAAAATTTGCTTGTCCTCAAGCAAAATATATTCAATTCAAACTAAGAAGAAAACAACATATTACACTTATACTAATCCATTTCTCTTACATAATTTAAACAAAATTGACACAATCACATGAATCACTCTTACATCCTTAATTAATGGAGGTACTAGCAACTTTACTACACAAAATATTTGCTTAATCTTTCTATATTATGCCCTAATGACACTTAAATTATTTGACTAAAATAATTAATCTAACTAATGCAAGTTTTTCATAAAATTTAAACTAAAGTTCATTATCCTTGAATTGAATTTCTTTACATTAATCCACTCAATAAAAGTCATTTACACGTTAATAAATTTGAACTAAATCATATACACTTTCTATTCAATTTCATTAAACATTTAAACTCAAATACTCGTATATATTTCGTCTATTCAATCTCAGTAATCTCTTTATATAAAGGAGGGCTTTCTATTTTTTTTTTTAAGTCTAGTTTTCTCATACTCTCTTAACACATGCAACGAGCTTTAGGTTGATGTTCTAGAGCTCATCACTCAAGACAATAGGTGTTATTCTTAGAAGAACACCTCATGGACTTAATTACTTGAGTTAATGAGACCCACTACTAGACTTTTATTTTTATTTAAATTGAGTATCATACCACAACCTTTTAGCTAAGTGGATTTTTATAACTTAAACTCCTTGGGAAAGGTCAAAAAGTACTTGAGGGTAGGGCTTAGAGATATTCATAACTTGAGTCAAAGACTCAAGACATTGGAGTAGAATTATTATTATTATTATTATTATCTTATTTTTTAATTTGTTGCCCTAAACTTTATTTTTGGGAAAGATAACTAAGAAAAAACTTCATTTGATCTCAAGTATAAGAGACTTTCATATCTTTCAAAAATTTCCTAAGAACAAGTATACGATAAAGTGAATCCATAAAATGCACATGACTAATCTTTCATAAACAATGTTACCTCAACTAAGGTTTTAGACCTAAAGTTTTAAAAGTATGAAACCTTGAACTTTAAAGATTCCACTATTTTACTCAAGCAAAGTGGTAAAAGTTCACAAAAAAAAAAAGAAGCAAAATTTTGTGTAAAATTGAAAAAATTAGCACACAATTACATCTTGATGCAAAAACACATAAGAATAAGCCAGTTATTTAAATCATGCAATTTCTATCATGCAACATATTATATCTATCCCCCCACCATAAAACCAACATTGTCCTCAACATTAAAAACAATAAGAAAAAAAAAAGAGTAAAAAGAAGAATACTCCCTTAGAGTGTTAATTTGATCGCTCTTCTTCTTAGGCTTTTTCTTGTCCATGCTTTGTTGACAATATCAAATGATCTAAAAAAAATAGAAAGAAAAAAAAATAAAAAAGCAAATAAAGAAAACCATATATTTTTTAAAGTTATTATTATTATTATTAAATTTGATTTTTTATTTTCTTATTATTATCATTTTTTCAAACTTATAAAGAAAATGTATGGATTGCCTTTCATAAAGCCCTTACTTTATAGTTGTTAACTTGACTTTTCAATATCTTGAAGAGGGATTTCCTAAGTCAACAATGGTTAAGCTTCTACTAATGTCTTCCCCTTCATAAACACGTTTGAGAAGATGGCCATTCAAGCTACAAGTATGGTTATCTTCAATTTTCAATTCAACGGTACCATAAGGAAAACCATTAGTTATAACAAATGGTCTAGACCATTGTGACTTCAACTTACCTGAAAACAATTTGCTATGAGAGTTGTATAACAAAACCCTCTGTCCAGGTAAAAATTCTTGTTTTAGTATGTTCTTGTCATGTCATCTCTTTGCTCTTTTTTATAGATGTAAGCATTCTCATATGCTTCATCTTTGAATTCAGCTAACTGATTAAGTTGGAGCAACCTCTTTTCACCTACAACTTGCATATCAAAGTTAAGGAATTTTATGACCCATTGTGCCTTGTGGCCAAGCTCTACAAGTAGGTGACATGATTTATCAAAAACAATTTTATAAGGGAACATATTTATAGGTGTCTTCAAAGTTGTTCTGTAAGCTTATAGTGGATCATCAAGTTTTAATGATCAATCTTTTCTAGATACACTAATAGTCTTTTCTAGAATACACTTTAATTCTCAACTTGACACCTTTACTTGACCAGACGTTTGTGGATGATAGGGGATAGCAATTTTATGAATAACTCCATACTTAGATAAAAGATTTTCAAATTGTTTGTTACAAAAATGCTTTCCCATATCACTAACTATTGCTCTAGGCATCCTAAACTTGGTAAAAATATTCTTTTTCAAAAATTTTAGAACAACTCAGGCATCGTTTATTTATAAAGAAATAGCTTCTACCCATTTTGAAACATAATCCACGACCATAAGGATGTATTTATTTGAAAAAGATAAGGGAAAAAAACCTATAAAATCGATTCCTCACACATAAAAAAACTCCATTACCAAAATATTGTTTAGTGGTAATTCATGTCTCCTAAATATATTTCTAGTTCTCTAGCATTGAGCATAAGAACTAATAAATTTTTTAGTCACTAAACAAATTAGGCCAATAAAATTTTTGTTATAGTTCTTTTAACTCCAAAATTTCCTCCTATTTCTTTAGAATGATAGTGTTGTAAAATGCTAGATTGTTCAAATTCAAGCATACATTGTCAAATTATTTGATTAGCATATCATTTAAACAAGTATGGCGCATCAAAAAAAATAAAATTTAGCATCATGCAAAAAAATTTTCTTTTGTTGATAGCTCATACCATAAGCCATTATTTTGCTAACTATATAATTTTCAATATCAGCATACCAAGGTAATATTTGAATATCTATTACATGCAATTGTTCATCAAGAAATGTCTCATTAATTGGTGGCTCTACGCAGTCAATTTCTAAGCAGGGTAAATGATTTGCAACAAAAATTTTAATACCTTTCCTATCCTTAATTTCAATATCAAATTCTTACAGCAGTAGGATCCAATGAATTAACTTAGGTTTAGTATTATTTTTAGCAAGAAGATATTTAAGAATAGCATGATTAGTATACACTATGACTTTAGACCCAATTAAATAAGGTTGGAATTTGTCACAAGAAAATATAACAACTAAAAGGTCTTTTTCAATTGTAGCAAAATTCATTTGAGCCTCATTCAAGGTTCTGCTAGCATAGTATATAACCTAAAATAACTTGTGTTGCCTTTGCCCTATCACAACTCCTATAGTAAAGTTACTGGCATCATACATGATCTCAAAAGAAAACTCTCAATTCGGTGCAACTATCACGAGTGCAGAGGTGAGCTTCTCCTTCAAAAGATTAAATGCTTATAAACATTTGTCATTAAAAACAAAAGGAGCATCTTTCATCAATAAGTTATAGAGGTTTAGAGATTTTACAGAAGTCTCTAATAAATCTCTTGTAGAAGCCAACATGTCCTAAAAAGCTCTTAACTCCTTTTACTGAAGTGGGTGGTGACAACTTTTCAACAATCTCTACTTTTGCCCTACTAACTTCAATACTTCTTGTAGAAATTTTGTGATGTAAAACTATTTCCTCTCTCACCATAAAATAGCATTTTTCCTAATTAAGAGTCAAATTTATGTCCTTATATCTCTTAAGTACATATGACAAATTTTTTAGACATGCATTAAAAGAAGTTCCAAATACAAAACAATCATCCATAAAAGTTACAATAAAATTTTCAATCATATATGAAAAAATAGCCATCATGCACCTTTAAAATGTAGCAGGTGCATTACATAAACCAAACGACATTCTCCTAAAAGAAAAAGTGCCATAAGGGCAAGTAAATGTGGTTTTCTCTTGATCCTTTAGGGCTATGTGAATTTGATCATAACCAAAATAACCATCTAAAACAAAATAATACTTATGCCTTACAAGTCTCTCTAACATTTAGTTTATGAATGGAAGAGGAAAGTGATCTTTTTGGGTTGCATCATTTAATTTTCTATAATCTATATACACTCTCCAACCCGTTATAGTGCGAGTAGGTATCAACTCATTATAAAGCTAACCCAATTGACTTTTTAAGTTTCAGAATGAATATGGTAAACTGTTATGACAATGATACCCTTTAAGGTGTGACACTTGGGTGGTATTAGAGTGAATGCTAAGTTTATATACATAACTAAGATGTTAAGTTAATATAGGTAAAATTGAATAGATAAGGTTTTATCTATATATAAGTGGAGCATTTTCTTTTCCCTTTTATAGCATTCATAGGGGAGCTCTAACTCAATGGTTAGCATTCTATAGAGCTCATCCAAGACTTTAGTAGCTTATCATTTGAGGTTGTAGGATCTTACTATTAACTTAGCAAATTTCAAAGTTCCCATGACTATAGGGGAGGTTTAAGCTAATGGAGGGGAACTCAGTTATAATCAAACATTAAAGTTATCTAACTTGGAGGGGATATTGCTTGTGTCACCTACTCTAGTAGAGCTGTTATACTAGCTTAAGAGGTATGTTGGCTATTTAGGAGAGCCTCAAGCTAGCAATGAGATATTCTTTATGGTGAAAAACTCTATGAAGCTTACATACCTCAGATTCTTCATTTGGATGCATATGAGGTTTTATATAAATGTGTATACAGAAGTCAATATTAGGATACTATACCCCTCTTGTGATAGGGTATCTTGGGATATGAATAAGCTTATGTGGAATTTTTATGATTGAATAGTAGATTCAGAGTTTCCCATTAGACGAACTAATAGTGTTAGGGGGAGTTGAGATTTAGCCTAAGTAGCCACCCCCTAACTCATTTGGTAGTGCTTGCACCTCAAATACACCTCATTCTATTTGTACCCTCTATCTAAGATGCTATTATAGGGAATCCCATCCATACTGAGATTCTAAAAGAGCTGGCTACAATACTAGGTGTATTGGATGGTATTAAATTGTCAATCAAACAACCATCCAAGTTTACCCATGTCATAGTTAAATGGTATGTTTCCCATTGCCTCTAGCTTAGGGGTGGAGTTATATATTGAGACTCTCGATTAGGTGAGAAAAATTAGGGGCTTAACTAGAAATCACGTGATTTATCCTTAAGATCATTAGATGCAATAGTGTTTACCTCCATAGCATCACTATCACCAAAGTTGCTAGAGCTAACTTGACAACCTAATCTAATCTCGACAACACTTATCTAACCATTTGAAACACTCATGTTAATACTATCTACCACACCTTTTGGTGTAACTAGCTCCCCCAAAATCTTATGAATGATAGGACCTTCTAGAGTTGCAAGCACGATTAGATATATTAAGAAAGACTGCTTTAGTTGAATCTTAACTTCCCCTAACACTATCAACCTTACCAATAGGGAATCTTAGATTCACTTGTTTAACTATAAAATCCTACATTGGCACATTTGTATCCCAAGGCTCCATATCATAACAAAGGTGTAATCTCCCCAATATTGACTATCATATACACATCTATATAAAACCTCATATATGATTAAATGAAAAAGTTGGAGTATGTAGGTCTTATAGAGTCCCTCATTATAAAGGATCTCATTATCGGTTGGGAGCTCCCAAATATGTGGCATACCTCTCAAGCCAATATATATGCTTTATTAGAGTTGATGACTTAAGCATTATCCTCCTAAAATTAGATAATCTCAATATTAAACTACAATTAAGTCCCCCTCTCTATTTAGCTAGCACCTCCCCTAAGGTCATGGGAACTCCAAAAATGGCTAAGTCAATAACAAGATCCTACAATATCAAACAGTAGGCCACTTGGGTCTCCAATGGCTTTATATGGAATGTCTCTCTTGATTATATATATACACTTAACATTCACTTTGAAACAACAAAAATTGTCATGCCTTAAGAAATATTCTTATTGTAATAGTTCATGTATGTGCTCTAAAAGTCAAGTTGAAAATACTCTTGAGTTTAAAAGACACATACCAAATATATACCATAAGACGTGTAATGATATGAAAAAAAAAAATAGAATAACTAACATATTAGATATTGTACTGATCGAAAAGTTATATGAAATCCCCTTTTACATGAGGCCAACAATATTAAATGTTCTTACCAACCTTTCTATACAATCATAATTATACTACTACATTGCAAACTTGATTATGGTACTAAGAACTATATTTTTTGAACACTCACATAATGAACTCTAGCGCTAAGTGTCATAGTCCAAGAGTTTAAAGTGAGTTTGGATGGATCGGTTTGGGTATAGAGTGTAGTGAGTGGTGTTAGCAAAGTAGTTTATTTTAGAGGGTTGAGTTCTCTAAAAGCAGGTTTGATCTCCTATGAACAAATTGATCGAAAATTGATACCACCCTCCTAATGATACCATGATAGGCTAAAACTAGTTGATCCTCTCAATCACATGATGGATTGTGGTTATGCCATGAGAGCACTCCTAAAGTGAAAGATGAGCTTAGAACAGATCCTAAAATGATAGGAATGAGAAGGCTAACTTAACATCTAGAAATGAAATAGTTATGTAAATCAATAGATGGTTAAGCGCTGCACGAATACTTTAGGAGAGGAAAACTTCTCATCCAATAATACTACCCCCCTTTATGCCAAAGAAACTACAGGGGTATATGGGAAAACTGTTTATTGAGGTTCCTCTCTCATATCATTATAACACATAATACTAAGCGAGCTATCACTCATTAGCATAAATGCAAGAATCATCATATATGAATGCAATTACTAGAATTATCAAAAAATTCTATGAGCTCAAAAGTATAAACCTCCTCTATAGCCATGGGTTGGGAAGTAATACCCATCTACATAGATAATTTTACTATTAACTCTAGAAGCCACTATCTCTTAAATTAGGTTTTAAATAAAATAGGCATATCATTCAAGTAACCATGAATATATGCAGAAAAGAAAAAGAAAAGAAAAGAAAAGGAAACATAGTTGTGTGAAGTACAAATCGCCACTCACACTCCTAAGCAATGAATCCTCACGCCAAGCCCCAATCAAATGATGAAACTTCTCAATACCACTTAGTTTCCTAAAGTCAAGCAAGGCAACATCGTGAAGTGTAAATCACCTTATAGCCTCCATGTACCATCGCATAGTATTAGCAACCTTTCATTATGTGAAATGTGACATGTATGCCTCTTTTATTTTTTAGTCAAATAAAGTTTAGTTCATTTTATTTAGGGTGATCAAGCATCATATCTATTATGTATCATACATATATATATATATATATATATATTGCAAATGTACACTATCAAGTAATTTATTTAGAAGTAAAGCAAATGATGTGTAAAATAAAGATTATGAACCTCTATAATATCGAGAGTTTGTTATGAATTGTAGGAGGCTTATTTGGAAATTGGCCTTAATCCAATTTAATGCAAATATACAAAACCAAGTAATTTATTTAGAAGTAAAGAAAATGATGTGTAAAATGAAGATTATGAATCTCTATAATACCAAGAGTTTGTTATGAATTGTGGGAGGCTTATTTGGTAAGTGGCCTTAATCCAATTTAATGCATAAACTGTCTATAACCTAATGGCAATGCTTAAGGGGCTGAACCCATTTATCTAGAGAAAGATTTAGTTTAGTAGAGATAGAACAAAAGTAGACAAATCAGTTTGATTGCTTTTGGCCCTTCTCTATCGACTTACATGCTTAATAGGTTTCTATAGTGTGAGTATGTGTTTGCCCATGCATGCATGTGGCTACTGTCAACAATGATACAAGCAATGTTATCCAAAAACGAATGATACGAGCAAGAAAGTTAACTATATTTTAGTGCAAATACTCTAAAGTAGTTCATGGATAAGACGGGTTTCTTTTGCAAGCTCTCAATCCTTTTTATATGAATATCACTTATGAGTAGGTCTATTATCGAGACCAGAACAGAGCAAAGTCACTAAAGCTTTGAAGAACTAGGTCAAGAAAATGTTATCTCATTTTTATCCCCAAGCTAGTCCTCTCCGTGGTTAACAATCTACCAGAGTTATTGGTGAGTTTCATTGTTGCAAGGGAAACCCGGTACTTGTTAATGCCTCTCGTTACTGTAAGCATTAGAAACAAAAATTGCCACATTATTGGTGAAACTACAATAAGCAATAATATTTGATCCCTTAGGTAGCGTTTGGTTAGCATTAGAATCAGGCACTAGACTGGACAAAATTTTTTGTCCTCCGTTTGGTTGCCATCCTTGAAGCAAGTATTGGAAAAAACACGAATATGGTACTGGACTAAATCAGATATATTTGTACCGTGTGTAATTCGATACAAAAAATTCGACACTGGACTACAACCCTATTTTTGCGAAATTCCTAATTTGCCCCTCAAAGATCTCGTGTTATTTTCTCTAGTCACTTTCCCTTCCTTCTTTGTTTTGCAAAGTTTTTCCTCAGGTCTCGCAGCTGCTTCGGAGGAGGAACAACGATAGCTCATCGGTGCCGGTCTTTCTCTATCGCTCGTCGTGGAATCAGCTGCAAGTTCGACCATCAAGTTTGTATGCTTCCATCTCTTCTCAAGTCCTTGCTTCCTTTACAATGTTCCTCGCATGCTTGTTAGATGTTACCATTTGGTTGTCCCCCCGTGCTCCCTTGTTTGTCTAAACTTGTCCCTTGCTGGGTTGTCCCCATGTTCGTTTGTTCCTCGCATGCTTCTTGCTTGGGTGGGGGGGGGGGGGGGGGGGGGGGGGTTTAGCTACTTATTCAGGTTGTACTACCCTAATGTGTTGTAAGGGATTTTGGGTTTAGGTAAATGGATGGTTCGAGATTGGGAGGGGGATTTTGGTCGGGTCCGAATGGGGGCTTCTTAGATTTAGAGTGAGGACTTTCTGTAATGGTCGGGTAGCAGTGGATAGAGGATTTCCGTACCAGCCTTGCCTGTGTAAGCGCATTCAGGAGCCATGTACCCTATCGTCCCAGCTAAAACCGTAGTTTGGGATCCTCTTGTATGGTCCACTAGTCTAGCAAAGCCAAAGTCTCCCAATTTGGCTTTAAAATCAGAGTCAAGCATAATGTTGCTGGCTTTTATGTCTTGATGAAGCACACATTGCTCTCACTCCTCATGCAGGTACAACAAGGTTGAGGCCAATCCTTGTGCCATTTTGTGTCTCGTCTCCTACGTTAATAGGCTTCTTCTTTTGAATAAGTGGGTGTCCAAGCTACCATTTGACATGATTTCATATAACAGGAGTAGTTCTTTTTTCTTGTGACACTAACCAACTAGCTGCACTAAGTTTTTATGTCTTAGTTGGCTTATGGTCTTGACCTCTGTTGCATACTCCTTAATCCCCTGTCTGGAATTTGATGTGATCTTCTT
The DNA here is from genome assembly GCA_037954665.1 of Laguncularia racemosa. Taxonomy (NCBI): domain Eukaryota; kingdom Viridiplantae; phylum Streptophyta; class Magnoliopsida; order Myrtales; family Combretaceae; genus Laguncularia; species Laguncularia racemosa. The sequence goes on from JBBMOL010000386.1 coordinate 257,026, forward strand.
AACAGCAACTTCACAATTTCCTTCTCTTAGATATCCCTTATAAACCTTTCTAAATCTACCTCATCCAAGCAATCGATCCTTCAAAAAATTACTGGTTGCAGCTGCCATGGCTCTTAACGAGAATCTTTTGGGTCCAGTTACCTTTGTGAATTCATGATCAATAGTATCTACTGTATCATCATCTTCACTTAGATTACCTCTATTTCTTTTTTATTGATGATGGGACCACAGAAAGCCCAAAAGAAAATAGAGAATCAAGAAGGATCCAACAGTTGTGATGATCCATTGCCAATAGTTGTTTTCATTTGAAGTAACTTCAACTTGAAGACTTGATATTCCTTCAAATTAATGTTGTAATTAACTGTAGAAAAAGCGTTGGCATTATCCGCATCCGTCATCTTAACACTTAAAATCTGTTGACTAGAATTGTACACGGCAAAAGCATTTACTCCTCCCCGAGAAGTAGTTATGGGGATTAGTTCAGGACTTGATTATATACTAATCACTTCATGCACATTTTCACCTCTATCATTTGTTGCTTCCAAGGTTGAGTGATCACTTCATGGACATTTTCATCTTACTCTCTGGGGCATTCCTAGCTACTATCCTTTTTTTTTTTTTTTTATCTTCTTTGTCTGAAAATAGGTTTAATTTGCTTCACCTATGAGAATTTCTACCAATTCTTCTTTTATTCATCAAAGCTCATCCTAATCTCCGTCGAGATTACTGCCTTAGCCCTGTCCTATCATCTGTATAATGGGGTTCATCATTTATTGACGGATTTTTTAGGATTTCCCTTTCTTAGAATTGGAAGAAAAAGATTGAATTGCCTGTTCAAAATCTCACCTATACTAGAAATTTTTCCTTTCTTTCCTTAGGGAGTGAGAGGGCTAAGGGGAAAAGGGTGGGTGGCACCTTACGCGCTTTGTTAGGAGGAGTTCAGTGTAGTCAGATGGAACGGAAGTGCATATAGGAAACAAATCGGGCATATATGGAAAGAATAAACCTTTTGCGTTGTCTAGTAAGCTGCCATTTTCATATATTGAAGAAAAAAAATCGACATATGCTCAAATTTGTCTAGGATTCTTGGAAGTGTTGAACCCTCCATACTTGTCATTCTCAAGCCTTATAAGACCTCTAAAAGATTGTGGGATTATTTGAAGAAAATTTATAATCAAAGCAATACAACATGAAGGTTTCAATGGGAACTTAAGTTGGGTCAACTCTGTCAAGGGGGGAGTTAAAAGTTTGAACAGTTTTTAATGAAGTTACGGGGGGGAGTTGGAAGCAATCGGGTCTAACTTAATTAGTAGAGAACCGGTTCCTTTATTGGATATTTGTGTAGGAGAGCTTCTTAGGGAAGAACAACGGCTCCTTACACAAGTTGTCTTATTGTCTACTCCAATTCCTATTGCCTATGCAACTCAGGGGAGGTCTAAAGGAGGTAGAGATATGACTAATGTGTAATGCTACAGTTGCAAAGGATTTGGGCACATTGCCACTAATTATAGTAAAAAAAAATGTGCAGTTATTGTAAGAAAACATGACCTATCATCAAAGATTGTTCCACTCGGCCTCCAAAGAAATCTAAAACTGCCTACAATGTCTCGATTGGTTCCTGGAATGCCCTTAGCCCTTATTTCTCCATAGTGTGTACCTAGGTCTATATTTGAATAATAAATTCATTGTGCTTATATGCTAGTACAAGTATGCAGTGTGGAGTGTGTAGGCAATTTTCAGTAAGAAGCTTTTGTATCCTCAAGATTAAAACTGACTTCTATAAAGAATTCATGTCCCATATGTTGTGCTTTCCTCTGTATCTTAGTGGATGCATAGTTTCCTAGATTATCCAATGAGGCTACTCAATATATGCCCAGCTTCTTTTCATTATGATACTTTATGATGCTATATGTTTTTCCTACCCTAATTGAATTTAGATTGTGTAGCGTATGATGTTGTCCATCATGTTTTGTATTATGAAAATGATCTTCGAATCCCCAACGTTACACTTATGGGTCTTTCCTTTGATATGTCATATAGATCATGGATTTCTGATTTGTCTTCTTGGATGTAGAGTCTATATCAATATGCTTACAATGGCGGTAGCTAGTTTCTATTATATAAACTTTCTTTTGAATAGGAGAGTAGAGAGGGGTGTATTGAACGAGCAAGTAATAGCTAGATATGAAACGCGTCGACATGTGATTGATTCACTCATTAATGGGAGTGATACAAATTGTTTATGGGAGTTAAGGATGTGTAGGAATAGTTTTGCACATCTTTGTGAACTCATTAGGGTATGAGGGGGAATGCATTGTAATGGAAGAGCAACGGTTGAAGAACAAGTTGCGATTTTTCTTAACATCCTTGCACATCATACAAAAAATAGGAGTATTCAAGTCAGATTTCGTAATTCAGGTGAGATTGTTAGTAGAAATTGCCATCAAGTGTTAGCTGCTGTGTTAAGGTTACAAGATATCTTACTTGCAAAACCCAATCCAGTACCAGAAGATTGCATTGACGAACGGTGGAAATTGTTTAAGGTAATACAAAAAATCTTTTAGGTACCTTCAGTTAATCGACGATAGTCATTACTTATATTACAATATAATTTTTTTTTTGTTTCTTTGGGAACATATTAGGGTTGCCTTAGAGCATTAGATGGTACATACATTGCAGTTACGACACCAGTTGCAGATAGACCTAGGTATCGAACAAGGAAAGGGCATCTTGCAACGAATATCATGGGTGTATGTGATCGTGACATGAAATTTATCTACATATTGGCTGGCTGGGAAGGCTCTGCATCAGATTCTAGAGTATTACGTGATGCAGTCATTCGATCTAATGGATTGAGAGTTGCACCTAGTAAGCATTTTAAAAAAGAAAATTGTTTTCATTTTATCTATCTAGTTGAAATTTTTCATGTAAATTTATGTGGTTACATTTCGTTGTAGGTTCATATTATTTAGTGGATGGTGGATATTCCAATGCACCAGGATTCCTTTTTCCTTTTAGAGGGAGGCGTTATCACATTCAAGAGTGGGCTACAAGTCAACGTAGGCCTAAAATCGTGAGGAATTATTTAACTATAGACATGCAAGGGCAAGAAATGTTGTAGAGAGATGTTTTGGAATTTTGAAGAAATGATGAGGTATTTTAAGGAGTCCATCATCTTATCCCATCAAAATACAATGTCGAATGATTCTAGCTTGTTGTTTGTTACACAACTTCATTCGAATGTACATGCCACAGGACCCATTGGAGCATGCTGTAATTGAAGGTAATGAAGTTCCAATTGGAGAAAATGGATTTGATGCAATTGAAACAGTAGAACCCACTAAAGCATGGACTAAGATGAGGAATACCTTAGCACAAGAGATGTACGATGAATGGAGGGCCTGTCATAGGAACTAGAATGTCACTAATTGTTGTACTTTCTTTGATTATGTATCTTGGATTAGTGTCAGTACTGATTTTTCGTTAATTATATATTATTGAAATCATTTGGTTGTCGAATTTTTAATTTTATGTTGTAATGTAAATTGAAATATTCTATCCATGTTTGTATGCATGACTTACATTTTATTTGTTCGCTTTTTGCCTTACACTATGGATTCGTTTATAGTCATGGATAGTAGAGATAAAAAAACTAGACGTTCTTGGAGCCGAGTTGAGGAAGAAATGTTATTGATGGTGCTGGAGGAGTTAGTCGTTGAAGGATACAAAGGAGAAAATGGTAGTTTTCAGAATGTGGCTCATGAAGAAGCTTTAAAAAGGATGAAAAGCCACATTCCAGAAATCAATCTCAATGTCAGGTAAATTGTTAACAAAATGAAGAGGTGGTCAATGAAGTTGCCAGAGGTTGTTGACATGATATATACTAGTGGTTTTGGGTAGGATGATGTCAAAAAATGTGTTATTGTTGATAGTGATGCGGTCCTTGCTGAATACATAGAGGTAAAATCAACATTATCTTTATTTTGAAATAAGCTCATTTTTTAAAAGTTAATTCTTTGTTGTTATAATAAGTATTTCTATTGTTTTGTAGAAACATCCAAAGGTTGCTAATCATGCCAACAAGGAATTTAAAGAGTTTGAAACACTTCAAGGGATATTTGGAAAGGATAGAGAAAATGACAAAAGGGTTGAGACACCAGCAGATGTGACACGGGACTTGCAAAATGAGGGTGACGATACTTTTGATGAAGACATGGAGTCAGAACAAGTGCCACAGTCTACTGAAGCCTCTAGCTATGCCTCAGGTGATCCATCTGTGCGACCGACTCGCAAGCGTCCGATGGCAGAATATGCTGCAGAATTTATATCTACGTTTCAAAAGAGCATTAGTGATGTTAGGAGTGATTTTGCTTTACTTGCAGGAAAAATTGCTAATCCTCCTAGGGATGATATTGTTGCGGAGTTGAAAATGTTAGGATTGTCGGAAAATGAAGAGTTGGATGTTCTTATGCAAATGGCGACAAATTCACAGTATGAGAAGTTTTTTTGGAGGCTCTAAGGAGAACAATGCCTAGCATTTGTTAGGCGAATTATCAATTGATGTAAAACATATTTGCAGTATTTATGTAATCGAGACTTATTTCATTGGCTTTGTATTATCGAACATCTCTACCTTGGTTTAGTAACTTGTATGGTTAAACTTGTTTTCATATTTTGTAGAAGTTGTAACCTCATGTATCTCCTGCAACAGAGTTAACAGGTTTTCTATCAGATGTAGTTGGCAGGTCATAATCGTAGAAAACTTGACTTTCCTTGTGATTATTTATCTATGCCTTATGCCTGTCTTATGAATATAAAGTGATTGATGTTTAAACTAATGATCTAATTTGTGATGGATTTTGTAATTTTCAGGTCCTTCAATGACTTGTTCAAAGTGATTGATGGATATGTGGATGTTTCAGTGTAAAAGTGTTTCATGTCTTCAGTGACATATTCAAAATCATAACTAACGTATTATTTCATTAAATATAACATAATTGTTTTCCCTAAAATATTTAATATAATATATTAAACCTTCAAATCATTTTTTCTTATAATAATATCAAATATATAAAAATAACTATGATATAATTAAAAAGGGAAAAATTGTCAATTTTACTCTATCCAATCCAGTACTTTGCAATTTCAAACACTAGACAGTACAAAAGCCTTCTCCAGTAATTAAAAAGGGCAAAACTGTCAAATTTACTATGTTTAGTTCAGTACTTTGCAATCCAAACACTGGACAGCATAAAAATCCTTGTCCAATACTGAATGAACCAAACATGGTACAATTTTTTTTTTGTTCAGTCCTTCTTGTTTAGTGTTGTCTAATACTCCTTATTCTGTCCAGTATTAGTAACCAAACGGTATCCTAGAAGCTAATAGGAAATGGGAAATCTCAGTCACAAATAAAAATTCATGGCCTTGCAAGATGAGATATTTCGAGGCATTCGACTAACATCATAGAGGCAGAAGTCATCAAAGCAGTATGATTGTTATCAATTTCTAACGAAGGCACAAATCGATGCAAACTCATTCAAATTAAAATGGGTTCAATTTACTTGCACGCTTTGGGTATATAAGTAATGATTTAGTTTAAAGCAAGAACCTTCAAGTTGATTACTTTCAGCCCAATAAAAAAGGGGAAAAAAAGAAACAACAAAATTATGAAATTTAACATATCAAATAAATTAAAATGAAGACTAAAATCGACCAAAAGAATATCAACTCAATCGAGATACAAAGATCGATAATCAAAAGAATATAAAATCAAAACAACACAAAATTAAAACCTCAAATTTCGCAGCAAAAGCAGGATAATTGAATTAAGGATTCAATTCCTGTTCCCATCATTTACTGCTAATAAATTACAAGAAAGCGACAAATCTTGGAGCACAACGTAGATAAAAAATGAAAATTTTTTATGGAAAAACCTAAGCATTACATAAAGCAACCCTCCCCAACACCCAAACCCTGCGCCCCCTCCCCAGCCCCCACCACCCCGCCACCCCCCCCAAAAGAAAAAAAGAAAAAGGAAAAGAATAAAATACAGAAGACAACCCAAAACTCAAGATTTCTCACCTTGTAACAACGTAGCAGAGATTATGTCAAAAACCCAGATGAAAAGAGAGAGTATTTGTTCAAGGAGTGGCATTCATTTCCTCAGAAGAGAAGATGCACAAGACAGAGTGAAGTGAATGAACAATTTACAGGTGACTGATACCGAGGGGAGAGAGAGAGAGCATTGAGACAGATTTTTGAGAGAGAATCTGTGTTGTTTTGGCCACCAATTTTTTGAATGGTTCCTATCATGATTCTAATGATTCTTTTCCTTTTCCTAGAAATTTTCCTGGCTGACAGGAAAATCAAATTGACGTAGCTACGTGTAGGGACTTCAGAGGGCTTTGTTTCGTTCCTTTTAGGCATCGACGACTCCTATTCCTGTACGCTGTCGCTTTGTGAAATTCGAATGACGTCGTAACGCAAGAGCTCGAGCGGTCGGCTACAGGCGACAGGCGACAGCCGACAGGAACCATGAAAATGATGTTCGGATATTTCTTAAGTGGATCGGATCGTACGTACTCGACCCACACTGAGGTAGGCTTTGGCTTTAGATTTCAATGATTTTTGGACAGGATTTAACCACAGGATGCCTAGTGGTAAGGCGAACAAAATAGGAAGGAAAAAAAAAGAATGAACGAGCAGATATTTTTAATTTTTATTCAAATCTTTTAAATGGGGTTTTAAAATTTTCCAAATATTTATCTAGAGTAACATGGTATTGATGCTTTGATATAAAGTTTTTTAGATAAGTATAATTTTCTATAAACCCTTAACGGGTAGTTGGAATAAAAGAAAAATACTCGGTAATTGCAATCTAATAATATGCAAGTTCTTATGGGACAAACTTATAGGGAAATCAAAACGAGGTAAAGATAAAAACATCATTCCTTATTTTATGTATAAAAACAAAATAATTGGAATTCCAATCGCATGTTGGATGCCCTTTTATTGTTGTTGTTCAATAATTAGACATATATTAAGAAATTTCATAAAAGTTTAGGTTTGATAATCAAGCTTGTGAATCTATTAAGTTATGTATTAAATTTACATGAGGTTTTGTAAGCGAAGTGCATTTAAGTAAAGAATGAGCAAAAAGCTAAAACTATTACCTAAATTATTTTCTATAATGTTTATTAGGGTTTGATTCTTGTAATTTTACATATATGTTATAATGTATATTGGATAGAGTAAGTGAAAAAGCAAAAACTCTAAAAACTTGTTAAAGGAATTGTAAGCTTTAAGATTGTCAAGGACCACTATATCATTACTGTTATAATATAAGTATTAATTCATCCTTACTTATGTGTTTTTTCCTCCATTCTTTTAAGGTTTTTAACATAAATTTTGTATCTTTGTACTTGTTATAACCCTAAAATTTATATGTTTGTGGTTCTAATGACGCATTAGATCTTGTCCCAACAAATTGTTAGGGTATGGTCGAGATATTGAGGATTTTGTGAGTTGATAATCTACACATCGAGAAGATGGTTGTTTAGTATAATACAAAGAAGTTTTATAGATGAACAAATGTTAGGTCTTGGCAAGTGTCAATGCAAAAGGTTTTAATACAGTCAAGCTTAAAATAGTCTTTAAATTGATAGTTAAAGTCCATGAAGGATGATAGGTAGGTAGAACTCGCTGAGGAGACCCTAAAGTTGATCCAGTTGAGTTTAACCATACTGTTTTGCAAGAGGTGCTAATAAAAAAGGTAATTATAAGATTATGGATAAAATTTAAAAAATTATATACAATTAAATCTCTTGTAAACCATGTAGTGTTTAAGTAGAAATTAGTTCACCGCTACATAAGTAAATGTCACTAGTAAGACAACATAGTTGTACTTCATGTCTATCATTAACGAATTGAAACATACTATTATTATGCTTATAACTAGAACAGGTAATGATCTAATTGTGCCTTTACCATTTTTATTTTGTATATTTAGGGAACAATAACCCTTGACAAGGATAGTCGTCAATATAAGAGGTAAAAAGCAATTTGTCAAGTAAAGGACTGATTAAACTATGAGATATGATCCATAAGTAGTAAGGTTGTAGTGTTAGAAATCAACAATCTAATGGCAATGATAATTTTAGAAGGATATCTAGAGGTTAGGTTATTAACTTCATCATTATCATTGCAAATAAAAGAACTACTTGAGGGCAAAGTGCCTTCGAAGATATTGGGATAAAAGGCAAGATTATAAAGGTATGATAAGATCACACTATACTTATATTTTCTTTTGGGATTTATATTAAATTTATTTCAATATTATAAGAAAATATAAAGAAATGGTACTTAATGGTGTTTATTGTGAAAATTCAGGTTTTGAGGACCTAAAAGTAAAATACTAGTTAATTGGAGGAGTTTTTCACAAAATTGAAGAAGCAAATGAAGAATTGCATTGAAGACCACCGACCTTGACTATTTATGGGATGTCCATGCGAAAATCTCTCCAAAATCTTATCTTGATTGATTTGCTGACTCAATTCCTCATCAGATCAACCTTATTCTCCTCCTCTTTGGATCTATAAATAGAGCCCTTACGTGAACCTAAGGATTCATTCTTGTTTCTAGGATTTTATCTTCTCTTTAATTCTTTCTCATTTCATGTTATTCCAAATTTTAGTTTGAAGAAAGAATGTTACTTTGCTGAAGTTTTCTTTCAATTGAAGAATTCTAGGAATCATTTTGGAAGATTGAAGTTCTACAAACTCTTGAAGATTATAGCAATTGTTTCATTTATTTTATTTTCTTTTATGCAATTTATCAGTTTATTTTTATCATTCAATATGAATTCCATTGCACCTATTCATTTAAATTGTTTTTATGCAATCCACGCCATAATGTTCTAAATCATCTCTGTGGGAAACATGATGAAGCCATAATTCAACTAAAATGATCATTGTATTCATGTTATAGAACATATAAATATGTGGAATTTTCATATGAGAATTTCTACTATGAATTGTATTTTGTATATGAAATCAATGCATAGAAATTTAAATGACTCGAAAGAGAAATTTAGGATTTATTAGGAATTACCAAGTAAGATTTAATAATTTATGCGGAAGCAGCGTTATTGAATTTTATTAGAAATTGACCTAAGTGTTTCATGCAATATTTTTTATTTAATTTTTCACTAAGGGATTAGGAGAAATTATTTTAAAGATATTAGGTAATCATATAATTGGGAAATTTATGATCGTAAATTAGAATCTTCCATTGATTTTATTTAGCAGGAACTATTAAATTAAATTGGGGTTTTGAAACTTTAAAACTTGAAAAAGGATTAAGGTTTTGTCAAATTTCTTGTGAAAATCCATATAGCTATAAGTTATTATAACATGAAGGCAATATGATTAGTAAAAATTAGGGTGGATTTCTATTTTCCCACTATCCATTCATCCTTTTTCAACACAATTCTCTTTTTACACATTTAGTATAATTCATTCACATTTTATTCTCATCAAATATCATTGCCTAAATAATAGTAGAAACTGATATAGGTCTATTACTTAATCAATCTTCATGGTTCAACACTCTTCTCTCATTATATTACTTGATCCGATCTGGTACACTTGACGTATTTATTCACGCTTATTTTATATCTCTTTTTGCGTGGATCAAGTTTTTGGCGCCGCTGTTGGGGATTGATTAATATTAGACCATCTTCAGATTCTATTGTTAATTTAGGCGCAATTGTTTTTTTTTTTTTTTTATCATTGTGTGATCGTTTCCCGTTCTCTTTGAAGGTTTTTTATGCGCAAGAGTAGAAGTGTTGAACTTCTACCAATTAATCTTAAGATAGAACGCACCTTGCGAAAACTTAGAAGAGAGCAAAGAAGAAGGAAAGAAGTTGACATGGCAGATGATAACAACAATCGGATTCAGGGTGCTGGTAGAGCACTTCGGGAATATACGGTACCTGTTATTTGAGGTCCTACAATCAAAAGACCTGTGATCCAGGTTGACAATTTTGAGTTGAAACCAGCATTCGTTCAAATGGTTTAATCAAATCAATTTGGAGGATATCCAAATGAGAGTCCTGATGAGCATATTGCTGTATTTCTTCAATATTATAATACAGTGAAAATGAATAATGTATCTGATGATGTAATTAGGTTACAACTTTTTCCGTTTTCACTTAGAGATAAAGCTAGGGCTTGGTATAATTCACTGTCACAAAACTCTGTAACCACTTGGGCTGATCTCTCATCTAAATTTTTAAGGAGATTTTTTCCACAAGCTAGAACTGTTAGGTTAAGGAATGACATCACAAACTTCACTAAGTTTAGTGGTGAATCACTTTATGAAGCATGGGAAAGATCCAAGGAGGCAATTAGAAAATACCCCCCATCATGGATTACCAGATAATCTCCTTATTGAGATTTTCTATCTCAGTTTAGATGAGACATTGAGGTCTTTGGTAAATGCTGCTTCTGGTGGTGCACTAATGGGTAAGACGTATGATGAGGCTAGTGCTTTGATTGATGAAATGGCCTTTAGTGCACATAATTGGCAACATGAAAGAGGTAAGTTTATAGCGGCATCTGTCAATGACATGGACACCTTAATAGCTTAGATTTAAGCTCTCACAGCCTAGGTAAGTAAACTCACCTCTACACCTTCTTTTAATGTTAATCAAATTTCTTGTTGTGAGTTATGCTTAGGACCACACTCAACTCTTGAGTGCCTATTTGGAAACTTTTCCTCCTCATCCCATGGAGAGCAAGTAAATTTTGTCAACAATTTCCAAAGAGGTAATCAAGGACCTTATTCATACACCTACAATCCAGGGTGGCATAACCATCCAAATTTCTCATGTAGAAATGATAACAACGCACTTAAACCACTTGGATTTCAAAAGCAAGGTCCTAATCATAATATCCCCCATCAACTATATTCTAATCATAATACCTCTTCTCAATAAAGTCAGTCTAAAATGGAAGAACTCGTGATAAGTTATATGCAAAAGACTGACACAATGTTGCAGAATCAACAAGCTACCATTAGGAATCTTGAGAATTAGCTTAGTCAGATGTCTCAACAGTTGAGTAATAGACCATCTGAGTCTTTACCTAGCAATACTGAGCAGAATCCTAAGGGTGTAAATGCTATTATGCTAAGAAGTGATAAGGAATTAGTTTATAAGAAACTTGAGGAAAAAGAGGTTAACCCAAAGAAAGATAAAGGGAAACAAAAGGAAGAGGAACCAAAGCAAAATTCACCAAAGGTGAAATCATATGTTCCTCTCGTTCCTTTCCCAGGAAGGCTGAAGCAACAACAATTGGATTCACAATTTGCTAAATTTTTAGAATTCTTTAAAAAATTGCAAATTAACATTCCTTTTGCAGAGGCACTTCAGCAAATGCCTTCATATGTTAGATTCATGAAGGATTTGCTCACCAAGAAGAGAAAGATAGATGGGAATGAACCTGTAATGCCTACAAGAGAATGTTTTATGATCCTACAAAAGAATTTATCCAATCTACCAAGAAAACAAAGAGATCAGGGAAGTCTGACTGTTCCTTGCACTATTAGTAATTTTCAGTTTGATAAAGTCCTTATAGATTCTGGTGCAAGTATAAACTTAATGCCTCTTGTCCATTTTTAGAAAACTAGGATTTGGAGAATGTAAAGAGACGCATGTCACCCTACAACTTGGTGATAGAAGTGTCAAGTACCCTCTTTCCAGTTGACTTTATAGTCCTGGAAATGGAAGAAGATAGAGAGGTACCCATGATCTTAGGAAGACCATTCCTTGCAACAGGTAAGGCATTGATAGATGTGGAACAAGGTAAGTGACCTTGAGAGTTATGGATAAAGAAGTTACTTTTAATGTTTATGAGACCATTAGGAAATTTGATGATTGTAAGTCTTGTTACACCATTGATGTTATTGATGAAGTTTCCTATGAGAATATTGAAGAGAATGCAGGTATGGAGACAATAGAATCGGTTCTCAAGGATATAGAGGAATGGAGTGATGATGAAGAACTAATTGAAGAATGTGTGGAAGAAGCATTAGAAGTTCAAGCTCACTACTATGAGGAGCTAGGAACAAGTGAGAAGAAGCTAGTCCCATCATTGATACAACCCTCGGTGCTTGAGCTTAAACCATTATATGTCATTTAAAATATGCATATCTTGGAACAGATGATGCTTTGCCAGTAATCATTTCTTCTTTTTTGATAAGTGATCAAGAGCAACAACTTTTGGATGTTCTAAGAGAGCATAAGGAAGCCATCGGTTGGACTATTGCTGATATTAAGGGAATTACCCCTTCAATTTGTACTCATAGGATATTTCTTGAGGTTGAGTGCAAACCTACAGTACAACCACAAAGAAGACTTAACCCAACTCTTAAGGAAGTTGTAAAAAAAGAAGTGCTTAAATTGTTAGATGTAGGCATTATTTTTCCAATTTTCGACGGTAAATGGGTTAGTCCTATTCAAGTTGTACCAAAAAAAGGTGGTATGACTATAATAAAAAATGAGGCTATTGAATTAATTCTCACTCGCACTATAACTGGTTGGAGAGTCTGTATAAACTATAGGAAACTGAATGATGCTACCCGCAAAGATCATTTCCCCCTCCTTTTCATAGATTAGATATTAGAAAAACTTGTAAGGCATGATTATTATTTCTTTTTAGATGGTTACTCTGGTTACAATCAAATCCATATAGCACCCAAGGACCAGGAGAAAACCATCTTTACTTGTCCTTATGGCACATTTACCTTTAGGAGAATGCCCTTTGGTCTTTGTAATGCACCTGCTACATTTCAAAGATGCATGATGTCCATATTCTCTGACATGTTAGGAAATTGTATTGAAATATTCATGGATGATTTTTCTGTTTTTGGGAAGTCATTCGAAACATGTTTGATAAATTTAGGATGCATGCTTAAGAGATGCAAGGAAACTAATATGCTTCTTAACTGGGAAAAATGCCATTTCATGGTAAGAGAGGAAATAGTCTTAGGGCACAAAGTGTCTAAGCAGGGAATTGAGGTTGATAGGGCAAAAGTAGAGGTGATAGAGAAGCTACCACCACCTACTATAGTGAAAGGAATCAGAAGATTCTTGGGACATGCTGGCTTTTACAGGAGATTTATCAAGGACTTTTCTAAAATCTCAAGACCTCTTTATAATTTATTAGAAAAAGATTCTGCCTTTGTCTTTGATGACAATTGTTTGCAGTCATTCAATCTATTGAAGGAGAAGCTCACTACTGCACCAGTGATTTTTGCACCTGATTGGGAGCTTCCATTTGAGTTGATGTGCGATGCCAGCAACTATGCTGTAGGAGCGGTACTTGGGCAAAGTAAAGATAAGTCATTTCATGTAATATACTATGCAAGTAGAACCTTAAATGAGGCCCAAAGGAATGATGCCACAACGGAAAAAGAACTTTTAGCAGTCATATTTGCATGCGATAAATTCCGGCCTTATCTGATAGGTTCTAAAATCATAGTATATACTGACCATGCTACCCTTAAGTATTTATTTGCTAAAAATGATGCTAAACCTCGGTTAATTCGATGGATTCTACTACTGCAAGAATTTAACCTGGAAATTAAAGATAAGAAGGGGACTGAAAATGTGGTGGCTGATCATTTATCCCGTTTGTAATCTAATTGTCTTGATTCACCTATTAATGAAAAGTTCCCTGATGAACAATTGCATGTAGTAGAAGTCAAAGGATTACCTTGGTATGCTGATATCGTTAATTATTTGGTTAGCAAAATCACTCCATATGGTCTATCTTACCAACGGAAAAAGAAATTTTTACATGATGTGAAGTTTTATTTTTGAGATGAACCATATCTCTTTAAAAATTGTGTTGACCAAATAATTAGACGGTGCATGCCTGAAAGTGAACAGCTTAGCATTATACAACATTGTCATTCTAAGGAGGTAGGAGGCCACTTTGGTGTAGAAAGAACGGTAGCTAAAATTTTATCATGTGGATTTTATTGACCCAGGTTGTTCAGTGATTGTAGGAACTACATCATGTCTTGTGCTCAATGTCAAAGGACTGGCAACATTTCTAGAAGACACAAATTACCACAAAACAATATACTTGTAATTGAGCTTTTTGGCGTTTGGGGAATCGACTTTATGGGTCTTTTTCCATCATCTTTTTCAAACAAATACATTCTTTTAGCTGTTGATTATGTTTCAAAATGGGTAGAGGCAGTTGCTCTACAAACTAATGACAACAGGGTTGTTATTAAATTTTTGAAAAATAATATATTTTCAAGATTTGGGGTACCTAGAGCTATAATAAGTGATGAGGGAACACATTTTTGTAACATGCAATTTGAGAAATTGTTATTAAAATATAGAGTTACTCACAAAATTGCCACCCCTTATCATCCACAAACATGTGGACAGGTTGAGGTATCCAATAGGGAAATTAAGCGAATTCTAGAGAAGATTGTCAATGCATCCAGGAAAGATTGGTCTTTAAAAATTGATGATGCATTATGGGCTTATAGAACAACGTTTAAAACCCCTATAGGAATGTCTCCCTACAAGATTGCTTTTGGTAAATTGTGTCACTTACCAGTAGAACTCGAGCACAAGGCATACTAGGCTATTAAATACCTTAACTTTGATGAGGAAGCTGTAGGTAAAAAAAGATTGCTTTAACTAAATCAGAAAGGTGAAATGAGAGAAGAAGCATATGAAACTGCCAAAATTTACAAAGAACGAACAAAGCAATGGCATGATAAGAACATTGTGAGGTGAGAATTCTTCCCTGGTCAGAAGGTCTTACTATACAACTCTCGCTTGAAGCTGTTCCCAGGTAAGTTGAAGTCACGATGGTCTGACCCTTTGAAATTGTTAATGTGTTTCCTTATGGTGTAGTTGGGTTGAAGGTAGAAGACAACCATACTTTCAAAGTAAACGGTTATCTTCTCAAACATTACTATGAAGGGGAAAATGTTGATAGAGATGCCACAGCTGTGGATTTAGGAGATTTGAAGACATGAACTGGAAAAGTCGGGCTAGCGACTATAAACTAAGCGCTTCATGGGAGGCAGCCCATGCTCAATATTTGTATACACTAGTGTTTTATTTTCGATGACATATATATATATATATATATATATATAAATTCGAATTCAAGGCTGGCAGCGTACAAGTACAGGGTGCCGGCCTTTGTCTGGTTTTTAGACGTTGGCCGACCCTTCTCTCTCTTACTCACTTATTTTCTCACGACTACTCTCCCTCTCTCTCGCATTTCTTCTCCCTCTTTAACCTATTTCTTCTTCAGTCTCTTACTCACTCTCCTCTCACATTCAAGACACTCCAAGAATGCCACCAAAAAAGTTCCAGCCTAGGAGGAAGGAGCAAAAGACCTTCAGGGATGATAGACATTTTGGAGGAATTTTCTTGCTGATGAAAAACTTGACACCAGGGAAGTACTAGTTTTTCAATTTTTTTTTTTGCATTGATATTCTTTTCCCTAAGTTTGTGCTATTATAGGAACAATGAGGACATTGTCCAATTGAAGTGTGGGGGAAGGGATTATAAATGTAGAAGTATAATGATTGATTGCACACATCATGAGCTTGCAATTCCCATGCTTTCTTTATGTCCTTAAGTGTTTATAATCAGTAAAATCTTGAAATTGACTTAGATTGGTGCCCCACTTCACCAACTGTTATGACTGGTTTACATAGTTAAAATTTAATAGTAAAGTCTCTAGAGAACGGATTTACCCTATGTTTAGCTTTTGAAGTCCTTAAGTTGAAAAAAACAAGCAGGTTTACTTCATGGAAAAATTGGTTGGGATAAATTTCTCTTGAAATTTCTTTGAGAATACCTTAACACCTAGTGAAAGAGGTAAAGGAAATCTTTTACTTATTGATCCCTTATAAAAATAGTCTTAACTAATATTCATTCTTAAAAAAAAAAAGGCAATTAGAGCCTTTACTCCAATGACTCAGGTAAGTGAGTTAAGAGTATCCAATCTTAAATGTTAGTGTGAGGAAGAGTTCGTAGGGGTCCCTTTAAAACCTGGTCACTTGGGTGATGAGCCCGGGATGTGCCGACTCAATGAACTCACAATAATGAGAAGGGTAGAAAGGCAAAAATTTTAGTACCTTAATGAAAGCCAGGTTGACATGGGCAGGCTTTGGTCCCACAGAAGAGTGAAGGCTGACTCCACTGTCAATTAAGGCAAATTAAAAAGAAAATGTTGAATACAGGGCAATAAGTGAAACAAAGACTAAATTGAAGAGGGAGAAATTCTAGGAAAAAATGGATACCATATGCTTTCACTTTTTGTTATCTTGTTTAGAGAAGAAAAATTGAGGGAGATTATACTTAATAATAACCAATGAAGTAAATGAATGTTTTTCCATATGGACTAAGTATTCTTCTTTTGAAGGAGAATTCAATTGTTAAACACTGGGATTAAAAATATGTTTTATTTAGATTAACTACTAAGTTTCAACTAGATTATTCTAGTTATAAGTTTCAATATGGTTAGAGCAATGGGCACCAAAAGTTCAATGACAGATTTCTCTTATTCATTTCAATTATTTTGCTTGAGGACAAGCAAAAAGTCAAGTGTGGGGATGTTGATAAGATCACACTATACTTATATTTTCTTTTAGGATTTATATTAAATTTATTTCAATATTATAAGAAAATATAAAGAAATGGTACTTAATGGCGTTTATTGTGAAAATTCAGGTTTTGAGGACCTAAAAGTAAAATACAAGTTAATTGAAGGAGTTTTTCACAAAATTGAAGAAGCAAATGAAGAATTGCATTGAAGACCACCGGCCTTTGACTATTTATGGGATGTCCATGTGAAAATCTCTCCAAAACCTTATCTTGATTGATTTGCTGACTCAATTCCTCATCAAATCAACCTTATCCTCCTCCTCTTTGGATCTATAAATAGACCCCTTTGCGTGAACCTAAGGATTCATTCTTGTTTCTAGGATTTTATCTTCTCTTTAATTCTTTCTCATTTCATGTTATTCCAAATTTTAGTTTGAAGAAAGAATGTTACTTTGCTGAAGTTTGCTTTCAATTGAAGAATTCTAGGAATCATTTTGGAAGATTGAAGTTCTACAAACTCTTGAAGATTATAGCAATTGTTTCATTTATTTTATTTTCTTTTATGCAATTTATCAGTTTATTTTTATCATTCAATATGAATTCCATTGCACCTATTCATTTAAATTATTTTTATGCAATCCACACCATAATGTTCTAAATTATCTCTGTGGGAAACATGATGAAGCCATAATTCAACTAAAATGATCATTGTATTCATGTTATAGAACATATAGATATGTGGAATTTTCATATGAGAATTTCTACTATGAATTGTATTTTGTATATGAAATCAATGCATAGAAATTTAAATGACTCAAAAGAGAAATTTAGGATTTATTCGACATTCCCAAGTAAGATTTAATAATTTATGCGGAAGCGGCGTTATTGAATTTTATTAGAAATTGACATAAGTGTTTCATGTAATATTTTTTATTTAATTTTTCGCTAAGGGATTAGGAGAAATTATTTTAAAGATATTAGGCAATCATATAATTGGGAAATTTATGATCGTAAATTAGAATCTTCCATTGATTTTATTTAGCAGGAGCTATTAAATTAAATTAGGGTTTTGAAACTTTAAAACTTGAAAAAGGATTAAGGTTTTGTCAAATTTCTTGTGAAAATCCATATAGCTATAAGTTATTATAACATGAAGGCAATATGATTAGTAAAAATTAGGGTGGATTCTATTTTCCCACCATCCATTCATCCTTTTTCAACATCATTCTCTTTTTACACATTTAGTATAATTCATTCATATTTTATTCTCATCAAATATCATTGCCTAAACACATAGTAGAAATTGATATAGGTCTATTACTTAATCAATCTTCGTGGTTCGACACTCTTCTCTCACTATATTGCTTGATCCAATCTGGTACACTTGCTGGTATTTATTCATGCTTATTTTATATCTCTTTTTGCGTGGATCACGGTACATATGTTACTGATGCGGAAATTGTTAAGTTAAAGGATGGTGAGCTGCATAGTGGCATCTAATGGTTAAAAAGAAAAGAAAAATCTAAGAATTAGGTTTTAGACTATAAGAATGCTACCCAAATATGTTACATAAGAGGCAAGATTATAAAGGTACATATGTCACCTATGTATGGTGGTTTTTTATAATGAGCAATGGCCAAAAGATAAAAATTCCTAGTATCATTGTGCTTGTGTCAAATTGCATAATGAGTAGATGTGTGAAGAATTAAAGCCAAGTTATATGCTAAAGTTATTCTAAATTGTTTTGTCTTTTGGGTTGATAGGTTGTGATATTATAGTAAGGTAAGATCTTGTAGCATAGAGGTGCTCTATAGAGGTATGGTGGTGATAAGAGTCATGTCTAAAACTTGTTTTATCCATAAAGAATGGTTATTCATGGTGATTTGTCAAAAATGTTGATCCTATGGTAGACGGTTCTAGCACTTATGTTATTGTCTATGAGGAGAACACACGTTAGGTTTATAATAGAAAAATCCAATTTACTTCACTTGGGTGTACACGAATAGCTAAGGTAAAGAGAGTTTATGGGGATGGTCCAAGAAATACTTGGTGATCTAAAGTTTGTTGGCTACAAAGAGTAAAGGAGTATCATAAGTGTCAATAATCGCTTGGAATGTTTGTTAAGGTAGATGGATGATGTTGTCTAGGCATATAGTAATAAGCAGTTGGTTAGCAAGACTGATCAAAGGAGCTATATTGCAAGTGTGAGTATGTATTATGAGTCATGCAAATTCAAGCCAGCATAGAGAGTTGTTGAGTTCATATCATAAATTCGTAGGTGACTTTCTTATGGTAGGACATTGTAACAAAGGAGTGAGAAAATGGCGAAAGTAAAATTATTATGTATTTATTTTATATTTTCTTGATACATAAGTTATTTTCTGCCATATGTATTGAGGTTTGGCTTCTTGTAGCTCTATATAGCCGTTGTTATGTATACTGAGTAAAGTAAATATGGGAGAGAAAATTATAGGGACTTACTAGAGGAACTAAGTGAATTGAGATTGTGAGAAAACTATTGTACCATTGTTGTTACTATGGGTAAGGTTAACAATTAGAAACCTGACTTGTGAAACCTAAACATAACACGATACGATATAAACAAGTTTATGTTAAAAAAAAGGAAAATCAACAAGAGACACAGATATGTCAGATCCATTTAGACATGGCAAAAATCGTATTCGGGTATGTGCCTAGCTCTGAAACTCGTTTATGGACCGGTTTATTAAATATGTCTCATAAATAGATCATGGGTTCGACCTTGAAATTGTTTAATATTAATGATATATACATTTCTTTATTTTGTTTTTCTTTTCTTTTCTTTTCTTTTTTAAATTTCTAGGTGCTACTGATTTTATCAATTGGGGTTTCACTATCCTTACACATTACACCAAGAACACATCATCTCTCTCTCTCTTCTTCTCAATTCTCATATCTCCCTTTGTCATTTTTTTTCTTAGATATATTCATTTTTTTTATTTAGAGGAATCTGTTTTCCTCAACTTTTGGTTGTTTGGAAAGTATTGTGTCATCATACCTAGAGAGTTATGCTTGACAATATTAGAAACAATGATAAAGGTAAGCCAATTTTTCCTTTTCTTTCTCCTTTACCCTCTCTTCAGTGACAAGTGTTCTATGTAATTCGTGTAAATAGTCGTCGCTTTAGATCTATCGGGGTTTTTACACTATTAGTATTTTTGTTACTTTGAAATATTTATTAAGCACTAAATTCAATTAGTTATAATTCTTGTAATGAAGGTTTTTGAGTTTGATTTGTAAAATTTCATATTAATAGAAATCCTAGCAATTTTTCATTTAATTGCTTGCGTTGATGAATGAGGGTGATACAAGTTTTTCATTTAATTTCTTAAAACGTAATATTACATTGTTTCTTATTTGCCTTGCATGATTTTTAGTAATAATACTAATAATCTTGTGAATGTTTCAAGAAATTTATTTATTTTTTCTTAATGTCCTTTGCTTAATAAAGCATCTATAGGAAGAAAATGATAAAAGTGAGAAGTTCAACATATCTTTGATTTGTTTTCATGATTGCTGTTGGAAAACTTCTTTAGACATAAGAAGATAAAGAAATTACGATGAAATTAGGTTATATATTTTCAAGAATCAAAATCATGGTAAAGGAATAGTACTCCAAGAGGTCATGCCTTCTTTGTACCTCAAACTTCTCAATGGAGTGTTAAAGAAGCTAGAAGGTAATATTCTTACCATCATTGATTTATTTAAACTAGCAGTCAGTATAGAAATCCACTATGAATGTTAAGTTGTTTTGTCTAAGATGATATAGAATAAAAAAAAAGGTAACTTTTCTTCACCAAAACAAAGCTAAAAAGTTATGTACAGACATAACCTGAATTATGAAAAATGATTGAGAAATAACAAAAAATTATATAGGAAAAAAAACAAAAAAACCATTTATCTAGAAGATTGGATTCACTATAACATAGATTGGTCAAATGTTGCAGGATTGGAGATATATTAACTAATATAAAATGCATAAACTACTTTTCAAGTGGCATATTAAACAGAAAAAGTTAAAATTCAACAAGCTTTATACACTACATCCAAATATGCGCTTTATATCTGATTTACTATGGTATTGTTTGGTAGAAGTGTAACTTGCAAACCCAATAGACAAATCCATACTTGTCTTATGTGATAATTTGATTGAATTGTTTGTCTCAAAAGGCGTTTCATAGGTCAATTTTCCTGTCTCAAAAGGAACTTCATTGAAATTGTTATTTGAATTGTAATTTTGTGTTAACTTTCAAGACCTTGTACCATTAAAGTTTGTAGAAATAAATTTTGTCATTGCCTTTTTCACTTTGTTTATGTAAATATTTGATGCAGCGAGTTAGCGTAGAGAAGCAAAAGAATCACTCAACGAATGAATCTCTCACACACACAATTACAAAGATGGTTGCGCACAACCCGTAATTGGAGGAAATTCTCTCACAAAATGTATTTCAAAGTATATAATAAAACGTAACCCTAACATGTCTGACAAAAGGGTATATATACTCCTACTTAAAATATCTAAAAAAGGAAAATCTACGTGGACACGGTCTAAGGCACGGCCATGCCTCTAAGCCGTGTGTGATTCTGTAAGTGTTCCTGAACGAATACACGGTCGTGTATCTAAGTCGTATATGATTATGTGAATGTTCCTGTTCGAGTACACGGCCGTGTTTCAGGCCGTGTGTAGATATCCTGCTCGCGACACGGCCGTGCTTCAGGCCGTATGTAGCTACCCTATTCCAGTACATAAATGCCTTGTCCGAGTACACGGCCGTGTGTAGAGGCCGTGTGTGTCTGTGTCGCTTGTACCTCCATCATTCTCTCCCACCAAAGAAGAACTCGACCTCGAGTTCTCTGCAGGGTATAACGCCTCATCGTCAGGGAAGAAAGGAAAGATATCAGCGACGTTGAATGTCTTTGAAATGCCCATAGTGTTCGGTAAACCAACCACATAAGCATTATCATTGATTTTTTGCACAATCTGATACGAACCATACTTCTTAGGTTGAAGCTTGTTGTATTTTCCAACAGGGAATCGCTCCTTGCGTAAGAATACCATAACCTGATCACCCACTGAAAACACTTGTCGTCTTCGATGCTTGTCAGCTGCAGCTTTGTACGTAGCATTAGATTGTTCAATTTTCGCCCGCACCTCAGCTGTAATGTTCTGCCAACTATCCGCTAGGTTCTTGGCTGCTGTGTGAAACTTAGTACCCCTTAGAAGCTTGATCAAATCCACAGCATGGTTAGGAGTATTGGTATAGACAATAGAGAATGGAGACTTGCCTGTTGTCCTATGAACGGCACTGTTATAAGCAAACTCCGCCTGAGCCAATGCCACATCCCATTGCTTGGGCTTCTCACCACAAATACTTCTAATTAGATTACCCAAAGTTCAATTTGTAGCTTCTGTCTGACCATCTATTTGTGGGTGAGCCGTGCTGCTATAGTTCAGTGAGGAATCAAACGGCTGCCATAAGGTTCTCCAAAAGTGACTCAGGAATTTGCTGTCTCTGTCTGAAGTAATGGACTTAGGCACCCCATGGAGGCGTACTACTTCTTTGAAGAATAGCTTGGCAATGACCTAAGCATCAGCAACCTTTCGACACGAGATAAAATAGGCCATCTTGGAAAACCTGTCAACTACAACAAAAACAGAGTCAACGCCTCATTGGGTACGGGGAAATCCAAGGACAAAGTCTATGGACAAATCCTCCCATATGTTATCAGGAACAGGGAGCGGAGTGTAGAGGCTAGTGTTTTGGGCTTGGCCTTTGGACGTCTGGCATGTATAACACCGTTGCACAATCCTCCCAACATCACGCATCAAGTGTGGCCAGTAGTATCTATCACTAACTGCAGCAATAGTCTTATCCCTTCCCAGATGACCTGCTAATCCACCTCCATGCAAGTCACAGATCAACTTCTCCCTCAAAGAAGACTCTGGAATACACAGTTGATTTCCCCTCATTAAATACCCATCATAAATATGGAAGTCATCGCTAGGCTGTTTAGTTCGACACATCTCCCAAGTATCCTTAAAATCATTGTCAGTACCATACAGGTCTTTCATATATTCAAATCCCACCACTTTAGTATGAAGTGTCACCAGCAAGCTGGCTCGCCTACTTAAAGCATCTGCAACTTTATTGTATATTCCCGATTTATGTTTCAGCTTAAACGGGAACTTCTGCAAAAATTGTATCCATCTTGCATGCATATCTTTGCTAATCCTGGTCTGATTACTCAAGTGTTTAAGGGCATCACAATCAGAATATAGCACGAATTCTTTGCTCACTAGGTAATGTTCCTAGGTCCTCAAAGCACGCACAACTAGATAAAACTCTTTGTCATATGTGGACTAATTGCGCCTAGACTCGCATAACTTCTCACTAAAGAAGGCAATGGGTCTCCTTTCCTGAGATAGTACCGCCCCTATTCCAACCCCACTTACATCACAATCGACTTCAAACAACTTATCAAAGTCAGGTAATGCAAGAACTGGTGCATTACACAACTTTTCTTTCAATAAGCCAAAACTACCTTCAGCTTCATCATTCCACTGGAACTTCCCTTTCTTCAGGCACTCAGTCATAGGTGCAGCAATGGTATTGAAGTGCCGAATAAACCGTCTATAGAAACTTGCCAACCCCAGGAAACTCCTCAACTCACTTACTGTTTTAGGAATGGGCCATTCCCTAATAGTTCTTACCTTCTCATCATCCATAGTAATCCCATCACTACTAATAACAAAACCCAAAAACAGCAACCTCCTAGAGAGGAATACACACTTTTTCAAATTCACAAATGGCTTGTTCTCCCTCAGAACCTTCAGCAATTCCCTCACATGATTAATGTGTTCCTCCTCAGTTTTGCTATAAATCAAGATATCGTCGAAGTAAACTACTACAAACTGATCAGAAAAGGGTTTAAGTACCTGATTCATTATATGCATAAAAGTGCTTGGGGAGTTGCTAAGGCTAAAAGGCATGACCATCCATTCATACAAGCCCTCTTTGGTTTTAAAGGCCGTCTTCCACTCATCCCTTGGTCAAATCCGAATCTGATGGTAGCCACTTCTTAGATCGATCTTGGAGAAGAGCTTAGCCCCACTCAAACAATCTAACATGTCCTCCAACCTTAGTATTGGGAATTTGTAACCAATGGTAATTTTATTGATTGCCCTGCTGTCAACACACATACGCCAACTCCCATCTTTCTTTGGGTTAACAAGGCGGGCACTGCGCAAGGACTCATGCTCTCCCTGATGAATCCCTTATGGAGTAGTTCCTGCACCTTCCCCTGCAATATTTCTGTTTCTTTTGGACTCATTCTATAATGTGGAAGGTTAGGTAGGCTAGCTCCTGGAATCGGATCAATGTGATGCTGGATATCCCTCATGGGAGGTAATCCATCAGGTAGCTCCTTAGATGTTATTTCCTTAAACTCTTCCAATAGCTCCTTCACTCTGTCAGGTAACTCCTGAGCACTACTTTGACCTTCCCCCACTGTCATCACCTGGCGAACAATTAGCGCATGGACTGTCTGCGCCTCCTTAATTGCTTCCTCCATCTCCCTCTCAGATTGGGTGATAGTGAGGAAGGAACGCCCTTCCACTTTAGAAGCTTTAGGGCGGTGTGTCACTTTGAGAGGTAGAAGAGTGAACTTTACCCCATCCTTCTCTAGCCGGTAAATATTCTCCCTTCCTTCATGCTTGGCATCAACATCAAACTGCCAAGGCCTCCCAAACAGAAGATGGCATGCATCCATATCTACGATGTCACAATAGACCTCATCCTTATACTTCCCTATAGAGAAAGGTACCCTGCATCGCTCGGTGACTTCTATCTTTTCGGCTGCTTTAATCCATCCAATAGTGTATGGGTTTGGATGTTTTTCAGTCGGCAAGTTCAATACCCTCATCGTTTCTCTACCAATGGTGTTCTTGCAACTCCCACTGTCCACAATCAAATCAAACACCCGACCACCAACAATACATCTAGTGCGGAACAATTGATGTCTCTGGGTCTTCTCATCACACTTTGGTGCTAACATCAGTTTTTTGATGACATATGCCTCCTCATCATCCCCATAGCTATCATCACCATAAAACTCATCTCCTCCATCCGGTTCACAGCACACCTCATCATCCTCCCCTCTGTCAATAACATTGACCGGTCTCCTACTGGGGCACTCATTGGATCGATGGCCCGGTTGATTACACCTATAGCACTTTCCCATGACTGGTTTAACATAGGGTTTGTTCTATTTAGGTGCCTCCCTCGCCTCCATTGGCCTCCTACTTACCACTCTATCATCTCTCTTCTCATTAACCCCACCTGGTACTTCCTAGACAACCTTCCTTTATCTGTACTCGCTGTATTGAATCCCTCACTCTTAAACCTTCTGTTACCCCCATCAAACCTATTGGTCTTCTCTTGCAGCATCATTTCTGCCCGAAGGGTCATGTTTTTCGCTTCATTGACATTGCATAAAACATGAACTCCTATCTTCTCCTTAATTTGCAATCTCAGCCCATCCAGATATCTAGCCACCTGCTGCCCTTCGCTCTCCCTAAGATCATTTCTCTCAACCAATCTCATGAATTCTGCCGTATACTCATACACCGTCCTCTGACCCTGTCTACACTTTGATACTGCTGAAATAATATTTGTTCGTAGTCAGGAGGTAGGAAATCCCTTCGAATCAATTGCTTCATTCTATACCACGTCTGCACCGGTTGCTTTCCTTCTCTATATCGCCTGTTCTGCAACCTCTCCCACCATGCTGAAGCCCCTCCTTTCAATCTACAAGCCACTAACTTCACCCTACGATCCTCTGGCACTTCCATATAATCAAAGAAACGGTCTACCTCCGCCAGCCAATCTAATAAATCCTCAATATTCAAATTATCGGTAAAAGAGGATATATCTACCTTTAATTTGAAATCGCTGGTGTCTCCTTGATCATACCCATGGTGATTCCTACGATATCCACCACCACCATATCCTCTTCGCAGTGGTTGTTGATTCCCGATCAGCCAATCGTCTTCCTCATAAGAATCCACGTCACATGCTTGGATTCTTCGATTTGCAGCGACAGGTTTGTTGATAGGAACGCCAAGAGCAGGATTTGGCCCGGATCGTACTCCTCTAACGTCTCTATCTTTGTTCGTATTGGTTCCTATCGCGTTGAAACGCTTAACCAGATCATCAAAGCGCTGTTTGAAACGCCGGAGTCTCTGATCCATGGTGTCCAACACTACCCTTTGAGCCTGCACTTCGGTTCGCAGAGTTTCCATATCCCGAGCAACGTCCGGAACATGACCGCCTCCTGAACTACCGTCACCTGACATCTCCACAGGAAATTTTCCTTGCTCTGATACCAACTGGCGCAGCGAGTTAGCGTAGAGAAGCAAAAGAATCACTCAACGAATGAATCTCTCACACACACAATTACAAAGATGGTTGCGCACAACCTGTAATTGGAGGAAATTCTCTCATGAAATGTATTTCAAAGTATATAATAAAACGTAACCCTAACATGTCTGACAAAAGGGTATATATACTCCTACTTAAAATATCTAAAAAAGGAAAATCTACGTGGACACGGTCTAAGGCACGACCATGCCTCTAAGCCGTGTGTGATTCTGTAAGTGTTCCTGAACGAATACACGACCGTGTATCTAAGCCGTGTATGATTTTGTGAATGTTCCTATTCGAGTACACGGCCGTGTTTCAGGTCGTGTGTAGATATCCTGCTCGCGACACGGCCGTGCTTCAGGCCGTGTGTAGCTACCCTGTTCCAGTACATAGATGCCTTGTCCGAGTACACGGTCGTGTTTCAGGCCGTGTGTAGAGGCCGTGTGTGTCCGTGTCGCTTGTACCTCCATCAATATTTTACAAACTTATATAACTTTTTCAATTGATAAATGAGTGACACAAGATTCATTTATTAAACTGGTTGCATTATAGGTTTATGTTTTTACACACGATTAATAAACAAGTTGTGTCACTGGTTGATGTTTTCTAGACATAAACCCATTTAGACATGATATGGTAGCATGAATTGTTGGCACTAACTTTAGGTGACTAGATACAGTATAGGTAGGGTATAAGGCTCTACTTTTATCTTATCATATAGGTACTAATTCTTAAATTTTGAAAGAGAAACTTACCTTGTAATGTTAGGAACCATTCTCAAACCTATACCCTATAAAACTTATAAGTTACAAGGTGTAGCTAGCGATTTGTGTTATAGTATCATGTGTCGTATCTTTATTTAAATGGGTTCTAAAAAACCTCAATCTTTGACATGACTTGTTTACTAATAGTATATGAAAATTTAAACTCACTACCCAACCCGTTTAATTAATATCTTTTGTGTTTGGTTGGACCCATTTATTGATTAAAAAATTATAAATAAATCTATTAAAAGTTTATAGATAAAAATGATAAAGGACAATCATAAATTTTCATAGCTTAGTAACTTGAATACTTTGAGCAAGACACTTCTATTATAATTTTTTTTATTTTATGAAAACTGATGGGTGTCGAATCCAACAAAAATAAAACCTACTCCTAGACAATTATATGATTTGCATATAGTGGTGAGTAGGGTCGAATCCACAGAGATTGGTTAAACTTATTTCTATTCAAGGAGAATAAAAGGAAAAGGAAAATGGGGGGGGGGTTTGTTTTGCGAATTGAATAAAGTTAAAACAAGATAAGAAAGTTGTATATTGATAAAAAGCCTAACCAAAGGAATCAAGATAGTTTAATTCAAGGAATTGATCATCGATGCAAATGTTCTCTATCCTTGTTCCTAGATAAATTGGTTATGGTTATTAACAAGCTCTAACAACCTATCTCTCCTTACTTCCTCGATAACCTCAGACAAGCGCTTTGAATTATTTCTCTTATTGATTAAACAACCCTTAGACAAGCTCTTAGGATTTAATCTATCAATAGCATTAAGATATAGAGAGACCACTAATTCATGCAAGTAGATTATAAGATAACCTATTTAAACATGATCACACACCTCCATAACATGAATTCGATCATCTCTTTTATAACCAAACATGTTATTGCGTCACTAAGACTAGAACCATCAAACAATTACGGATTTGACGTGTTAGTTGACAATATATTAACTTGCTAATTGAGTAGAAGAGCTCTATTCATACCAATCAACAAAGATAATAATGACAAAACGATCAGAAGATATATGAATACCCGAAAAAAAAGAATAGAATAAATACAAGTCAATTAGACCTCACAATTCGTGGAGAATTAAACATCTATGACCCTTTGGCTAGAAAAGTAGCTTAGCTACTCATGTTCATCAACAAAAGGACTTGTGTCACTAACAAAAGGAAGCTGAAAGGCAATGAAAAGATTAGTGTGAGTGAAAATGTTTCAGCTATTATTCAGAAGAAGCTTCCTCCTAAATGTAAGGACCTAGGTATGTTCGCCATTCCTTGCAAAATAGGTAGTCTTGGAATCGCTAAAGCCATGTGTGATCTAGGAGCTTCTATCAATGTCATGCCTTTGTCTCTTTATCAACGTTTAAATGTTGGTCCTTTAAAGGAAACGGGTATTATTGTTCAACTTGTTGATAGGTCCAATGTTTATCCTGAGGGAGTTCTAGAGGATGTTTTAGTTCAAGTCAATGGGTTGGTTTTTCCTGCTGATTTTTATGTGCTTGACATGGACGATAGTGATTCTCATACTTCATCACTGATATTATTAGGGCGACCATTCCTTAAGACTTCTAAAATGAAAATCGATGTAAATGATGGCACCCTCACTATGGAATTTGATGGTGAAGTGATTAAATTTAACATTTATGATGCCATGAAACATCCTAACGATATCTCTCCTGTTTTTGTTACGGATGCTATTAACCCATCACCACAGGCACCAAGGCTGGAATCCAAATCCTTATCCGAATATTTAGTCAGGAACGTCTAGCCAAAGACGTTAAAGAAAGGCGCTTCATGGGAGGCAACCCATGTAAAAAAAAAAAAGTTTTGTTTTGCATTAGTTTTGGTTTGTTTTAGTTTTGTTTTGTTTTAGTTTAGTTTGTTTTGATTTTAGTGTAGTTTTGAACTCTTTGGATCGGTTGCAGCAAGGATACATATCATTAGATGACACTTTCCAGAGCTTAAAGGGAGCACTCCAATAGCATTGAATCTTGGATCTTGAAGAAGGAATAAAACCTACTCCTAGACAATTATATGATTTGCATATAGTGGTGAGTAGGGTCGAATCCACAGAGATTGGTTAAACTTATTTCTATTTAAGGAGAATAAAAGGAAAAGGAAAATGGGGGGTTTGATTTGTGAATTGAATAAAGTTAAAACAAGATAAGAAAGTTGTATATTGATAAAAAGCCTAGCCAAAGGAATCAAGATAGTTTAATTCTAGGAATTGATCATCGAT
The DNA here is from genome assembly GCA_037954665.1 of Laguncularia racemosa. NCBI lineage: Eukaryota > Viridiplantae > Streptophyta > Magnoliopsida > Myrtales > Combretaceae > Laguncularia > Laguncularia racemosa. The sequence continues at coordinate 286,165 of JBBMOL010000386.1, forward strand.
GCAAATGTTCTCTATTCTTGTTCCTAGATAAACTGGTTATGGTTATTAACAAGCTCTAACAACCTATCTCTCCTTACTTCCTCGATAACCTCAGACAAGCGCTTTGAATTACTTCTCTTATTAATTAAACAACCCTAGATAAGCGCTTAGGATTTAATCTATCAATAGCATTAAGATCTAGAGAGACCACCAATTCATGCCAGTAGATTATAAGATAACCTATTTAAACATGATCACACACCTCCATACCATGAATTCGATCATCTCTTTTATAACCAAACATGTTATTACGTCACTAAGACTAGAACAATCAAACAATGACGGATTTGACGTGCTAGTTGACAATATATTAACTTGCTAATTGAGTAGAAGAGCTCTATTCATACCAATCAACAAAGATAATAATGAAAAAACGATCAGAAGATATATGAATACCCGAAAGCAAAGAATAGAATAAATACAAGTCAATTAGACCTCACAATTCGTGGAGAATTAAACATCTATGACCCTTTGGCTAGAAAAGTAGCTTAGCTACACATGTTCATCAATAAAACGAAAAATAAAAATAAAAATATAATGAACCCGGTTGCCTGCTTTGCCTCCGCGTTTCCTTCTTCAAGATCCAAGATTCCAAGATCAAAAGTTCAAAAGTTATCCTAACCCTCTAGGGTTGGTTCTATTTATATTGTTAGGGAGATGGCATGTGATCTTTTGCTAGCAAGATACGAAAATATCTTTCCTTTTCCAAGTAGATTTCGAGAAGTGAAGATTCGTCTGCCTGGCACGCCCCACCACACGGCCGTGGGTCAAGCCGTGCCATCCTCTATGCATATTCTTCAAGTCTTCAACTGTGCCCAGTGTGAACCACGGTTACACACACGACCCGATTTCAAGCCGTGGCTTCATCTGTGCATAATCTTCAAGTCTTCATTCGTGTCCAGTGTGTACCACGGTTACACCCACGGCTAGATTTCAAGCCGTGCCTTCATCTGGTTGATGTTCCACACTTTCTTCTCCTTGGCATGTCTATCTTCCACCATGGCTCCAAGCACGGTTTATCCCACGGCTTCCACCACGGCCGTGCCTTAAGCCGTGTCTCTCTCTGTTGTAAGTCCTCATTTTCGCCTTCTTGTCCAGTGTGTAACACGGTTTGATCCTTGGCCGTGCCTCAAACCGTGCTTCCTCCGGTGGTGTAATTCCTTGTCTTGATCCAAGTTGTAGATGACTTCTCCAAAATACTTGAATTAACATCCTTGACTCCATTTAACCTGATTTATCACGATGATAGAATTAAAGTACCATTTCCTTATGATTTCTATAAAATCAATAATAATTTAACACAGTTTATACTATAAAGATTGAGTATAAAATGGCTCTATCAAATTCCCCCACACTTAAACTCTTGCTTGTCCTCAAGCAATTGCATCAAATCAATTGAGAAATCTGTCATAGATTATACAAACTTTCTTTTCATCATTCCAAGCATCTATTCATTTGTAATTCATGACTTGTAATTTAATGTCTACTTCTTCAACCCAATTGGTTTCCTGTGATCAAATTACTATGGACAAAATTTAATAGCTAATCTAAACAAAACAAACTTTAATCCTCATGTTTAGCAAAAGAATTTTTATTCCAAAAGTAAATACTTAATCCACTAAGGAAAAACACCCAATTAAGCTTCATTGGACATTAGCAAACATATAATCCTTGCAACATAAAGTAAAAGCATATAGTATAAGCTCTTTGATAGATATTCTCCCTTTTATACATCTTTGTTTTATTCAATGAATGTTCACATTCATGTTCTTTTGATTTATTCAAGCATTTATTTTGACGGGTTTTTGCCCGCTTCTTTTCATGAACTTTTGCCTTTTTCACCCTTATCGTTATAGTGAGTTCATTGAGTCGGCAACATCCCGAGCTCATCACTCAAGTGACCGGGTTTTGAGATACCCCTACGGACTCTTCCTGACTCTAACATTCAAGTTTGAATACTCTTAACTCAATTAGTTGAATCATTGGAGTAATGGCTATGCTTGATTCTTTTTTTTTTTTTTTAAGTGTTATGATTGCTTTACAAACAACTTCAAAGAGTATACAGTAGCTAATATAACCTAGAAGTAAACTTGTTTATTTTTCACTTAGGGACTCGACTTACAATTCTAAAGCTAAATACAAGGTAAATTTGTTTCTTAAAGATTTCACTACATAATTTTAACCATGTATTCTAATCACAACAGTGGGTGAGTAAAGCATTTGAATAAGTCAATTTCACATTTTATAGATGCTTATTACAACATTTAGTACAATCTCTAGATTTCATGATAATTTTGAAAAACTTTGGCTTAAAATTGCTTAAGGACAAACATTCAGAGTATAAGTTAGTTCTCTATTCTCTATATTTTATTATCCTCTCCCCCACACTTAGCTTGAACAGTGTCCTCACTGTTCCTAATTCAGCACAATTGAAGAGGAATTAACAACACAAAGGACATTAGAGAATAAGGAAAGGAAATATTGGTACTTCCCTGGTATTGGAGTGCTCCCTTTAAGCTTTGGAAAGTGTCATCTAATGATATGTATCCTTGCTGCAGCCGATCCAAATAGTTCAAAACTACACTAAAATAAAAACAAACTAAACTAAAACAAAACAAAAGTAAAACAAACCAAAACTAATGCAAAACAAAACTTTTTTTTTTTTTACATGGGTTGCCTCCCATGAAGCGCCTTTCTTTAACGTCTTTGGCTAGACGTTCCTGGCTAAATATTCGGATAAGGATTTGGATTCTAGCCTTGGTGCCTGTGGTGATGGGTTAATAGCATCCGTAACAAAAACAGGAGAGATATCGTTAGGATGTTTCATGGCATCATAAATGTTAAATTTAATCACTTCACTATCAAATTCCATAGTGAGGGTGCCATCATTTACATCGATTTTCGTTTTAGAAGTCTTAAGGAATGGTCGCCCTAATAATATCAGTGATGAAGTATGAGAATCACTATCGTCCATGTCAAGCACATAAAAATCAGCAGGAAAAACCAACCCATTGACTTGAACTAAAACATCCTCTAGAACTCCCTCAGGATAAACATTGGACCTATCAGCAAGTTGAACAATAATACCCGTTTCCTTTAAAGGACCAACATTTAAACGTTGATAAACAGACAAAGGCATGACATTGATAGAAGCTCCTAGATCACACATGGCTTTAGCGATTCCAAGACTACCTATTTTGCAAGGAATGGCGAACTTACCTGGGTCCTTACATTTAGGAGGAAGCTTCTTTTGAATAATAGCTGAAACATTTTCACTCACACTAATCTTTTCATTGCCTTTCAGCTTCCTTTTGTTAGTGCACAAGTCCTTGAGGAATCTAGCATAGCGCGGTATTTGCTTAATTGCATCAAGTAAAGGAATATTTACCTCGACTTTACGAAACGTTTCCAGAATCTCTTTTTCTTCCGCTTCCTTCTTGGATTTCGCTAATCTGGAGGGGAAAGGAGGTGGTATCAATGTGACCTTCGATGGCTCATCTAGAGACTTGCTAATCTGGTCGCCCTGCTGGCTCGGAGTCGAAGTCTCTTTCTTGGTCTCTTCCTCAAGATTAGACGGATTTCCTTTCTTATTTGATCCTTGCAATTCTATTCCACTTCTCAAGGTAATTGCGTTAACACTTTGCTTCGGGTTTGTAATAGTTTGAGAAGGTAACTTACCTTGAGTTTCTAACCTGTTTACGACTGAAGCAAGTTGGCTTACCTGATTCTCCAAGTTTTGAATGCTTTGCTTTGTTTCCTCCTGAAATTGTTTGGTATTCACAGCTAGAGACTTAACAATATCCTCAAGGAGCATGCCTGAAGTGGAAGGAGCTTGGGGTACGTGGTGTGATGGCTTAGGGTGGAATTGTTGGAAACTTTGTGGGTTATTGCCATATCGGAAGTTAGGATGATCCCTCCATCCAGGATTGTAAGTATTCGAGTAGGGGTCATACTTCCTTTGCGGTTGTCCTGGAAATCCGCCTACAGCATTGGCGTGTTCATGGTTGTCATCTTGCAATGTGGGGCACATGTCAGTCGGATGATTAGGAGCAGCACAAATTCCACAAGCCTTCACCTGTTGGGTATTTCCAAGAGCTAGCTGCTGCACAAGGGAGGTAAGATTAGAAATTTGATGTTCAAGGTTAGACACACTTACCTCATTTACCTTCCTTGAAGATGTATCATGCCTATACCCAAATTGTTGCGAATTGGCAGCCATAATGGAGATCCATTCCCTAGCTTGACCAGGGGTTTTGTTTACTATGGCGCCTCCACTTGCAGCATCCATCATCTTCCTCTCCATCGGAAGTAGGCCCTCGTAGAAGTATTGGATAAGGAGTTGTTCAGATATCCCATGTTGTGGGCAGCTTGCACAAAGTTGCTTGAACCTCTCTCAATACTCATGAAGAGTCTCGGTGTCCCTCTGTTTTATACCATGAATTTCTCTTCTTATACCAGCGGCTCTGGAGGCGGGGAAGAATTTGTCCAAGAAGAGTCTCACCATATCTGTCCAAGTGGTGATAGAACCTGGAGGCAAATAAAACAACCAATCTTTAGCTTTAGTACTTAAAGAAAATGGAAAAGCACGTAGCTTGATTTGATCCTCGGTTATTCCTTGCGGCCTCATACTAGAACACACTATATGGAACTCTTTCAGATGCTTATGAGGATCTTCATTCTAAAGACTATGAAAGGTGGGTAACAGATGTATCAACCCAGATTTCAACTCAAATTCCACAGCTAGTTCGGGATAGTGAATACAAAGTGGTTGTTGATTTACATCCGGTGCAGTCAACTCCCTTAAGGTTCTCTCGAGATTTGCCATGTCGTCCTCTTTTTCAGAATCAAAGGATGAATCTGACAAGTCCGATACTAAGTTCGGTCCGGGGGATGATCTAGCTTCTTGTCGCAACCTCTTTAGAGTCTTCTCAATCTCCGGATTATAAGTTAGTTCACCTGTTTGAGAAGAACAAGTCATACAAGAATAGAAATAAATTTGACACCAATCCCCGGCAACGACGCCAAAATTCAATGCTATTGGAGTAGGTTATTAACAAGCTACTAACAATCTATCTCTCCTTACTTCCTCGATAACCTCAGACAAGCGCTTTGAATTATTTCTCTTATTGATTAAACAACCCTTAGACAAGCGCTTAGGATTTAATCTATCAATAGCATTAAGATCTAGAGAGACCACCAATTCATGCCAGTAGATTATAAGATAACCTATTTAAACATGATCACACACCTCTATAACATGAATTCGATCATCGCTTTTATAACCAAACATGTTATTGCATCATTAAGACTAGAACCATCAAACAATTACGGATTTGACGTGCTAGTTGACAATATATTAACTTGCTAATTGAGTAGAAGAGCTCTATTCATACCAATCAACAAAGATAATAATGACAAAACGATCAGAAGATATATGAATACCCGAAAACAAATAATAGAATAAATACAAGTCAATTAGACCTCACAATTCGTGGAGAATTAAACATCTATGACCCTTTGGTTAGAAAAGTAGCTTAGCTACTCATGTTCATCAACAAAACGAAAAATAAAAATAAAAACATAATGAACCTGGTTGCCTGCTCTGCCTCCGCGTTTCCTTCTTCAAGATCCAAGATTCCAAGATCAAAAGTTGTCCTAACCCTCTAGGGTTGGTTCTATTTATATTGTTAGGAGGATAGCATGTGATCTTTTGCTAGCAAGATACGAAAATATCTTTCCTTTTCCAAGTAGATTTCGAGAAGTGAAGATTCGTCTGCCTGGCACGCCCCACCACACGGCCGTGGGTCAAGCCGTGCCATCCTCTGTGCATAATCTTCAAGTCTTCAACCGCGTCCAGTGTGAACCACGGTTACACATACGGCCAGATTTCAAGCCGTGCCTTCATCTGTGCATAATCTTCAAGTCTTCATCCGTGTCCAGTGTCTACCACGGTTACACCCACGACTAGATTTCAAGCTGTGCCTTCATCTGGTTGATGTTCCACACTTTCTTCTCCTTGGCACGTCTATCTTCCACCACGGCTCCAAGCACGGTTTCTCCCACGGCTTCCACCACGGCCGTGCCCTATGCCGTGTCTCTCTCTGTTGAAAGTCCTCATTTTCGCCTTCTTGTCCTGATCCAAGTTGTAGATGACTTCTCCAAAATACTTGAATTAGCATCCTTGACTCCATTTAACCTGATTTATCACGATGATAGAATTAAAGTACCATTTCCTTATGATTTCTATAAAATCAATAATAATTTAACACAATTTATACTATAAAGATTGAGTATAAAATGGCTCTATCAAAAACTATTGTTATAAACTTTTATAATAAACTTACTATTCAAAACAACACATTACTGTTAACAAACCTTCTTTTATATAAATTGCAATGTAAATTTTAAGTAAGACGTATATCGGTAAATTAAAGAAAAATTTTAATTATCACATAAATATCTAGTGAAATCATCAACATCCAATAAGTCAATAGATAATTACTTTATAATATAAAGTATAAACCACACATTTTTTTATGAGGAAAATATTTCGTAAAAACTAGAAGGTACTTTTAATCTCCCAAATTGTAGCAATGTCCCTAAAACTATAAATGGTTAGTGAAACCACAATCGAAAAGTCATAACTACGTCACATCTCTAGTTAGTAAAAGAAAAAAAAACTAGAGTGAGAAAAAAAATCAAAATAGCAAAGTATAGAAGAAAAGATACAATAGGAATTCAAGTCCTAACTACAAATATAAAGACACTAGCTACAGACCCAAGTTTTGTTGCTCCAATCAGAGTGAAGAACACAAATTTTTCACCTATGGTGGTGCTCTAGTTTCACAAGTGGTTGTTCAAAAAATAAAGGCTAATTTCAAACTTACTAGTAAGTCATAAAAGAACTAAAAATCTTAAACTGTAGTCTATTTGTAAACTAAAATAATAGATAACCAATGAACTTGAAAAGAAGAAATTTAAGGACAATTAACATGTTTGAGAAGAAGGGGAGAAGAGAAATTATGAGGAAAAAAAATGTAATGTGCAATATAAAAAGGAGTTTGAAAATTAAAAGTCTAAGTTTAAATGTGTAACTAGTAAGTTTTTGAATGACACTTAGAATAAGAAGCAAAATAAAATAAAAAACACATATTATTAATAGTAAACGACCTTATGCGTCAAATCTCATACCTATTTTACATAATCTATTTTATAAATAAGTCAAAAAAATGAGTTTGAGACTAGATACTAACCCAATTACGAATTTAGATGTGTTACATCTAGGTTTGACCTGTTTATTGTGCATGTCATTTTTTACTGATATAGACTCGTTTATAATTGTGTCATGTTGTGTTTGAATTCGTAGGTTGGGCTACAAATTGCCAGCCCTAGTACAAAGTATTTTGAGGAATCATTGAAAATTTTCATTTCTTTGTTATTATATAAAATTTTTAAAGTGTTAAGCTTCTTATCAATTTTCCTATGTAAATGCAACTTGTACATTAATTTAGCTTGTAATCTCCAACAATTTAATCATATAATTCTCATATGAAGGCATCTATTAAGAACTTGAAAATATAACTTCTATCATGGTCTATTATAAACAAGGTTGTGAATGAGCAGAACTATTCACAAGCTACTCGAACTTGCTTCCAGCTCAAAATAAAACTCATCTATTTAAATGATCCCAACTCATGCTCCTATTTAGTTTCCCAAGCAAGTTCATTAATTGGCTCAATTTCAATTGAACTTAACAATTTTTTAGAAAAATTGAGTATGAGTCTTCAAAAACTCAGCTCGGCTTAACTTATTTTTGGTTCTAATTATAAGGTCTAGCTCCATACATTTAAAGTAAATAATAGCATAGAATCTATTATAGTATTTTTAATAATACAAAAACATTTGATGCAAAATGTAATACAATAAAATAAATTAGGCTTAAAACAATTTCAATTCAGACAAAAAATTCTTGTTCAGTCAACACCCACAACATTTTCGTAATAATGAATCTTCTTTGTTTGCTTCAATCAATGTCCACAACGTCTCCAATAATGGTACTTGCCTTTATCTCTTAACAATTTTGCAATTGCTTGATTTCTTAACAATTGTTGGGATTTTTCACTTGATTTCACACATAAATAATTTTCCCAAGAAACAAATTCATTTGCAAGGACGCATAAACAGCTTTATGGCTTAACTTTGTCATTGCTTTTTAGTTTCTATCATGTCAGTTTCATTTCGTGTATTTTCGGAGAAAATTGTGTAGAATACTTCTTAATTTGTATTTTCTTCGTATAATTGAGAAAATATTATTATTTTTTCTCCCAAAAAACTTCTTAAACATTTGCAATTTTACTTAACAATGAAATATACGAAATTTCCTATTAGGATCTTCTGACAAATATATGGACCAATTCGTAATAAAATATTAAAAAAAATTTAGTCTTACTAAGAAGGAGGGAAGAAAAAAAAGGAACAAATAAAAGAATAAAAAAAGAGAGTAATGACAATATTACTATCAAATTTTTTGATGAATTTTAATTTTACATGTAATTAAATATTTTTATTGTCAAATTTACTATTTGTTTCTTATTGTTTATACTTGTACTCTCCACTAATAAGTATTTGTAGCATCTTTCTAAATTTTATTGAGGTTGTGCATTTTGAAAGAGAAAGTTTGATTAAGTATGACATTTAGTAATTTTTAATTTCATAAGTAAAATTTAATAAGTAAAAGTTTAATTAAATATAACATTTTATAATTCTATATTTAAGGTGTAAACTTTATAAGGGAAAAAAACACTAAAATTTAAGTAATGGTTTTGATATTATCTCAAGATAATGCAGAAAATACAAATGACAAAACAAAATTTCATGTGAGTATTTATCTCAATAGCTGACATATTGGTTTGATTTGATTTAAATGATTTTGATTCATTTCTCATAAAAAGTAGGGCATAAAAAGTTTTGCTTTTTTACGAATCCTGTAGATAAGTATCAATTCCCCACTTTGAACTCTCTGAGTACATGGAAAATAAAAAAGGAAGAATACAAGAAGCAAAGAAGGAAAGGACAAAACAAACTTTAACGGACCACAAATATGATCAGAGGGTTCACACCAGCAATTTAAGGCCATAGAGAACCAACTTACTGGGTTACAAAGTTGTAAGAAAACACGGGAGTGGGTCGGTTCTTCAGGCACAGCATGTTCAAGCCGCGGCTAGGACACCGAGCCGAATGTTTTACATGTTACAAGCAGTTGAAGTCAGACGTTGGAACATCTAAACAATGAGAATGGATCCAGTCAAACTCAAACGGCCTGAGTCAGACACCTCTATTTTTAAATTAGTCCGAATTCTCAAGCCTTGAACTCTTGACTTTTTGTTCCTTTTCATCATTATAAATATTAACTACACACCAAATTTCAGTCTCATTCTCCATTTTCAATTCTCATTTTCTTTCCAGCAGACTCTACACTCAAAAACCAAATTAAACCCTCAAATTTCAAAACCCCATCAAAACATTTTTCGTACACATAAGTTTGAAAGCATTAAACATCTTATTGCTCAGAACAAATAAATATGGCTTCACCGTCTTTGCAATTATTCACCAATTCTTCTTCTTCCTACGGTTTGTTTCCTTCTAGGGCTTGCTCTTCTAGGAAGAGCAATGTCAAGGCGTCCATTCAGTTCTCAAAGCTTCCAAAACTTCGTGTATCAGACCCAAGTGCTGATATTACACAAAAGCTGATCGAAGAATTAAACTCTAGGAATTCTAACATAAACATTACTGTTCCATCGCTGCATGCAGATACTACTTCTCCTGCCGCAGCCATGACCGAGCTTTATGCTATTCTAGAGGCCGTTAAGGATAGGATCGAGATGCATGCAAATATAGGCAAGCAAAGAGACAATTGGAACTCTCTCCTCCTCAACTCCAACAACATGATGACTTTAACCGCCACTACTATGGTGGGCATTGCCGCTACTAGTGCCGGAGGTGCACCTCTTAAAGAATCTTCCGCTCTTTTATTCTCTGCAGCCACTGGGATGCTCCTTTTAACGAACAAAATTCAGCCATCTCAGTTAGCTGAAGAGCAGCGCATTGCCGTTAGATTGTTCAAGCAGCTCGCGGCCGAGATCGAAGCGGTGATTTCACTTCAGGCTGCAAAGAAGAAAGATGTCGAGGAAATGATGGAGAAGGTTTTAGCACTTGATAGGGCATATCCGCTTCCATTGCTGGGGGCGATGCTCGAGAAGTTTCCAAAGACGTTCGAGCCTGCCGTCTGGTGGCCTTTGAAGAAGAATAAACGTCAAGGATCCTCATTGTCACCTATAATGTTTAATGAAGCAATGAGGGTGGAAAGAAATGGATGGAACGAGGAATTAGAAGTTGAAATGAGAGCTATGGTTGATGTCTTAAAGAGGAAAGATGAAGAAGACTACATGAGACTTGGTAACATAGCATTGAAGGTCAATAAGATTTTGGCCATCTTGGGTCCCTTGCTTACAGGTATTGCTGCTTGTGGAGCCGCTTTTGCAGGACCAAATGGTGGATCGGGGGTGGCTGCAGTGGTGGCGGTTACAGCCGGTGCACTTGCAGCCGCAATCAATACATTTGAGCATGGTGCACAAGTTGGTATGGTGATTGAAATGTACAGAACTTGTGCAGGATTTCTCAAGCTACTTGAAGAATCAATTGAGTCCACATTGGAAGAAAGAGATTATGATAAAAGGGAAAATGGAGAGCTGTTTGAGAAGAAAGTTGCTCTCAAGTTGGGGAGGAACTTGTCTCAGCTTAAAAATTTAGCTAGAAAATCTGTTTATTCTGGTATAGAAGGGATTGAAGTAGACGAATTTGCAAACAAGCTTTTCTAAAATATATTTTCAAGCTTGTATGCGACTTTTAGCACATGACTTGATTATTCAGTTCTTTCTATCACACATTATTTGTACTGAGAGAATTTAGAATGTAAAATACTTAGCATTTTCCTTATACTTCAAATGGTTTCATGTGATTTCTTTTTTGTTCATGCGAAAGTGATTCTCTTCTTGTTATTTCCATTATCATGATGATCACTGCCCATTTAAAATCTCAAGTCTTTAAAATATAAATGATGTGAGCTTTTCACCCGAATCAGAGAAGTTGCGAATAATCTTCTTAGAATCTGAGGAAGCTATGAAAGTATCATCTATCAATAGGCTAGGTAATTAGACATGACGCACTAATTCACCATGTGGCAGTAATTTTCATATTTTGCTATTTTTGGTGCTGCAAGCTCTAATGGTTGTGGAAACAGTTGAATTAAGAAAAATAAATAGAGAAAGATACTAATAAATAATATAATATAAAAAAACATTATAGCTGCCCTCTCTAGCTACATGGTTACTTGCAGGTGGCGACCTTACTCTATTACTTTTCACAAAATTTTCAAATTTAGTTAACACAAGTTTCAGAATTGGATTTTGAAGAAACACTAACAGGAACATAAAGCTATAAATAAATAGAGTAGAGTAGGAAAGAGATGAATCTGCGATTTTTTATTGGAACCCAATACTCAATTCATCTTTCTTCTCCAATTCTCACGTTAAAATATGATGTATATGGAGTTCAGTTCTTCTCTATTAATCCTAATATGTCCGAAGGATAGCCATTCATTATCATGGATGGGTCATATGATCCATCCATAGTTGTGGCTAATGATTTGTTAGTCTTTTTAATACTTGGCTAGCAATCCAGCTTAGGGGCAATAGACCACCATCTTTGGGTACCCACCATCACCCTCCCTTGGTAGTGGCTAGATACAATTCTAGTTTTATGTTAGTTGGCCAAGTGCTTTCTAGGGTTCATATAATTTTTTCTTTAATTTTTTTACATTTTGATAATATTATATAATTAAATTCATTTAATTATATTATTTTATTAAATTAATTGTTATAGACCAAGTAGAAGCTAATGTGCATGTATCCCTTGATTGACATTAACTGTTAGGGTGTAGCTCATACTCCTCTACGACAAAAAGCATGTGAGTCTCGTTCATATTTGTTCATTAAAAGTTTGGGCTTGGGCTCATGAATAGCTGTTACTATATCTTCTCTTTTTCACTTGTAATTGTGTGATAAAAAAAAGAGAGAGAGAATGGGGTGCTAATTATAGTGGAATTCTCTACTGAACCTAGCTCTAGTTAACAGGTGAACTAAGATAAAATCTTGTGCCTTTATTTTTCTTCCTCTTTTAACTTTACTTCATTATTTTGTGTACGCCGGCCCTAGCATTAACATAGTGATGAGAGCTAGATCATGAGTTTGACAAAAACCAAAGCATAGTTATGAGTTTGCAAAAATGCAAAAACATAAGTAATTTTTTTCTAAATTTTCCTTATTATAGAATGATTATATTTATATCATGTTTCTCTATTTCTTCACTTGTGATTTTCTATTTAAACATCTTTTGATTTATTTTTGTTGATAATAAAACTTAAACAATTTTTATATATTATTTCAATTTTACTATAAATTGATAGTAAATTTCAATAAATATATTTACTAAAATGAATGTATAAAATGTTATTTTTTTAGTCTCTTATAAACTGCGCTAAGCACCCATAATCTTTTCTTTTCTAAAAATTTTAAATTCCACTCTTATGAAATATTAGAAAATGTTATGGATGCACTTGTAAACCAAATCCTTTTTCTATATATAAGGTCCACTATGATTGCAATACAAGTAAGTATTTTTCTATTTGTAATTATATAATATTTACTTGAACAAGGTAAGTCCTATCCTTGGTTGCAAGGTTTTGTGCCTATCATGTACTAAATTAATGTCACATGAAAAGCAAAGAATTTGAGGCAAATTGGAAGTAAACAAATTGAAAGCATACAAAAAGAGACAAAACAATAGAAACCAACAAAACAGAATTAATTAAGAAAAAACTAACTAGTAAGTATAAATTACCCAATTTTGGGGATTAAATATATGTAAAATATTGATGGAAAGAGACAAATTTAGGGTAGATAAGCAATTCGTTGATCGTTGATGGTTGATGGAGAGATTAGGGATCTAAATGGAGCACCTATAAGATTTAGAGAGTTTAAGTTTTTTTAGGTCTGCTAATTAGGTGAATGGCATTCTTGATAATAATAGTGTTAAAAACTATATAAAAAAACAGAAAACAGAAAAAAAAATTTACAACCATGCAATCTAAGTGTTTGATATTTTGCAACACGCTTCTACAATGTGTTTGACATATGTGTCACATTATGCTTTTTTTCTTATTTATTTATTTACTTATTTTGAATGAGCATGCCAATGATGTTAGAAATCTGTTCAGCGAGTGTCATGTCGGGACAAGTATTATGTGCACTTTATAATGTGCATTGTCGGACATGCGAATTATATAGAGTGATGAATGATGAGGGCGAGTGAATCGAAAGATGACCGTCCAAAACTATGAGTATTCTTTTTTTTTAAATGTAGAATTTATTATATTCAAATAAGCATAGATTACCAATAAGCCAACTAAGTTTAGTTATTCTATTGATAATGGATACATTTCTCTTATAGCTAAAAGGTATATGCATCCCTTCAGCAAAAGGATATTTTACAGTAAGAGTGAAAACCAAAGAAAATCACAAAAAGAGAAAAGCACATGCAAACAAAATAAAATGCTAAAATCAAACCCTAAAGATCGAAACCCTTTATCTAGACTCCCTTACTTTCCTTTCAATCGCTGGACACCATCTCAAATACTTATAGTCTAAATCAATACTCATAAGACTCGGGGAGACAACAGCCAAATATAGAAAGAAAAAGAGTTCTGAAAAAAAATTAAGGAAAAGGAATAGAGCAGCATTGTTACGAGGAGGAAAAGAAAAAGAAAAAGAAAAAGAAAAGAAAAGAAAAGAAGTAAAATTGGTCTAGGGATGGGCCAAACAAACGGTAAAAAAGAGAGAAGAGAAAACATGAAAGGAAAGGAGCGGCTGGTTACGGTGGGCCGTAGCCACTTCTAGGATTTCAAAGAGGTATTTCTCGCTAGCCCTTTCTAGAGTTATAAAGAGATGTTTTGACTTTGTTTTTTAAAAAGTGTGAAAGCATATTTTTTTTTTAATTTTAAGAATGCTAAATAAGGAAAAAAACCCCTAAGATTTAGATCCTTAAAGTTACTTTCTCAAAAGTTCTATTAATTTATCTATTTAAGGTAGCATTATGACATGATATAAAATATTAAAAAAATCTAAATAATCTTAACAATTGATTTATAAATTGAAAAAGTTAAATTTTGTTTTTTCAAAATCTATTTCCGAAAGCCCACCATCAGATAATATAAAATATAATGCTATGTCAATCTTGTTGAACCACAACTCTCATTTAGCCATTTTAACTAAGAAATGAAAGAAGGAGCAGCGGGTTTTGGTGGGACGAGAAAGATAGCTAGCTGTTTACTTTACTTTACTTAATATAATAGACCTATAATAGAATTCTTATTCATTAGGAATGAAATAAAATTGATAATATACTACATTGTTTAATTTAACACACACATATATATATATATATACATATTTATTTTTTTACAAGGAATTGATTAGCAATAGATCTTAAATGATTACATAACCCTTATAAAAGCTCTAATCACAATTATTCATCTTCTTTAAGTTGAAGGGAAAACAAAATCCTATTCTCTAGGAAGAGAAACGTTAAAGCTACAAATCATCAATTTAGAGAGAGTGAAAAACATTTTTGGTTTTACATTTTGACGCAGTGAGTTAGTATGTTTACATAAGATCAATTGACAATTGATCCAAGAAGTAATGGAAAGTGACAACACGTTTCTCTCAAATTGTCTCTAATTTGTAATATGTGTTAAACCGATCTAAAAACAAAAAGAATAATATAAAACCCTAAATTGTAGATTAGCATGGTCTTCAACATGGGCATGTAGAAGCCCATGTCGCGTTTTGTGGAATTTTGCTTCTTGGATGACTTAACACGCCCTCCAGCATGCCCTCTAACACGATCGTGCTTACCGGTGTGTTAGGCAACACACTCACCAACACGAGCATGTTGATGCCCGTATAACGACTTCTCTATATGCTTCGTGCCGCAGCATCACTCTCTCCCACTTAAGAAGAACTCAACCCCAAGTTCTCTTTTGGATATAAAGGAATATCATCTAAGTAAAACGAAAATATATTTGCCACATTGAATGTTTTTGAAATGCTCATATTATTAGGCAATCCAACTACATAGGTGTTGTAATTAATCCTCTGTATTATTTGATACAAGCCATACTTCTTTGGTTATAGCTTGTTGTACTTTCCCACTAGAAATCTCTCCCTTTGTAGGAGCACCATCACTTGATCACTTACAAAGAACAATTTCACCCTACAATGTTTATTTGTTGCTACTTTGTACTTGACATTAGATTGCTCTATCTTCTTGCACAACTCTATTGTCACATTTTGCCAATTCTCTACTAGGTTCTTTACTATAGCATTGAACTCAGAAGTTTTAGAAAGCTTGATCAAATCTAAGGCATGTTAGGGAGTTTTAGTGTAAACTATAGAGAAAGGAGATTTCACTGTTGTTCCTGTAAATTGCACCATTATAAGCAAATTTTGCCCGAGCTAGTGGCACATCCCATTGCTTTAACTTCTCCCCATAAATACTTTTGATCAAATTACCCAATGTCCTAGTTAGAACTTTAGTTTATCCATTCGTTTGTTTGAGGGTGAGCTAAATTACTGTAATTTAAAGATGAATCAAACACCTACCAAAAATTCCTCCAAGAATGACTTAGGAACTTGTTATCTCAATCTAATGTAATAGATTTAAGTACCTTATGGAGACAAATAACCTCTTTGAAGAATAGCTTAGTAATGGCTTCTGCATCTGCTACCTTCCGACATAGTTGAAATATGCTATCTTAGAAAACCTGTCAACCACCACAAACACATAATCCATGCCCCACCGAGTGCGAGGTAACTCAAGTACGAAGTCCATTGACAAGTCTTCCTAGAAATTTTTAAGGATAGGTAAAGGCATATACAATCCAGTATTTTGAGATTGCCCTTTAGCTATTTGACACACATGACAGTGTTGCACCATCCTATTGACATCTCTCTTCAGTGTGTCCAATAAAATCTATCACTAATTGTAGCAACTGTCTTCTCTCTACCTAGATGACTAGCTAATCTAACTTCATGTAGATCATGAATCAACTTTTCTCTCAATGAAGACTTAGGTACACATAGTTGATTCCCCTTCATTAAATAGCCATCATGGATATGAAAATCATCATAGGACTAGTTACTCATTCACCTTTCCTAGGTCTCCTTAAAATTTGCATTAGCCTCATATAATTCCTTCAAGTGTTCAAACCCCACAATCTCAGCAAAAAAAGTGATCAAAAGATTGACCCTCCTACTCAAAGTGTCAACTACTTTATTCTACACACCTGATTTATGTCTAAGCTTGAAAGGAAAGTTCTATAAGAACTGCATCTACCTCACATGCATGTCCTTACCAATTTTAGTTTGGTTATTCAGATGTTTAAGTCCATCACAATTTGAATATAGGAAAAATTCTTTACCAACTAAAGAATGTTCCTAAGTCTTTAGGGCATGCATAACTAAATAAAATTCCTTATGATACATAGACTAATTCCTCCTGGAATCACATAGTTTTTCATTGAAAAATGCAATGGGTCACTTTTCCTAAGATAACACAGCTCCTGTACCAACCCCACTTGCATCATAGTCTACTACAAATAGCTTGTCAAAATCAAGTAGTCCTAAGACAAGTGCACTACATAACTTCTCTTTTAACAGAGAAAAACTGCCTTCAACTTCCTCATTCAAGTGAAATTTCCCTTTCTTCAAACATTTAGTCGTTGGTGCTGCAATATTGCTAAAATGTCTAATAAAGCTCCTATAAAAACTAGCAACCTTAGGAAACTTTGTAGCTTAGTGATAGTTCGTAGAATAGGCCATTCTCTAATAGCCTTCACCTTCTCTTCATCTACCTATATTCCATCACCACTAACTACAAAGCCTAGAAAAAACAGCTTTTTAGACAGGAAGATACACTTCTTCACATTCACATACAACTTGCTTTCTTTTAAGACAAATAACACTTCCCTCAAATGCACTAATGCTTCTCCTTAGTTCTACTATATATGAGGCTATCATCAAAGGAAACAATAACAAAGCAACAAATGAAAGGTTCTAGTACCTAGTTCATGACCTTCGTGAAAGTGTTGGTGTATTGCTGAGGCCTAAAGGCATGACCTCTTTGGTCTTGAAAGCCGTCTTCCACTCATCCCTTGGTCTGATCTTGATATGATGATATCCGCTTCTCAAATCAATCTTTGAGAATATGACAGCTCCACTCAATCGATTTAGCATGTTTTCTAGCCTCAAAATTGGGAACTTATACCAAATGGTGATTTTATTGATAGCCCTGCTATCTACGCAAATCCTTTAACTCCTATATTTCTTTGGAGTTAACAGGGAGGGTATAGCACATGGACTCATGCTCTCCTTGATGAAACCCTTCTGAATCAACTCCTATAATATTTCTATCTCCTTTAGGCTCATCCTAAAATGTAGAAGATTTGGAAAAATGGCACTAGAAATTAAATCAATGTGGTGCTGTATGTCTATCATGGGAGGTAAGCCTTCTACTAAGTCATCAGCTAACACCTTGTTAAACTCATCCAACAACCCCTAATATTGTCTAAAACCTCTTCAGCCTTTTCATCCCTATCTATTGTCAAGACTTATTTCACAATCAGTGCATGTATAGTCTGGGACTCCTTCATGGTATTCTCCATCTCCTTTTCAAACTATGTAATTGTGAGGAAAGAGCGTCCTTCTACCTTAGAAGGCTTGGGATGATTTGTTAGCTTCAAAGGTAAAAGAGTAAACTTCACCCCATCCTTCTCTAACTTGAACACATTCTCCTTGCTTGCATGCTAGGTGTTAACATCATACTGCTACGGTTTACTAAATAGCAAGTGATAGACATCCATAACCACTATATTACAATACTTCATCATGGTATTTACCTATAGAAAAAGGTACTTTATAGCACTCTCTGACCTTAATCTTGTCTACTACCTTGATCCACCTAATGGTATATGGGTTTGGATGTTTCTTAATTAGTAAATGCAATGCTTGTATAGCCTCCCTACTTATAATATTTTTACAATTGCAACTATCTACTATTAATTCAAATATCCTCCTCTTAATCATGCATTTGGTGCAGAATAATTGATGCCGCCGAGTTTGTTCCTCTCTTTTTGCTACAAACATCAATTTCCTGATTACATATGCCTGCTTGTTATATTCATCCTCCTCCTTGTAGTACTCATCACCCCCATCAAGCTCATAATTAATCTTATCTTCCTCATCTCTCTTCACTATATTGACTACTCTTTTGCTGGGGCATTCATTAGATTGATGCCCAGGCTAATTACAATAGTAACACTTTCTCAATATTGGCTTCGCATACGAATTATTTTGTCTTTGTGTTTCCTTTGTTTCAAACGGCTTCTTACCTGTGGCTCTCTCTTCTTTCTTTTTAGTAACTACCCCTAGCAACTCAGATGTGGGTCTACTCTTCTCAACTGCAGGCCCACTTGAACCTTCAGTCACAAACCCCCTACTTCCACCGTCAAACCTACTACTATTTTCCTATAGCATCAATTTAATCCTCAAGGCCATGTTTTTAGCCTCATTCAATATACATAGAACATGTACCCCAATTTTGTTCCTAATCTACAGTTTCAAACTATCTAAATACCTAGCTACCTGTTAACCCTCACTTTCTTTTAGGTTGTTCCTCTTAGCCAATTGCATGACTTTTGTGGTATACTCATGTATAGTTCTATATCATTGGTGACACCTATGATACTATTGGAACATAATCTACTCATAATCGAGAGGTAGGAAATCTTGTTTCATTTTATACCATGTTCTCACGGGTTGCTTACCCTCACAATAGTACCTATTCTGGAGCCTCTCCCACTAAGTTGGATCACCCCCTTGTAGTCTATAGGTTACTAATTTCACTCTCCTTTCCTTAGGTATTTCCATATATTCAAAACATCTATCTATTTCAGCAATCCATTCAATAAAATCTTTGATATTTAAATTACCATTAAAGTTAAGAATGCTGACCTTTACCTTGAATTCCCTACTGCCTTTGAAGTCACACCTACCATCATATCTCCTATATCTACCACCATCACCACCTCTTCTACATGGTTATTCTTCCTCAAACAACACCTAGTCTTCCTCCTCTGAATTGTCATCATACGTTTGTAACCCCAAATTTGTAGCTACAAATTTGACAACACAATTGTTGCGTATATACTCTACCTTAGGTTGCATCCCACCACAATTCTTTTTCTGTTGGCATCAAATCCTATTGCATCAAAATGCTCAATCAAATCATCATAGCACTGTTCTAAATGTCAGAACTCTAATCTATGTTATTCAACACCACCATTTGATCTTACAACTTGGTTTGTAGGGCTTCCACATCTCGAGCAATGTCTAGAACATGATCGCCTACTAAATTACTGTCTCCTAACATCTTGGCAAGAATTTCCTGCTCTTATACCAATTGATGCAATCAGTTAGTGTGTTTACACAAGATTAATCAACGATTGATCCAAGAAGTAATAGTAAGAGACAAAGTGTTTCTCTCAAAACTGTCTCTAATTTATAATGTGTTAAACTAATCTAAAAACAAAAAGGGTAATATAAAAACCCTAAATCGTGGATCAGTATGGCCATTAGCACTGGCGTGTAGAAGCCTGTGTGGCATTCTGTGGAATTTTGCTTCTTAGACAACTTGGCATGCCCTCCAGCACGCCCTCTAACATGGTCATGCTTGCCAACGTATTGGGTGACATGCATATCAACACGAGCGTGTTGGTGCTTGTGTAACCTCTTCTCCATACACTTTGTGCCCTTGCATCATATTTCAATAAAATTAGGAAAGAGTTTCGTAGAAAAAAAATGAAAAAAAAAACCTTCTTCAATTAAAAAAAGAAAAAAAAAACCCTTCAAAATCGAAAACCAATTGATGTCGTTTTCACTTTTCTAACAAAACTGTGGTGGCGATTTTATATCCAATGGCAAAACTATAAGTGATTGATAGGACCATCTTCAAAAGTAATTAGCCTACAACAATTGCGTGATTATTTCAACAATTATAATTTATCATGTTATAACCAATATCATGGGTGGTAAGTTTGTGGTCTGTGGTGGTGCACGGTATGTAGTCTAGTGATGCATAGTCTGTGGTAGTGATGAAGAAGTGGAAATAAAGAAGAAGAGGAAAAAGAGATGAAGTAAAAAGAAGAAGAACAATGAGCGAATATGAACTATTCTCCATAATAATTATTTAATATTTGATAGGAGTTTTACCCCATTGATTAACTATATCCTAATGAAATAAATATTGTAATAAGTTTGTTTTATGGAAAAGAGATGTAGTAATTTCACTACTTTTCTATTGTTAATTAGCTTATAACTGAGTGGTATGAACATTGGTCACCTAATGGGATGAATTAGGTTTGATTATCCCTTTTCTTAGTTGTAATTCTAGTTGGTAAAAGAAAAAAAAACCCTCTATTTAGTGAAGTGAATGAGACATTACACACAAAAAAAACAAAAAAGAGAGTAATAATTTTTGTGAAAATGTATTAGGGGAGAAAAACCTATGAATAGTTAATATAAATAAAGATATATTACAAATACATTCCTTATATTTGGTTGATGTGTACTTAATCCTTTTATTCTTAAAATTAAAAAAGTGAATTTTACCCCTTTATTACTATTTTTCCCTTTAGAAAGAAACATTAAAATTAATATATATATATATATATAATAAAAGACAAAATGATCATATATAAATTCATATATATATATATATATATTAATTTAAAGGTTTAAACTCATAATTTCAAAAAAATTTAGTAAGATGTAAATGTATATCAAGTATAAATTTATAATGCTGTGTTGAATCATCAGTTTGGTTATACCATTAGAAATTGCGCAGAGCCTAAAGCCTGAGCCAAACATATACAAAACAAGTAGTATAATATCATATAAAAGCCTTGAACATTATTATTGGTAGTGAGGTGGAGATACTAGCAAGCAAGTACATAGCTAAATAGGATAAAAATGTGTCAATTGCGATTTCTTTATTCTTGGACCTTATTTCAAAGGAAATAAGCTAAATCAAAGAAGTCAATACCTTTGGTACTAAGCTGGTAAATTCCCTCGTTTAGTCCCTCAAGCAAGCAATTTTTATATTTTTGGTAATTTTTAGATTCCTTATAACTTTTTACAAACATTTTTGTTTTAAGTTTTAAGCATTTCTATTTTTTTTTTTTTTGCAGTTTTTAGGCACTTCCATTTTTGGCAACTTTATGCCTACTATTATTTGTATACCCTAGGATAATGAAATAGATATTGATTGAATATAAAAATTTTCATGAGATGTCTTGCTCTATTTTCTTCCCAAATTCTTGAATTTTTTTACAGTTCTCGAATTTAGATGCTAAATACCTAGGAATTCTTAGAATCAATTGGTATTTGAAGATTATACTCCAGGTATTCACATAATCAATGGTTTGTATCCCAAATTCATGAATTTTATACAATTCTTGAATTTGGATGCCAAATACCTAGGAATTCTTAGAATCAATTGGTAATTGAAGATTATACTTGGGTATTCACATAATCAATAGTTTGTAACAAACCCAATACAATTATCATGTTATACACTGCATTAGTTGGTATTAAAGTCGCGTTTACTCTTGGTAACAATGGCACCCTGTAGACAAGCTAATTAATGCCGTGCTGTAGTGGATGATCGTGATGGTCTAGATCAAAGAATTAGGTAGATGATTGACGAGTGGTTGGATGTGGTTGTAGACTAATTGGCAGAAGGCATAGGTGTGTTGTTGGGTAATCAAAATCAAAACATCAACCTTAGGTGGGTGAGAAACCATAATCTAATGCTAGATATTGAAGATGCAGAGGATGACTTTTCTTCTATTGAGGATAAAAAGTATGGTGAAGTGCTGCACAGACATGGTAGGCCTCGCGCAGAGGAAGACTAGAGGTGTTGGGACTAGGTATGAGAATGAAGATATCAAGTTTCATGGAAACCTCCAATCAAAGGAATTCTTGGATTTGTTGACCATGATTGAGGGGATCCTAGAGTTTAAAGGAGTCTTTGAGGATAAATTAGTGCAATTGGTAGCGACCAGATTGTGTGTTAGGGCTATCGCATGTTGCAGCAGTTAAAATTGACCTAGAATAGGATAGGAAAGTAAAAAATCGCATTGTGGGAAAAGATGAAAAAGCACTTGTGAATAACATTTTTGCCCTATAATTTCCAACGCATTATGCACCATAGGTTACAAAACCTTAAGTAAGGTAATAGGTCAACGGATGATTACACTTTTAATTTTTACCAGTTAATAGTTAGGAATGACCTTTAAGAGATAGATGATCAGTTGGTTACTAGATACATTAGGAGCTTGAGAATACAGATTTAGGATACGGTCAATTTATTTGACTTTGTTAGTATATCAACAATGCATTAGAGGGCATTGATTATTGAGAAAAGGTAGAGGTGGTTTAGGAATTGTGTGTTTAGTAGTTTTGTCATGAGTAGTGGAGGTAGTAGTAACAGTAGTGGTGTAAATCGTGCTAAAGGTGGAACCTCAAGTAATAACACTGTTGGGCGTTTTAATAAGCTTAGCACTAGTGGGCTTAACACTAGTGGAGTGAAGTGCTTCAAGTGTAGTGAGGCTGGTCATTGACAGTCTAAATGTAAGAAGATGGAGAAGAAGGCACTCTTTATTGAGAATAAAGAGGAAGAGGAGGATGAACTTGTGTTTGAAGTTGTGGGTGATGGAGGACCTATCTTTGATACAAAATTTACTAAAGAGGAGTTTGTGATGGAAGATGGTAAGGAAAATTTAGTAGTTAGGAGATCTTATATGACTTTTAGGGCAGTAGAGGAAGAGTGGCTCAGGAACAATATTTTCCAATCCACTTGTACTATTTTGGGCAAAGTATGCTGGTTCATGATCGACTTGGGGAGCTATGAGAACATTATATCCACAAAGGTTGTGCAAAAATTAGGCATTAAACTTAAGTAGCACCTAAAACCTTACAAGTTAGCTTGGCTAAAGAAGGGTGGTGAGATAAGTGTCTCTAAATGAGCACTGGTTACATTCTTTATTGGTTCTAAATATAAGGATTTTGTTTGGTGTGATGTTGTGACGATGAATTCCTACCTTTTGTTATTGGGAAGGCCTTGGCAGTTTGATAGAAGTGTAATTCATGATGGGAGAGTTAATGCTTACAGTTTTGTATGTAGGGGTATGAAGATTGTTTTGGTTCTTAATAAGGACACTACTTGGTCTAAATTTGTCAGGCAAAGTAATAGTTCTAACATGCTGTCTTGGTTAGGTTTAAGGAAGAATTGTAAGATTTTGAAGTTGTATTTGCTTTGGTGAGTAAGGAGGTTGAAAGAGAAGTAGAAGTACCTAAAGGTTGAAAGGGAAGTAGAAGTACCTAAAGTGGTAGTTTCGATTGTAGAAAAGTTCCGAGATGTATTTCTTGATGAGTTACTAGATGGGTTACCACCACTACATAACATCTAGCACTAGATCGATTTTAAGCCTAGTGTAACCCTTCCTAACAAGCTACATTATCAAATGAGCCCTATAGAACATGGGGAGTTGAGAAGGTAGGTTAAAGAATTGCTTACTTAGGGTTTTATTTAGGAGAGTTTGAGTCCATGCATAGTTTTGGCTCTTTTGACTCCCAAAAACGATGGCACCTAACGTATATATGTAGATAGCCGAGCCATCAATAAGATTATTGTTAGGTATTGTTTCCTTATTCCTCGCTTGGATGATTTACTTAACTGGTTAAATGGTTTTAAGGCATTCTTGAAGCTAGACTTGAAGAGTGGATATCATCAAATTTATATTTAAGTTGGTGATGAGTGGAAAATAACCTTCAAGACATGAGAGGGGTTGTATGAGTGGTTGGTTATGCTATTTGGATTGTCTAATGTAGCTAGCACATTTATGAGAGTGATGAATCAAGTTCTGAGGCCATTCATCAACAAGTGTGTTGTCGTATACTTTGACGACATACTAATTTACAGTGTTGATCCAAAATAGCATCTCAAACGCTTGTGAGATGTTCTTAATGTGTTGTGTAGGGAAAATTTCTATGATACCTTGAAGAAGTGTGTATTCATGACTGTAGAGGTACTTTTCCTTAGCTACATAATTTCTGTTGATGGTTTACAGGTTGATAAGTCTAAAGTGGAAGCAGCTAGGTAGTGGCCTAGACTTACTGCATTGATTGAAGTTTGAAGCTTCTATGGCTTGGTATCATTTTATAAGCGATTCATACCTCATTTCAGTAGTATTATGGCTGCCATCACTAACTATATAAAGGGTGGGAAATTTTTGTGGACTGATGAAGTAGAGAGGGCTTTTGAGCAGATTAAGGTGTATCTTACTACGACCCTGATTCTGGTGTTGCTTGATTTTCATCAGCCTTTTAAGCTACATGTAGATGTCTCTAAAGCGGGGTTTAGAGCTATTTTGAGCCAGAATAGCAAACCAACAGCTTATTTTAGTGAGAAGCTAATAGGGGCGAAGTTAGGATATAGTACATATGATGTGGAGTTCTATGCTATAGTGTAAGTTGTGAAGCATTAGCATCATTATCTGTTTCATAAAGAATTTATCTTATATACCAACTATGAAGTTCTAAAACACTTGCATAGTGAGGATAAAGTGTCATCTTGACATGCTTCATGGGTAGCTTATCTGGAGCGTTTCACCTTTGTTGTGAAACACAAAAGTGGTGTCACGAATTGGGTTGCTGATACTTTAAGTAGGCGTAGAAATCTTTTGAGTAGAATGCAAGTGGAGGTACTTGGTTTCAATTCATTTGTTGAGTTATGTGAGGGTGATCCCTATTTTTCTGTTATTTTAGCAAGAGTTAGAGTCGGTGACATACTAGAGTACTTGCTGCAAGGTGGGTTTTTGTTTAAGGGTAATCAGTTGTGCATTCCAGACTGTAGTTTAAGGGATCGGATTATTTAAGAGTTACATGGTGAAGGTCAAGTGGGGCAACATAGGACTTCGCAACTGGTGCAAGCATCTTATTTTTAGTCGACTATTCATAAGGAAGTGGAAAAGTATGTATAAAGGTTTAGAGTCTGCTAAGTGTCTAAGGGAACAACTATGAAGGTCGGATTGTATATGCCACTTCCAATTCTTTCATAGCCTTGGATCAATGTGAGCATGGATTTCATTTTAGGGTTGCCACATACTTAGTGAGGTAATGACTCCATCTTTGTAGTAGCTGACATATTTTCTAAGATGGTGCATTTTATTCCCTGTAAGAAGACCACCAATGATGTCTATGTTGCACAATTGTATTTTGGGGAAGTTTACAAGTTGCATAGGTTACTTAGAACTATTGTGTTTGATAGAGATCCAAGGTTTCTTAGCCATTTTTGGTGAAGCTTGTGAAAGATAGTCAATATTCAACTAAATTTTAGTAGTGCTAGTCACCCACAAATAGATGGACAAACTGAGCTAATTAATAGATCTCTAAGAAATCTATTGAGGAGTTTAGTGGGGGAATGTATGAAGAGTTGGGATCAAAAGTTAAGTCAAGCAGAATTTTCACATAATCATGCAGTCAACTGTAGTACATGGTTTAGTCCATTCTAGGAGGTTTATTTTGTTGTTCCTAAAAGTCCACTTAATTTCCAACCATTACCTGATAGGATTAGGATTTATGGAAAGGTAGAAGACTTTTTTTATAACCTACAAGAGATTTATAAGACTATTTAGAACAATTTACAAAAGACTGTAGGTAAATATAAGGAAGTCGCTGATAGATAGAGGCATCATATAGAGTTTGATGTGGGAGATTATGTTTGAGCTGTCCTTACTAAGAACAGGTTTTCTACTAGTGAGTATAACAAACTATCAGCTAGGAAGATTGGGCCAGTGGAGATCATAGAGAAGATCAATCTAAATGCATATAAGTTGAAGCTGCCTAGCTACATTCAAACTATAGATGTATTTAATGTGAAGCATCTTATTCCTTACAGCTTAGATAATTCAAATAAAAAGAATTTGAGGGCGAATTCTATCTATCTTAGGGAGTATGAAGTGGTGAAGATATTAGCAAGCAAGTACATAACTAAATGGGACAAAAATGGATTAGTCATGATTTCTTGATTTTTGAACCTTAATTTGAAGGAAACAAGTTAACTCAAAGAAATTAATACATTTGGTACTAAGCTACACTATTTTTAGGGCAAATTCCTTTGTTTAGTTCTTTAAGCAGACAATTTTGCTATTTTTAGTTATTTTTAGATTCCTTATAACTTTCTATAGACATTTGTTTTAAGTTTTAGGCATTTATGTTTTTTGGTAGTTTTTAAGCATTTCTTTTTTTAGCAAATTTTTATGCTCTTTTTTTTAGTAGCTTTGTGCTTACTATTATTTGTATACCTTAGGGCAATGAAACAAATATTGATTGAATATTAAAAACTTTCATGAGCCATCTTGCTTTGTTTTGATTGAATATTTAAACTTTCGTGAGCCGTCTTGCTTTGTTTTCTTCTCAAATTCTTGAATTTTATATAGTTCTCAAATTTGGATGCCAAATACCTAGGAATTCTTATAAACGATTGGTATTAGAAGATTACATTTTGGGTATTTGTAGAATTAATAGCTTGTAATAAACTTAATACAATTATTATATTATATGCTGCGTCAATTGAAAATTCATAAATTGAGAATGAGGATGAGAATGAGAATGGACGTAGTCGAACTCATAAACTTCAGCCCTTCGTCAAACAACTCTATTTTTAGTCGTTCCAAAATCTCAAAGCCCCAGTTCATGAAACCAATGCAAATATAGGATCGAGATGCACGCAAATATAGGCAAGCAAAGAGATAATTGGAACTCTCTCCTCCTTAACTCCATCAACATGATGACTTTAACCGCTACTAATATGGTGGACATTGCCGCTACTAGTGCCGGAGGTGTACCTCTTAAAGTATCTTCAGTTATTTTATTCTCTGCAGCCACTAGGATGCTCCTTATAACGAACAAAATTCAGCCATCCCAGTTAGTTGACGAGCAGCGCAATGCGGTTATATTGTTCAAGTAGCTCGAAACCGAGATTGAAATGATGATTTCACTTCAGGCTGCAAAGAAGAAAGATGTTAAGGAAATGATGGAGAAAGTTTTGGCACTTGACAGGGCATATCCGCTTCCGCTGCTGGGGGTGATGCTTTAGAAGTTTACAAAGAAGTTCGAGCCTGCCGTCTGGTGGCCTTTGAAGAAGAATAAACGTCAAGGATCATCATTGTCACCTAAGATGTTTAATGAAGCAATGCGGGTGGAAAGAAATGGATGCATGGTTGTTAAAATCATGAGTTAATTGTATAATTCTACAAGTTTGTAATTTTATGAAATTTTTCCTAATCAAAATAGAAGAAAAACCATGTAGGTATAGATTTTTTATATAATTATGAGTTTAGATATACGATTTTACAAGTTACCGATTCTATTGTATCTATGTGATTTTATACGATTTTACCGATTCTATATTATTCAATTCCAAGTAAAATCGTGATTTTGACAACCATGAATGAATGAAATGAGGAATTAGAAGTTGAAATGAGAGCTATAGTTGATGTTTTAAAGAGAAAAGATGAAGAAGACTACATGAGACTTGGTAACATAGCATTGAAGGTCAATATGATTTTGGCCATCTCAGGTCCCTTACTTGCAGGTATTGCTGCTTGTGGAGCCGCTTTTGCAGGACCAAATGGTGGATCGAGGGGTGGCTGCAATGATGGCGGCTATAGCCGGTGCACTTGCAGCCGCAGTCAATACATTTGAACATGGTGGACAAGTGGGCATGGTGACTGAGATGTACAGGAATTGTGCAGGTTTTTGTAAGCTACTTGAAGAATCAATGGAGTCCACATTAGATGAAATAGATTATGGTAAAAGGGAAAATGGAGAGTTGATTGAGAGGAACGCTGCTCTCATGTTGGGGAGGAGCTTGTCCCAGCTTAGAAATTTAGCTAGAAAATCTGTTTATTCTAGTATAGAAGGGACTGAAGTAGATGAACTTGCAAGCAAGCTTTTCTAAAATATATTGATGCTTGCTTGCAGCTTTGGTACATATAACTTAGAATTTTTAATTCTTTCTAAGAAATGTAAATGTTCTACAGTGGTCTTAAAATGTACACAACTTTAGATTTTACTTATAATTCAAATGGTTTAAATTTCATGTGGTTTTCTTTATTTATCCGTGCGAAAGTGGATCTCTTCTTGTTATCTCCATCATTTTGATATCAGCCTAGAAATTGTAGCTGAGTACATGGTACTCTGGTAGATTACAATCGTAAGTAAGAAGAAATGCGATCAACCGTACATACGAGTCTTTCTCTCAAGAAAATGGTAAGGCCAAATCCATTATAATTCCATCAATTTTTCATTGGCTAATTGTCAAATATGGTACCTAAATTTTATCAATTTCTATAATTAATTACTTGAATTTTAAAAGTGTCAATCTATTATCTACAAGCTTTTAAGTATTATTTATAGTACCTAGAAGAGGTAGTTAATTGTAAAAACAGGTAAAATTTATGTAGTTGATTGCAAAAACAATAAAATCTAAGTAGTTAATTGTAAAAATAGGCAAAGTTTTTTTGTAGTAAATTGACATATTAAAACTTTAAGTAGTTAATTAAAAAATAAGCAAAGTTCAGATACCATATTTGGCATTTATCCTATTTTGTATATAAAAGAATGGGTTAGTTAAACTGATACTATTATACTCTAAATTAAAGAGATTAAATAAAAAAAATTATTTAATGACAATAATATGAATAAGCATATATCACATATATCTATCTTACAAAATTCTATTAGGATCTCTTTTAAAAAATAAATCGAGCAAGTTCAAATGTTTTAGGGAAAAGTTACATACCAGAGGATAAATGTTTGTTGTCAAATTCAAGTAGATAATGGATGTTTTAAATATTCACATTGAAATGAATGTTATAAATTGGGTACAAATAGAGAATAAATATTACTAAAGCGATGTAATAGATGGCATTATATTTAAATAGAGGATGAAAATTACATACTAGAGAATGAATGTTTTATGTATTAAGAGGTCATGTCACTAAGATCTAATAATGTTACATGGGCATTGTAATGTTTTCATATATTTGCACTATTTTACATAATGTTCATCTTTTATTTAAATTAATAGAAAGCTTCATTTTTTACTTGAGTCATTAAAAAGTTTCATCTTCTAATTAAACTGACATTAAACGTTTATCCTTGATGTAGTGCGTTAACATGAAAACACAAGATGAATTGACGATTGATCTCAGAAATTACAAGAATGTAACAAAGCCTCTCTCTCAAAGATGCATCAAATTGTTATATGTGATAAGATAATGCTAAAAAAATAAAGAATACTATATAAAACCTTAAACATCCTTTACTAACTTGATGACATGGTTTAGCACGGTTTTCAGCATAGGCATATAGAAGCTTGTGTATCATTCTGTGGAAATTTCATATTTGCATACCTTCGGCATGCCCATTAGCATGGGCATGTTTGAGCTCATGCCAACCGGCACAACAATCAACATGGGCATACTTTGACCCATGTTGCACATATTATCTTGCACGACCGTATTGTCTTACATAGTTCCGCATCATTCTCTCCCACTTAAGAAGAACTCGACACTAAGTTCTCTTTTAGATATAAAGGATCATCATCTCGGTAAAATGAAAATTGATCCACCACATTGAACATCATTGAAATACCCATACTATTAGGCAATCCAACCACATAGGCATTTTTATTAATTTTTTGCAAGATTTGGTATGAACCATACTTCTTAGATTGTAGCTTCTTGTACTTTCCCACTAGAAACCTCTCTCTTCACAAGAACACTATCACTTAATCACCCACTGAGAACAATGTCTTCGATGATGTTTATTTGTTGTTGTTTTATATTGGTATTAACTTGATCTATCTTGCCTTGCACCTTTTGATGTGCCTTTGTCCAATTACAAGCACACAATGCAATTTAGGATTCGATTGAATGATATACGATTAAAATGGCATGAACCTTAATTGAAAATGAAACCTAAAAATGGTGTAAAAAGGATAGAAAAGAAAAGAACTAATTCCTTACCAGATATTACGCACTAGTTGGAATTAGGTTTGATTTTGATGTTGTTGATATTATGCACAACACAATCAAAATCCAATAGCTACAAATTCTAGGAGAATTTGATAAGGGCAATTGAGTGAAAGGAAGTGTCCCTCACGGTTTCAATATCTGAAAAATGATAAGTCAAAAGCTCCCACTCTAAAACCTATTTAGTAAGTATTTATACTTGCTTTAATTAGGATAAAGTCAACAAAAAAATTACAAACAAAACCAATAAGTGACTGTTTTTGAATCAACAAATTACAAGTACAAATGATCTTTAAGTGGTCGGTTCTTCACTTCAATTGAATAATTGTGGACCAGTTCTTCTTTGACTTATGTAAGTCTATGAATAACCTATAAACTAAGCTTTAGCGAGTTTATCCACTGTCTTGTAAAAACCGATAAGTATTCCTATTGGAATGCACAACAATTACGTAATAGAAAAGAAAATACTAAACAAGTATTCTTTAGGTTGGATTGTTCAAGGAGGACCCTCATCACCAAATTTTGTAAGCCTTTGACTCTTGCTCTAGTGATAGGTCCTGTAGGATTTTGATTTCTATCATCTCCTTAGGCCTTAGGAAGATTTGCCCTCAAATTTGATAGGTCTTCATGAACATAATCGAGTAAATAGAGTGATAAATCTATAACATTAAATGTAATAGAGACTCTGTATCCTCCTAGCAATTTATCTGTAAAAATATCACTATAGTCAGCTAGTACCTGAGATACCACAGGAGGTAGATGCTCTCTCCCCACCATCTTTAGGATATACCTCATCTGCAATAAATATAATGGTCTATTATTTGCTATGGCCTTTCCTAACTCAAATTGTCCCCCCAATAAGGTCTTCTTCTTCTTAATTTTACTTATATGTCTCTGAACCTCTTGGTCGTCTAAAGGTTTACTCATCTACCTCTAAACTTCTTGGACCTCTGAAGGTTTATTTATCTGCCTTTGAACCTCTTGGTCCTTTGAAGGTTGACTTAACTACCTCTGAACCTCTTAGACCTCGGATGGTGACATTGGGTTCAACACTATACGTTTACCTTCCTATTGGAACATATAAGTATTTCTATAGCCATCATGCAAAACTCTCTTATCATACAACTAAAGCCTGCCAAACAATATAGGGGATGCACATATAGGAAGGATATCACATACAATTTCATCGTGATATTTAACCCCTATATTGAAAGGTATCCTAGCCCTTTAAGTAACATAGAGACTCCTCTACTCACTTAGCCAATGTAATTTATAGGGTTTTGGATATGGGGTAGTTACAAGTTGTAATTTCGATGATAATGAGGCAGCCACAACATTAGTATAACTACCGCCATCAATAATAAGAGCACATAAATTACCTTGTACCTTACGAGATATTTGGAACAAATTTTCTCTCTACTTATCATTGTTAGTAGGAAAAGAAGTCATAGCTCGGTGTAGTACATTAATAGATAAATACCGATCATTTGACATGGTTACTTACTAACTTTAATAAGCTAACAACACACTTCACTACACACACCACAGTAACACACACTCACACCCACGGTGCAATAAACAACTAATGCAACACACACCCTCAACGACTTCACATACACTCTCCTATGGTTCATTTTACTTTACACCACAACACACAATTCCGGCACAACAACACCCTCTACACCTACGGTACACACACACTTACGATTCTTCAACACACAACCAAAGGCAACAAACACCTTCACAACAACACGTCTACATCTACGGTATACACACACTTCACCTACACTTACGGTGCAACACACATAAGAGCAATTCCACAATCACAATTAATCACGGTTCAACACAAATGATTCCAAGCTTAGTCAAAGTGAATTCAAGGGAATTAATGCACAATTTACTATACAAGATAAATATGGAATCAATTTGAAAAATATCTTCCTAATCTTCATAGCAAAAGTAACATGACAAGATGACTTCTACATAAGGAAAAATTTCTGAAATTTTACACTTTCAATTCTAAATTTACCTATGTAGAATATGGCACAATCAATTCAATTTCAATTCTAATGGAAACCAATTACAATGATTCCTCTAATTCATCCACTTTAAAGGAACCCTAATTCAATCTC
Source organism: Laguncularia racemosa (assembly GCA_037954665.1). Classification (NCBI taxonomy): domain Eukaryota; kingdom Viridiplantae; phylum Streptophyta; class Magnoliopsida; order Myrtales; family Combretaceae; genus Laguncularia; species Laguncularia racemosa. The sequence goes on from JBBMOL010000386.1 coordinate 318,667, forward strand.
CTTTGAGTTTCAATTCACAAATACTATGGAATTAAGGAATAATTTAACACAAGAACTCAATTCCACTTCTCATAAATTCAATTTTTGGAATGAAGGAACATGAATCCTAAATCCCAATTTGTGATACATGAAATTCCCTTCTTAAAACCTATGCTCCGATACCAAATTATGATGTGCCTTTGTCCAATTACAAGCACACAATGCAATTTAGGATTCGATTGAACGATACACGATCAAAATGGCATGAACCCTAATTGAAAATGGAACCTAAAAATGGAGTGAAAAGGATAGAAAAGAAAAGAACTAATTCCTTACAAGATATTACACACTAGTTGGAATTAGGTTTAATTTTGATGTTGTTGATATTATGCACAATACAATCAAAATCCACTCGCCACAAATTCTACGGGAATTTGATAAGAGCAGTTGCATGAAAGGAAGTGTCCCTCATGATTTCAATATTTGAAAAATGATAAGCTAAAAGCTCCCCCTCTAAAATTTAATAAGTATTTATACTTGCTCTAATTAGGGTAAATTCAACAAAACAAAATTACAAATAAAACCAACAAGTGACCAGTTTTGAATCAACAAATTACAAGTACAAATGATCTTCAAGTAGTCGGTTCTTCACTTCAATTGAACATATTGTGGACCGGTTTTTCTTTAACTTATGTAATTCCATGAATAACCTTCAAACTGAGCTTTTGCGAGTTTATCTACCATCTTATAAAAACCAATAAGTGTTCTTGCTGGAATGCACAACAAATATGTAATAGAAAAGAAGATACTAAACAAATATTCTTTGGGTCAAATTGTTCAAAGAGGACCCTCATCGCCAAATTTTGTAACCCTTTAACTCTTACTCTGTTGATAGGTCTTGTAAGATTTTGATTCCTATCACCTTTGCTCTTGATACTTGTTTTCACAATTGGTGTATGTACAATGTTGGAGTCTTATAGTATCCTCCATCTCTTTTTTTGATTGCTTAATTGTGAGGAAGGAACATCCCTCAACCTTAGAAAGTTTGGAACCACTCGTTAATTTTAAAAGCAAAAGAGTAAACTTCACTTCATCCTTTTCCAACCTATATACATTCTCTCTACCTGCATATTAGGCATTAACATCATACTACTAAGGTATGCCAAACAATAAGTGGTAACCATCCATAGTTAATATATCATAATACACCTCATCCTAGTATTTACTAATGGAGAAAGGTACTTTGCAATGTTTTTTAACCTCAATTTTTCCACCTAATGATATATGGAGTGGGATGCTTCTCCATTGATAATTGCAACACTTACATAGCCTCCTTGCTTATGATATTCTCACAACTACCACTATCTACTATTAATTTAAAGATTCTTCCATCAATTGTGCATTTGGTGCAGAACAATTGATGCCACTAATTTTTTTCCTCTTGTTTTAGTGCCAGCATCAGCTTCTTGATTACATAGGCTTATTCATCATATTCATCATCATTCTCATAATACTCATCTCCCCCATCGAGCTTACAATGAATTCTATCCTCTTCATCTCTCTCTACTAAGTTAACTTTTGTTTTGTTGGGACACTCATGATAATTGTAACATTTCCCTAATATTGGCTTTGCATAAGGGTTGTTCTATCTTTGTGTGTCATTTATCTCAACTGGTTTCTTGCTTGTGACTCTCCTTTTTCTTATTAGTAACTCCTCCTTGTAACTCCAAGGTAGTCATACTCTTCTCAACCATAGATTTAATAGAACTTTTAGCCTTAAATCTACTACTACCACCATCAAACCGACTACTCATTTCTTGCAACATTAATTCAACCTTGAGAGCCATGTTCTTAGCTTCAATCAAAGTCTACAGTACATAGACTCCAATTATATCCTGAATCTGCATTTTTAAGCCATCCAAGTATCTAGCCACTTGTTGACCTTCACTTTCCCTCAAGTCATTCCTCTTTACCAACCGCATGAATTCTGCAATATATTCATGTACAGTCCTCCGCTCTTAGCGACATAGCTGATATTGTTGAAATAGGATTTGCTCATAATTAGGGGGTAAGAAATCTCGTTGCAACAATTACTTCATCCTATACCAGGTTATCCCTAGATGTTTACCATCACGGTACCTCCTACTTTAGAGTCTTTCCCACCAAGCCAACATACCCCCTTTCAATCTACACATAACCATTTTCACCCTCCTTCTCTTAGAAATTTCTATATACTCAAAGGATCTATCAATTTCAGTAATCCAATTAATAAAATCTTCAATATTTGAATTATTGTTAAAGTTGGGAATATTGACCTTCTACTTAAATTCTCTACTGTCTCTATAGTTAAACCTATAATCGCTCCTCCTATGTTTGCCATCACCATCACCTCTCTTACATAGCTGTTCCTTCTCAAACAACACATTATCTTCCTCCTTAGAATCATCATCATACATCGATAATCTACGATTTGTAACTATAGGTCTAACAATAAGATCGCTACGTGCATGTTTTGCCTTAGGTCGCATCCCACCACCATTCCTATTTCTATTGGCATCGAATCTGATTCAATCGAAATGCTTGATCATGTCATCAAAACGCTATTCTAAACGTCATAATCTCTAAACCATGTTATTTAACACTACCCTTTAAGCCTACACATCAGTTCGTAAGGCTTCCGCGTAATGTCTAGAACATGATTGCCTCCTAAACTATCATCTCCTAACATCATTGCAAGAATTTCTTGCTTTGATACCAATTGATGCAATGAGTTAACATGAAAATATAGGATCAATCAACAATTGATCTTAGAAATTACAAGAATGTAATAAAGTCTCTCCCTCAAAGACGTATTAAATTGTTGTATGTGATAAGATAATAGAAAAAACAAAAAAAGAGGACTATATAAAACCTTAAACATCCTTCATTAACTTAGCAAAATGGTTTACCATGGTCTTCAGCACAGGCGTGTAGAAGCTCATGTATCATTATGTGGAAATTTCATCTCCGCCCACCTTCAGCATGACCACTAGCATGGGCATGTTTGAGCCTATACCAATCGGCATGCCCATCAACATAAGCATTCTTGGACCCGTGTTGCACACATTGTCTTGCACAACCGCGTTGTCTTATATGGTTCTACATAAATCCTCATGTATGTAATTCTCCCAAATATTTTGAGGATAAATAAAGAGGCTTATATATAAAACACATGCTATACATATTTTTTTGAAAATACTAAGCTCATTGAAGAACTTCACCAAAATTGATGTGAGATTTTCCATATAAATCTTCATATATTGCCTTTTTATTTCCCTTATTCTCCTTTTCTTTACCATTAGTTATTTGCATAGTATTGATCAACTTATGGAGCTTCCATATTGCACATAACATGTATTGGCTAAGAAATAGGGTGTACTTTATTGTAAAGGAGATTGTAAACACCCCATTTTTGTTCCCAAATTATTATTAGTTTTTTTCTATTTTTCAGATATGAAGGAAAAATAAATAATAAAAAATAAAATAAATAAAAATAATACACAAATATAGAAAATAAAGGTAAAAATAACAATAAAAGATATTTAGGTATTTTTATTAAATTTTAAAATAATATAAAATTAATAAAAATTGCTACGCTTATATGCAATTTGCGTGTAAAGAAAAGACTGAGAAATGGGTTAGCCTAGCTAGTCCATTCGTTGGCTTAGCGCGCGTAGGGAAGGGTAAGGTTAAGCGTTCGAATCCGGGTAAAGGCACTTTGTGTTGTTTCAATTTTTTTTCCCCCGAGCTGCCATGTGTCAGCAGCTGATTGGAGGACTCGAAGGCATGCGCCTGGTGCATGTTCATTTTCAACCTCCGATCTAGATCGATGGTGATGCAGGGAGAGCAAAATCCGGCCATTTCAAATCAAATTTTAAGGAATCTTCAACCAAAAGAAAGATAAATATCAAGTTAGTACGAATCAAAACACAAAAAAAAAAAGATTTGTTCAAATCAGAAAAAAAAGAAGAAGAGAAGATAGGGATGGGTTTCAATGGCGAGGAAGATCTAAGCTTATCAAACTTGTTTTTGGGAGTCTATAAATAAGACTCGACTTTGCAAATGGAAGGGGGGGAATCAGAAGAAAAAAAGAGGGAAAAGAGGAAGGAAAAACACGCTCGTCGGAGCTCTCTTTCTCTCTCTCTCTTTAGATCTCATCGCCGTAGTCATGGAATCGCTGCCTAGGGTGGTTTTTGACAAAAAACAACACCACCATTTGATTCCTCACCCTTGAAAACTTAGGAAACCCTTATCAATCACCACTAATCGCTGCCGGAATGCCGCTGACGAAGACTTCCAGTTGCCATGCTTATGACGGATTTGACCTTACCCGCGAACTAGACTTGACTCGACTCGACCGAATCGCAACCCGTGTCAGGTTAGTCGAATTTCTTCATTTATTTATTATTATTAGTTTTTAATACTAAAATAAAAATAAAAAATAAAAAATAAAAAATATAAATAATAAAGATGTATGTTTTTGGATTGTGTTAATGAAATTAGGTTTATAATTTTCTAAAATATATATATATAATAAAGAAATTAAAAAAAATTATTAATTAATAAAAAACTAATAAAAATTAATAAAAATTAAATATTTTATCACTTAGAAAACTTCTTTTCATAAAATAAATGAATGAATGATAATTGATTTTTTTTTTCAAAATTAGAGGTTTTTTTTTTTCAAAATTAAGAAATAAAGCTTAGGCTTATAAATTTTCTTTAAATAAATTTAAATGGTAATAAACCTAAATCTAGCCTATTTTTGTAATTAAAATTAACTAATCCATTAAAGTTTTATGAAAAGTGAACTACGGCCTATTTAATCCTAAATAATGGGTATGTAGGCACCCTTACAGGGTAACTCTAAAAAAAGAAAAAAATATTTTCAAATCATTATTAGTATATTAGTTGTATCATTTTTTTTCTAGTATTTTCTTTTATGCTAAAAATAGGATATCATAACATAATTTAGATTTTAGAAGATAAGGTGGTAACTTTAGGGTTTTAATAGGATAGCTCTCAAGTCAAGAATCTCTAGTTTTTTTTTTTTTCTAGAAAAAAAAGGAGATATTTCGTTTACTAGTTGTTTAGATTAGAATTAATTTGCTTAATTAATTCTAATTTAATCATTTTTCCTAAGTCTAGTTGGTTGACGACTCCAAATAAATAATAAAATTTCTAGTTCAAGTTGAGGATTTATATTGGATGAGCATAGGATCTAATATGAATCGAATTATGGAGATAATAAAAGATTTTAAATTAGACTCGATAGGATGGTGACTCCACCAGGGACTTATCATAATGGGCTAGCCACCTAAACCTTATAAAATCATCATTTTTAGATATCTTTAATTAGCTCTTATTTTGTAAAATATTGTTTGCACTAATGTTTGTATTTGCTCGTGATCTAGGGATTTGATAAAGTGTATTTTTTTATTTTATTGAGTTTTCGTGCATGCAATTGTATGATTAGATGCAGTAAGACCTAGGTCGTCTTAGGACCTTAGGACGGGGAGCCATTGTGTAAGTTCTGGATGAAGTGAAACATTCATCACTTGGGGCTGATTAAGCTACCCTACCTGATGCTTCGATATGGCAAGAGATCCATTTCTTCGAGAATGTAGGAGGTCATAGAGCTTGGGAACCTTTAGAACCCACCTTTTTGCATACATGAAATCATGAATTAATGATGTAATTCCTTCCTTTGGAGTTCGGATGTAGTCACTTGTAAAAGAATTTTGTATCTTATTTTGTAAGACATTTGTTTGTAATTAGAAATTTTTATTATAATTCTACTATATGGCTAGTGCTATAATCGACTGCCTCCTTTGCAAAGAAATTTGGGTTTGTAAACCTTTGGATCCTAAACTGGTACTAGACCATTGGTTCACCTTATATAGCCTGAAAGAACAAACCTTCATCCAGATCCAAATAGGGCTCATCCTCTCTGATGAGATCCATGATGAGAGCCAAGCCGGAAGAAGAAATGTGGATCCTCTTGAAGTGCTGCCTGGACCGATCACAAGAAATCAAGCGAAATGAGTCAAGGAAGCACTTAACGGGTTGAGAAAGGTTGTCCATGAAGCCGGAAAGGATTGGAGCAATCAAGAAGTTGGAACGGATTGGAACAACCATGGGAAGACCCTTGCTCTTATACAAGTCACACTGGACATGGGTTGAAGAGGGCGTGTACTTTCAAGGCACGGCTGTGTAAGAATCTCAAGATTGCATAGAATCATACAAGGCCAGACACACGGCTAAAAGGCACGGCCGTGTATGGAGTCAAGCAAATGCATAGAAAGGTACACGGTCGTGTACACGGCCGTGTATGTTGCCAGAAGTTGTACAGAAAGATACATGACCAGAAGTACACGGTCGTGTATGTGACCGGAATGTGCATAGAAAAGTACACGGCCAGAGTATACGGTCGTGTACACGGCCGTGTATCCCCTGCCGGGCAGCTTTTTCCTGTTTCGTGTTTTTACGCAACTTATCTAAGCTACGTCGTTTTGGACTTGTTTTTCACGAATTGTAACCCTAGTATAAAAGCTCCTAGGGTTTAGAACAACATAGAATATACATCTTTGAACATTAAACACTTTTGAGAGGCACCTCTCTTGGTTCTTCAAGAACTAAATCGAACTTATCGGATTAATTTCCGTGGCGTTCATCCCGACTTATCAATCGGTCTTTCATCCTGATTGTGGCGTCTTCACATTATACCAAGGTTCTTGTCTCCCTTATAGACAACGGGTCGCGGTTTCCACTTTAGGTGTTTGGGCGTCTTAGGCAACGAATTTCCGAACGTATTGGTATTGGGTTTCGTCACGGGTTGGCGTGGTTCGTATCAGTTTGGTATCAGAGCTTAGGTTTGTCAAAACATGAAGTTCGGTTGAGGAAGGTAATATCAAAAACCTTAACTCCAATCGTTCATATCAATTATCGTATTCAATTTCGTAGTATTGATTGTCTTTTGATAGTGTAATATCAACTAGGCGATTGTTAAAAAAAAAAAAAAGAGTAAAAATCACGACAAAAAAAAAGAAGAGAAAAGAAAAGAAAAGAAAAACGTGATCAAGAGCAACAACCAGGAAAAAAAAAATTCGGATAGAAAAATAGAGGAAAATTTACGAACCCTAGATTTGTTTTTGAATTCTACGGAAGGGAATTGGTGTAGTTCGGGTTAGTTCCAAGAGAATTGAGAAGAGGAATTGGCGAGTTGATATCATCATTGTTTGTGAGAATACACGAGTGACTGTGTGATATCATCATTTGAGTGAAACACGTAAGGGAGTGTATCGTGAGGTTTAATTATATATATATTTGTGTTAGTACTAATCTTTTCTGCAGGGACCATGTCGAGACAACATTCTCCTAAAGGTGAGAGGGGAAGGTTTGATGCTAGGTTAGTAATTGAGGCGTTGAGGGGAGAAATGAAGAGGATGTTCCAAGAGGGAATGAAACAAATTCATGAGACGGTAGAGCAAAGACTAGAGCAATCCACAAACGTATTCCAAGGGCGTAAGAGGGAGAGTCGTTTTAGGAGAGTACCGAGGGGTGGAGATGAAATGACAGATGATGACTTTGATGAGCCTTCTGTTGGGAGTTATGAGGATATAGTGGTCGGAATAGAGGAACTAGAGATTGGGAAGATAGAGGAGATAGGAATAGAGAGGATGATCAATTAAGTAGCATAAAGATGAAGATTCCTCCTTTCCAAGGGAAGAATGATCCCGATGTGTATTTAGAGTGGGAGAAAAAGGTAGAGATGGTGTTTGATTGTCACAACTATAGTGGGAGAAAGAAAGTAAAACTTGCTGCCATTGAGTTTTCAGATTATGTTATAGTGTGGTGGGATCAACTAATGTTGAATAGGAGAAGGAGTGGCGAGCCACCTGTTGAGTCTTGGGAAGAGATGAAAAGAGTGATGAAGAAGCGGTTTGTGCCTGCATATTACTATCGTGAATTGCACAACAAGTTGCAAACTCTGAGGCAGGGAAGCCAGAGAGTAGATGAGTATTTCAAGGAGATGGAAGTCACTATGATTAAGGTGAATGTAGAGGAGGATAAAGAGGCTACAATGGCTAGGTTTCTTGCTAGGTTGAATAGAGAAATTCCAAAATGTGGTTGAATTGCAGCATTATGTAGAATTGGAGGATATGGTTCACATGGCTATAAAAGTTGAGAACTAGCACAAGAGGAAAGGTAGTAGTAATGCACGGTTTCCACAGCGTGATGGTTCATCCACTTGGAAGACCAACCAATGGAAGAAAGAAGAAAAGCCTTTACCCACCAAACCAAAAGGGGAGCTGAGGCAAGCGGGTTCTACTCCTAGTAATCAAGGTAACCCTGAATCTTCTACTTCTAGAAATCGTGACATTAGATGCTTTAAATGCCAAGGTAGAGGCCATATTGCTAGTCAATGTCCAAATAGGCGTGTGATGATTTTGTGTGATGATGGAGAATATGAGACTGAGGGGGATAGTGAAGAAGATGATATGCCTCCATTAGAGGATGCTAGTGATGATGAGGAGCATGCAGTGGGGAGGCTAGTGGCGGTAGTGAAGCGAGCATTGAATGTGCAGGTGAAGGAAGAAGAAGAGGTACAAAGAGAGAATATATTTCATACTAGATGTTATCTAGGAGATCATATTTGTAGTTTGATCATTAATGGAAGGAGTTGCACCAATGTAGTGAGTAATTTTATTGTTGAGAGGCTGGGGCTCAAAACTGTTAGACACCCTAGTCCATATAAATTGCAGTGGTTGAATGATAGTGGAGAGACTAAGGTGAGTAAGCAAGCATTGATTGGGTTTCGCATTGGTAGGTATGAGGATGAGGTGTTATGTGATGTAGTGCCAATGCATGCATGTCATGTGTTGTTGGGGAGGCCATGGCAATTTGATAGGAAGGTTGTTTATGATGGCTTTTCTAACAAGTATACGCTTGTTCACCAAGGGAAAAGCTTTAATCTTAAACCGTTAACACCCAAACAAGTGAATGAGGACTAGTTGCAGCTACAACAGTCTTTTGCAAAACATAAGGTGAGTGAAAAGCAGAGTGAGAGTGAGAGAGCAAAAGACAATGAGAAGAAAAAGGAATATAAGAGTCAAGATCAAAAGGAAAAGGAGAGGAAGGCTGGAAAGAGTGTGAGAGGCCAGGTTGAAGGGGAATCAACTTTGGTGGTCAGTGAAAAGGAGAGGGCAGCCTTGCAAAAGGAGAGTTGTGTGGCAAGAGCGAGTGTAGTGAGGAGAGCGTTAGTGATGAAGCAACCTATGTTGTTGCTGGTTTTCAAAGAAACATGTTTGACTACTAATGAATTATCTAATGCTTTGCCTAGTGTGGTTGTGTCTCTTGTGCAGGACTTTGAAGATGTCTTCCCTAAGGAGATTCCAAAGGGATTACCACCTATTCGTGGTATTGAGCACCAGATTGACCTTGTACCCGGAGCATCGATTCCAAACAAGCCAGCTTATAGGAGCAATCCGGAGGAGACAAAGGAACTCCAAAGGCAGGTCGATGAATTAATGGAGAAGGGGTACGTGAGAGAAAGCATGAGTCCATGTGCAGTGCCTGTGATTTTGGTGCCTAAGAAGGATGGGACATGGAGAATGTGTGTTGATTTCCGCGCCATCAACAACATTACGGTAAAGTATCGTCATCCTATTCCTTGTTTAGATGACTTCTTAGATTGGTTATATGAGTATAGTGTCATTCCTCGTGAGCCATAGATAAACATTTCCATAGATTTTGTGTTAGGATTATCTAGACCTAGGCATGGTCGAGATTCTAATTTTGTGGTTGTGGATGGGATTTTTAAAACGGTTCATTTCATTCCTTGTCATAAAACTGATGATGCTATACACATTGTTGATTTGTTCTTTAGAAAGGTAGTGTGTCTGCATGGTATACCTAGAAGCATTGTTAGTGATCGAGATGAGAAATTTTTGAGTCATTTTTGGAGAGTATTGTGGGAAAAGTTGGGAACTAAACGGATGTTTTCAACTATCTATCACCTACAAATTGATGGGCAAATTGATGTGGTTAACAGGACTTTAATTCAATTGTTAGGGGCAATCATAGAGAAGAACATTAGGACTTGGAAGGATTGTCTACCATTTGTGGAGTTTGCATATAACAGGGCTTTATATAGCACTACTTATTGTTCACCATTTGAGATTGTGTATGGGTTTAACCCATTGGTTCCTATTTATTTATTGCCATTGCCACTTAACAAGTCTGTGAGTTTTGATGCTGATTCTAAGGCAGATTTCATGAGAAAGCTACATGCACAGGTAAAGATTAGGATTGTAAAACAAAATGCCAGGGTCGCTTCAAGGGTGAACAAAGACAAGAGACCCAAGATTTTTCAGCCTGGAGATTGGGTTTGGGTGCATTTTCGCAAAGAGAGTTTTTCGTTGCAGAGCAGATCCAAGTCGAACCCTAGGGGAGACGGTCCATTTCCGATGCTTGAGAAAATCAATGATAATGCCTACAAGAAAAATTTACCAGGTGAGTATCCAGTAAGTGTCACATTTTATGTTACTGATCTGAGTCCATTTGATGCAGGCAATGATTTGAGGACAAATCCTTTTCAAGAGGAGGGGAATGATGAGATCCATGATGAGAGCCAAGCCGGAAGAAGAAATGTGGATCCTCTTGAAGTGCTGCCTGGACCGATCACAAGAAATCAAGCGAAACGAGTCAAGGAAGCACTTAACGGGTTGATAAAGGTTGTCATGAAGCCGGAAAGGATTAGAGCAATCATGAAGTTGGAACGGATTGGAACAACTATGGGAAGACCTTTTCTCTTATACAAGTCACACCAGACACAAGTTGAAGAGGGCGTGTACTTTCAAGGCATGGCCGTGTACGAATCTCAAGATTGCACAGAATCATACACGGCCAGACACACGGCTAAAAGGCACGGCCGTGTATGGAGTCAAGCAAATGCACAGAAAGGTACACAGTCAAAGTACATGGTCGTGTACACGGCCGTGTATGTTGCCAGAAGTTGCATAAAAAGATACACGACCAGAAGTACACGGTCGTGTATGTGACCGAAATGTGCACAGAAAAGTACACGGCGGTGTATCCCCTGCCGGGCAGCTTTTTCCTGTTTCGTGTTTTTACGCAACTTATCTAAGCTACGTCGTTTTAGACTTGTTTTTCACGAACTGTAACCCTAGTATAAAAGCTCCTAGGGTTTAGAACAACATAGAATATACATCTTTGAACATTAAACACTTTTGAGAGGAACCTCTCTTGGTTCTTTAAGAACTAAATCGAACTTATCGGATTAATTTCCGTGGCGTTCATCTCGACTTATCAATCGGTCTTTCATCCCGATTGTGGCGTCTTCACATTTTACCAAGGTTCTTGTATCGCTTATAGACAACGGGTCGCGGTTTTCACTTTAGGTGTTTGGGCGTCTTAGGCAACGAATTTCCGAACGTATTGGTATTGGGTTTCGTCATGGGTTGGTGTGGTTTATATCACTCTCACTGATGAAAATGGATGTTAACCTACCATTGATTCGGGCTATATCATACCTTTGGGAAATTGAGCCCGTGACTTTCTTTATTAGGCCACATGAGGTCACGCCAACCCTAAAAGAATATACTTAGCTTCTCCAACCCCTTCCACTTTCCAATGGGGTGTATGTGCCAAATCTAGAGGTTGGGCCAGCAGGTATTTTTAGTAGATTTCTGGGAATTCGCAAAGTAGTGATCAACCGAGCATTGGAAAATAGCAATGGGTATTGCCTTTAAATGGATGAATTGGAAGCTTGGTTTGTGTCTCGATGCGATGATGGGAGTAAGAAGGATATCTTATGTAGAGATCCCAAGAGTTACAAACAAGGATGGGTTTATGCTTTCATCTTAACAGCATTTGCAACTATCCTCTTTCCTATTAGGATCTTCCACATTCATTATAGAGTTGCGGAATTGGTATTCCAATTCTTGGAAAGGAAATCTTACATCCCGGCCCTACTAGCTGAGTAGATTTGCAATCTAAATTTCGTGAAAAGGAAGGGTTATGGAATTCTCTGCTTGAACATCAACCTCATCCTAATCTGGTTCATGAGCCATCTTAGGTATTTTGGGCTAAACATGGTTAGGAGATCATTGGCCCAACAAGTAAACCTCATAGATTCATGCATAGAAAGGATGAAACTGCCGGATGATCTTTCCAGCCATAGTTGGTTAAAAGTGCTTAAGGGTTTCAATGCTAATGATATTTTGTGGATTGTTAGGTGGAGCTGCTGTAATAAGGTTATCCTAACGTGCAGAAACTTTTAAGTAGTTCAATTAATCATGCTTAATTAGTGCACGAGCTATCATCCAAATTTAGTGGTCTATCAGTTTGGCACTATTCAAGATATAGTTTAAAGACTGCCATTAGAAGGAATTATGTTCGAATATCAAGACTTAAACATGTTAATGGCTGAGAAAATTGCCAAGTTGGCAGAGGTTAAGGTCCTTTAAGAAGCTGGAATTAAGATTCATAATGTAGACCTCGCAGATCTGGATGGAGAAGTAGGTAAACACCGAGCCACAAGAGATTTTGTGATCAATCAACTATACTAAACAAGAGAGAGGGTGTATTGAGTTTTAGATGTCACTCAGCACGTGCAAATTAACCCAAGCTCAGAAATAAACAATTACATGGAACAAGTGAGGACTTGGATGGAGGTCCATTTTAAGACTATAGACAATAAGAAAGATGTGTGGAAGAATAGATTCAAGGAATCTAATCAGAGAAACAAAGCACTGGAAGCCTAGTTAGAGAAGACTCAAGCGAGGGTTAAGCACTAGAAGTTGTCATCAATGGGGAGTCAACACCTACATAGCCGAAGAAGAAGAAGCTTAGAAATTAGGAAGTTAGATGATAGCATTTTCTTTTCTTTTCTCTTATGTTTTCAATAACAACACCGAACTCCAAGTTTGCAATATTAATAAAATTTCAATATTATTACATCATTAATCAAATGCTAGCCCTTTTGCACCTGTGTGATACATGCATCATATTTACTTATAAACATACATTAGCTAAATGAATGCTTATCAGGTATCAAAGATAGCACGTAAACAACCAAACCCTCCGAGGAGTCTAATCAATACCTGCTCTAAAACTAAAATGGCTAGCAGTGGTAACAACAACAATGACCACGGTAACAACACTAGCATAGATACTGCCTTTGATCCAAGGATCGTATCGCTAGAACAAATAGTCCAACAATTGGTCACACATGTCTGCCTCTTGACCAAGAACATTGGCCTCCTCCGTACCACCCAGCCTACTCATGAGGAACATTTAGGAGCTTAAAAAGGAAAAGCAGTAGAGAACCAACCACCAGAATATGAGGAAATCAACTCTTAACTCAATCTTACATTCGAATATGATCCGAAAATCAACCTCGGTCCAACCTTGAATGACATAAAGAGGGAAATGGAAGACTGGCAAAAGGAAATAGAGAGGAAACTTTTCTAATAGTTAGCTAATAAGATGAAGACTTTAGAAGGACCTGACAGTTTTGATTAAACTAGCATCATAGACTTGTTAGTATATGGGGTGGATGTTTATCCAAAGAAATTCAAAGTCCCTGAATTTGAAAAATATAATGGTATCGGTTGTCTTAAGATGCACACGAGGTTATTTGTGAGGGAAAATGAGTAAATATGCACAATATGACCAACTCATGGTCAAAACCTTCCAAGATAGCCTCATGAGCCTTGCTCTCATGTGGTATGCATAATTGGATCTCAACCAAGTCAACACGTGGGATAAACTTGCTCATGCGTTTTATGAACAATACAAGTTCAACATTGAAGTCGCCCCTTCAGTACTGGATTTAGGAAGCCTTCGAAAGAGGTACAACCAGTCCTTCAAGGAATATGCCCAACATTGGAGGGCTCAAGTTGCCAGGGTTTTAACTCCAATTTCAGAGAAAGAGTTGACATTCATGTTCATTAATACGTTGGAAAAGACTTATTTCACACATCTAGTAGGACATACGTCACCCAACTTTGCGGAGTTAATAGTAGCAGGATATCGGATAGAGAATGCTAATACATTTGGAGAGCTCCAAATTGTTGATTCTCTTAGAATTGCATCATCACCAAGACCTATAGGGAATAGCAAAGCCAAAGAGGCTACTATCAGTATGTTTAACTCAAGTAGGTTGACAGATTTAGGTCTCACGTGACTTTCCAAGCAACAAACACCCCAATCCAGTAATCGTCGACAAACTAGACCTAAACTACGAGAGCTTGAAGGCAGTTCACTCTAATACCGATCCCACTCAGCTAGGTTTTTGCTCGATTACGAATGAATAATCTGATCAACTTCGAGATCCTTAACGATCGATACAAGCTAAGGAATTTTGATCATAGTCTTAAATGTGAGTATCATATAGGACAGGAGGGACATTCCACTGACAAATGTTGGAGACTTCAGAATAAATCCAAGATTTAATCGATGTAGGGATAATATAGTTGGATTTTGTCAATGCGCCAGCACCAAATGTCAACAATAATCCCTTGCCTAACCACAAATCTATGATCAACATGATCACATTTGAAGGGCTAGAACCTAGATAAAAAAAGCCCTCAAAAACAGCAAAGCCAATAGCACCGTGAGCAAGCTGCTCACACAAAGTCTTGAATAAAGCCCCTAGATCACAGATAAGAAAGAGGTGGCTGGCAAGAGATCCAATAATTGACATTCTAGGCAAATCATTCGGGAAGTTTGAATATCTAGTAGATTATTCATTCACCCCAACAGCTTATGGGCCGCTTAGTGGGTGGGGGCCTGAATTTGAGGAGGAAGATAACCCACTAAGAGGGGAAAATGAGTCTATAAACATGATTAGATCAGACTCGAAACAGATAGTTATAAAATGTTATGAAGGGTAAGAAATAGAGGTAAAGGTCCTGAAGAAAAAATATGTGTTCAATGTCCTAATACCTCCAGAAAGGTATAAAGTAGCATTGTTTGACTATCGGGCCATTTATTAGGAGAAGTCTTCTATTGTAGGGGGAATCACTTATTCAGGAAGAATTTATGATCCTAAAAATAGGATCTTCGTCGAAGAGCTTGCTACTGAGTTGGAAAAGGAAGAGGAAGAGGGACTCCTTGAACTCACAAAAATGATTAAATCAAGTGAGTACAAGGTCATGGAGTAGCTCAATAAAATTCCAGCCTAAATATCACTCATGGGCCTCCTTCTATCATTTGAACCTTACCGAGAGGCGCTCTTTAAAGTACTCAAATAAGTTAGGGTACTGGAAGGAATCACGATAGAAAAACTAAGCCATGTTGTAGATGCAATCTTCACCATGGATCATATATCTTCTTCACTTAAAGAATTAAGAGAAAACGGAGACCAACACATAAAACCACTTTTCATAGTGGTAAAATGTAACGACACAATAGTCTCTTGGGTCCTCATAGATAATGGATCTTCTCTTAATGTGTGCCCTTTAGCCACTCTTGATTTGTTAGGAGTTGATATGAGCAATATCAAACTAAGTTCAATAGTGGTAAGAGCTTTTAACGATTCTAAGAGAGAGATAGTGAGGAAATTGGCTTGCCGGTAGAAATTAGCCCACAAGTGTTTAACATTTCATTCCAAGTCCTCAACATACCAAGGTCCTTCAATCTACTACTAGGAAGACTATGGATACATACCGTGGGAGCTATACCTTTGAGCCTCTACTAGAAGGTGAAATTCATAGTAAATGGCTAAATAATCATTATACTAGGTGAGCAGGACTATGCCATCTATAAAGAAACAACTATACCCTACATTAGGGATGACAACCCTGAGAACTTGGGACTCCAAATATTTGTGGAAGTAGGCATGGTCACAAGTAAAGAGGGGCATCGGTTCAAGGAGGTTTAGCAAGGGACGTTTAAGCTAGGGTACATTCCTATCTTAGAGAAGAAACTCAAGAAAAATACGTCAGAGGTAGAAAGGGAGAGAAGTTATATGATACTCGGATGAATTTTCCACCCCTTCAATAAATTTTTTCTTAGCCAGCTAGCACTCCAAAGCTGGGAACAATTCGGGTCGCTTCAACAATGAAGATTTAGCAGAGGCTTCTACCTCTTACACAACCAGTCAACATGCAGCTCTTAATAATTAGTTTTCTTATCCTCTGAATAGCACTAGGTTTGCTCGAGAGTAGGAAACAATCATATTTGAATTTCGTTGTGTTTATCATTCCATCATTGTTTAATAAGATTCTTCAATAAATACTAATAAAATTGCAAGTTATTCCTTTCCTTTACTTATACATGCTCACCTCACTTTCCTATAGAGTTGATACTTTTGAATGTTAGGGATATCTTGCGTAGGTAAGTAATGAAAATATTGATATTGTTTCTAACACTGCTGAGTCAGTCGTTGAAAGCGATATTATTAACCACGAAGCGGTATAGGAGAGTTGGTAAAAATATAAACAAGGTAAAGTCTTAATTGACTAGCCAATGGAGATAGTTAATTTAGGAACTGAAGAAGAGGCCAAAAACCTTAAAATTGGAGCTAATATAAGTGACGAGCAAAAGTGTGAGATAACCAAGCTATTGACTGAATATGCAGATGCATTTACCTAGTTATATGGAGACATGCCAGGACTTGACTAGTCGATAGTGGTTCACAAGCTACCTACAAAAGAGGATGTCAAATCTAAAAAAACAAAAATTGAGAAGATTTAGGCTTGACTTCTTATTAAAAATTAAAGAGGAAGTTAAGAAATTATTGAAAGTTGGGTTTATCGAAGTATCAAACTATCCAAAATTGGTAACAAACATAGTCCCTATTATGAAGAAGAATGGAAAAGTACGAGTATGCATAGACTTTTAGGATTTGAACCAAGCTACACCTAAAGACAACTTCCCTCTACCTTACATTGATGTCTTGGTAGATAATACCATAGAAAATCATCTCTTCTCATTTATGAATGGTTTCTTCAGGATATAATTAGATAAAAATGACGAAAGAAGATAAAACCAAGACAACCTTTATCACAACCTGAGGTACTTTTTGCTATAAAGTCATGCCTTTCGGTTTGAAGAATGCTAGAGCAATGTATCAAAGAGCAATGGTTGTGATACTTCATGATATGATGCATCGAGAAGTCAAGGTATATGTTGACGACATGATAGCTAAATCTAAAAAAGGAGAAAGCCATGAGGAAATCTTAAGGAAATTATTCAAACGATTGAGAAAATTTCAACTAACCTAGAGAAATGTACTTTTGGGGTCACGTCTGGCAAGCTATTAGGGTTTATCGTAAGCCAAGAAGGTATTAAAATTGACCCTGATAAAGTAAAGGCCATATTAGAAGTGACATCTCTATGTACCATCAAGGAGGTAAGAATCACATGGCTTGGTTTATCTTAATGCCGTCCGCTTTTTCGTCTACTAAAAAAGAATGCCATAGTAGAATGGGATGGTGAATGTGAAGAGGTGTTCAAGAAGATCAAGGATTACCTTATGAATCCCTCGGTTTTAGTAGTCCCAAAACAAGGAAAAACCTTATTTTTATATCTCACGATACCCCTTGAATCTATAGGGTGTGTACTGGGGCAAAAAGATGAAAAAGGAAGGGAACGGTCCATATACTACCTGAGTAAAAAATTGACGGAAGGGGAACAAAAGTATTCCGAAATAGAAAGGACCTGTTGCACATTGGTTTGGGTCATACATTGTTTGAGACAGTACACTCTCTACTATCCCATTGAGTTACTAATGAAACATGATTATTTGAAATACTTAGTAGAAAAGCTTGTTTTGTTAGGAAGAATCTCTAAATAGTAAATGCTCCTATCAGAATTTGATGTCATATATGTAAATCAAAATTCAATGAAAAGGGTAATCATTAGCAGATCAGTTGGTAAAATACCCGATTGAAGGAGATTCCTAAGAATCGCAGGCCTAATTCCCAGATGAAAATATACTAATGGCAGAGGGTGAGCTAGAAGAAGAGTCCAAGATAGAGAAAGATCCTAAATGGAAGATGTTGTTCGATGGAGCTGCTAATGTATTTGGTTATGGAATTGGGGTAGTGTTGATATCACCAGAAGGAATATAATTTCCCTCAACAACGAGGCTCACTTTTCCATGTGCTAATAATATTGCAGAATATGAGGCATGCATCCTCAGTCTTAAAATGGCCTATCATTTGGAAATCCGTGAATTAGAAGTATATGGAGACTCTTCACTCATCATATTACTGACACGAGGAGAATACAAAACTAAGGATCTTAAATTGGCGCTGTATCATCAACACTTGACAGTGTTGATAGACAAATTCGAGGTAGTCACCTTCACATACGTTCCAAGAACTTAAAATCAGTTCGTAGATGCCATCGCCACACTAGCATCTATGATTTAAATAATAGGAGGAGCCGAAGTTCAACCATTGAAAATAGAAATTAAAGATAGGCCCGCCTAATTGTTTGGTAATCGAAAAAACACAAGATGACAAGCCCTGGTACTATGATATCAAAACCTACCTCCAAGAAAGCAAATACCCTGAAATGGTTAGTAAAAATGACTAAAGAACACTCGGAAGGTTAGCAAGTCATTTCTTATTAAGCGGGTTTGTGCTTTACAGAAGATCATTTGACACCACGTTGCTGAGATGTGTGGACACAAGAGAGGCGGGCGAACCGATGGAAAAAGTGCACGAAGGAGTATATGGACCTCATATAAGTGGACACATGCTTTCTCGAAAAATCATGAGGATAGGTTACTATTGGTTGACAATGGAATTAGACTGTATCAAATATGTCAAGTACTACCACTTGTGCCAAGTCTATGCTAACAAAATAAATGCTCCTCCTAAAGAACTTCATTCACAATCCGCACCATAGCCTTTCTCTATGTGGGGAATCGACATTATTGGGCCAATCACTCCAAACGCATCCAATGATCAAAGATTCATACTGGTAACTATTGATTATTTCACCAAGTGGGTGGAAGCCTCATCATATGCTAGTTTCACCAAAGGAGTAATAATCCGGTTCATGAAGAAAAACATCATAGCTCGATATGGAGTTCCTGAGTCACTCATCACAAATATTAGTACCAACCTCAACAATAAATTGATGACAAAGTTATGTTAACAATTCAAGATAAACCACAAAAACTCAACTCCATACCAACATCAAATGAACGGGGCAGTAGAAGCGGCCAACAAGAACATCAAGAGAATTATTGAGAAAATGACCATTACTTATAAAGATCGGCATGAGATGTTACCATTCGCCCTCATGGCCTATAGAACTTCAATTCGAATGTCTACTGGAGTTACTCCATTTTCTTTAGTATATGATACCGAGGCAATATGGCCAATTGAGGTTAAAATATCGACCTTCAGGGTTTTATCCGAAGCACAGTTGGATGAATTTGATTGGGTAAAGAAACGGATTGATCAACTAAACTTGATCGATGAAAAAAGACTTACAGCACTATGCTATGGTCAATGCTACCAACAAAGGATAGTCAGAGCATTTAACAAGAGAATAAGGCCTCGACATTTTAAAGAGGGGGATTTGGTATTAAGAAAGGTGCTCCCAATGCACAAGATTCAAGAGATAAGTTTACACTAAATTACAAAGGTCTGTAAGTCGTAAAAAGAGTGTTATCAGGAGGGGCCTTAATATTAGCCCAAATGGACGGGCTAAAATTGAGAGACCCCATTAATGCGGATGCGATTAAGATGTACTATCCTTAGGCAAGAATAACGAAATTTTGCCAAAATTCATAAATGCCAACAATTATTACACCTTCGTGGTTTTGATTTTCATTCTTCTACAAGCAAAGTGGATGTCCCCGAACGGTCAATTACCCTAACCAATTGTTATTAAACAAACTCTCATATCATTTTTTTTTATGTGGATACACACTACCCATCACCCCATCACACATGTAGGGAAATAATGAATAATGAAAAATGATGGAATGATAAAACTTAATGGAATTTTGTATGATTCCACCTGTTTCGAATATTAGATTTGGTATATTCACAGGATAATGCCACAATCATAAGAGCTAAGCCTGTAAAAAGAAATACATCAAGATTTTCTACTCTATTTGAAGCAAAGACAACCAGAAAAGGATTAGATTATCACAAAGGTTCGGTTGTTTAGTTGTTATCTATGACGATCAGGTAAGCATTTAAAGTAAGTAATCATTCATCATGAGTCACATTTCTATTTAAACAGGCTAGTATAAAAAGACGCCTCTCATTATCAATTGATCAACTCACAAAAGCATTTCTTAGGGATGCTAGGTTACTAAGATGCATCCAGATGTTGTTCAAAAGGATATCTCCCACTATCAATTAGTTAGCCCACAATAGGGCACTTTCCTAAATATCCTCAATTGCTAGTCTAATGAGACACTTCCTATTATCGATTAGTTAGCTCATAAGAGCACTTTTCTAGATAATTTCTTTTTTTTTTCCCTTAAGGTCGCTAGTCTTATGATACGCTTCCTATCATTGATTAGTCAACTCGTAAGAGCACATTTCTAGAAAATCTCTTCTTTAAGGTTGCTAGTCTTATAAGACGCTTCTGCTTATTAGCTAGCTCATAAGAGTGCTTTCTTAAACAATCTCTATTTAAGGTTATTAGTTTAATGAGACACTTCCTATCATCGATTAGTCAGCATATAAAGGCACTTTTCTAGATGATCTCTCCTTCCATTTTGCTAGTCTGGTGAGATGTTTCTTGTTTAAGATCACTCCCTAAGGAATATTAATCATCATAAAGTAACGATCCTCCTTTGCAACATGGAATTGTTAGCTCATGGAGCATTTTCCTTACTAAACTTTTGGTCAGACAACTCCCTAATAGATCCAGGTTTGGATAGCCAACTGATTATAGCATTATCTATCCTTTCTATTAGGCAAAAATGACATCTTTGTTGTCTTTGCAGTTAAGTTTTTCAAACTTTACTACAAAGAGGGGTAGTTGTAAACACCCCATTTTTGTCCTCAAATTATTATTAGTGTTTTTCTATTTTTCAAATATGAAGGAAAAATAAATTATAAAAAATAAAATAAATAAAAATAATACATAAATATAGAAAATAAAGGTAAAAATAACAATAAAAGATATTTAGGGATTTTTATTAAATGTTATAATTTCAAAATAATATAAAATTAATAAAAATTGTCACTCTTATATGCAATTTACGTGTAAAGAAAAGATTGAGAAATGGGCTAGCCTAGCTGGTCCATCCGTTGGCCTAGTACATGCGGGGAAAGGTGAGGTCGAGCTTTCAAATCCGAGCAAAGGCACTTTGTGCCGTTTTGATTCCCCCCGAGCTGCCACGTGTTAGCAGCTGATTAGAGGACTCGAAGGCATGTGCCTGGTGTGTGTTCATTTTCAACCTCCGATCGAGATCTACGATGACGTGGGGAGAGCGAAATCCGGCCATTTCAAATTAGATTTTAACAAATTTTTAACCAAAGAAAAGATAAATATCACATTAGTACGAATAAAAAAAAAACAAAAGATTTGTTCAAACTGGAAAAAAAAAGAAGAAGAGAAGATAGGGTTAGGTCTAAATGACGAGGAAGATCCGAGCTTATCAAGCTCGGTTTTAGGAGTCTATAAATAAGACTTGACCTTGCAAATGGAAGGGGAGGAATCAGAAGAAAAAAAGAGGGAAAGGAGGAAGGAAAAACACACTCACTGGAGCTCTCTCTCTCTCTCTTTAGATCTTGTCGTCGTAGTCACGGAATCGTCGCTTAGGGTGGTTTTCGAAAAAAAAAAACAACACCACCATTTGATTCATCACCCTTGAAAACTTAGGAAACCCCTATCAACTGCCACTAATCGCCACTGGAACATTGCCGACGAAGACTTCTAGTTGCCATGCTTGTGATGGATCTAACCCGACCCACGAACCAGACTTGACTTGACTCGACCGAACGGTGACCCGCATCTAGGTTAGTCGGATTTCTTCATTTATTTATTTATTATTATTATTAGTTTTTAATACTAAAATAAAAATAAATATAAATAATAAAGATGTATGTTTTTGGAATGTGTTAATGAAATTGGGTTTAGAATTTTCTAAAAATATATATATAATAAGAAAATTAAAAAAAATTATTAGTTAATGAAAATTAATAAAAACTTAATATTTTGTCACTTAAAAAACTTCTTTTCATAAAATAAATTAATGAATGATATTGACGTTTTTTTTTTCAAAATTAGAGGGTTTTTTTTCCAAAATTAAGAAATAAAGCTTAGGCTTAGAAATTTTCTTTAAATAAATTTAAATGGTAATAAACGTAAATCTGGCCTATTTTCATAATTAAAATTAACTAATCTACTAAAGTTTTATGAAAAGCGAACAACAACTTATTTGATCCCGAATAGTGAGCACGTTGGCACCCTTACGGGGCAACTCTAAAAAAAGAAAAAATATTTTCAAATCACTATTAGTATAATAGTTGTATCATTTTTTTTCTAGTATTTTCTTTTATGCTAAAAAAAGGGATATCATAACATAATTCAGATTTTAGAAGGATAAGGTGGTAACTTTAGGGTTTTAATAGGATAGCCCCCGAGTCGAGAATCTCTAGTTTTTGTTTCTTCTTTTTTTTTCTAGAAAAAAAAAAAGAAAAGAGATTTCGTCGACTAGTTGTTTAGATTAGAATTAATCCACTCAATTAATTCTAATTCAATTATTTTTCCTAACTCCAGTTGGGTGGCGACTACAATAAATAATAAAATTCCTAATTCAAGTTGATGATTTATATTGGATAAGTATAGGATCTAATATAAATTGAATTAGGAAAATAATAAAAGATTTTAAATTAGACTCAACAGAGATATTAATAGAGGTTTGTTAAATATAAGTTTATGCTAAGTGTGCAACAAAATAAAAAGAAAAAAGAAACTCATGTTGTTTATGGGATAGAAGTAGCAAATTGCAACTCGATTTCCTAGTGGAGCTAAAAGTGAATAGTAAGTGTAGAAGGTTGAACTTCATGTGCAAATGTTAATTTTCTTATTGCTTATGTATATACTATATGGTCTCACATCAACTATGCATGTGTATAAATAAATAAATCAAATAAAATATATATTAAAATAGAAATAACTATAAAAATTAGAAACCTTTTTTATTTCCACATCCTAATAATTAGAATTTCCTTACTCAAAGTGAAGAATGCAATATATATGAAAAGTAACAACTTATAGAAATGAAGAATAGTTTACAAAATTAACTTTTGACTATTTGTGAAATAAGAGATATACTTTTAATTTCAAGAGCAGTAGAAGAAATTTATTGGTCAAAAAGTTAATTTTTGAAAGGCATAATACTAAATATATATAGTAAACTTTACTTTTTTTATATCTGTTTACTTTTATCATTTCGCCTATTTATGTTTTCATAACTAACACTTGGTATACTTACGCTTTATTATTACTTGTCAATACGATCTAGAGAATGGCACGTTAACTTCTTATTCATCCATAAATAATTACTTGAATAAAATGAAATTATTAAATATATATAATTAAATACTACAATAAAAATAAAAAATAAAAAAGACAAAAAAGTAAAGCTTGGAAGGCTTGGTTGGCTACTAGAAAATCAAGGGGAGACGATTTTTATTTTTTTTGATAAATTCATATAAAAAAGAAAAGAACCTATTGATAGTTTATATAATATGATTTAATATTAAGGAAATTGCAATTAATCCCTTTAAACTTTGAGATGTGGATATATCTTTAAATTTTCAAATATTATAAACGACTTCCTAAAATTCACTCAATTATCAAACAACTCAAAAAGTTAAAAGTAAACCCCCCCCCCCCCCCCCCCCCCCCCCCCCCCCTTCAAACAACTCGGTTTATAATGGGTCCAAAATCTCAACGAATGAACACAAGACTTTTTCTCTTCTATATCACCACTATAAACGTAACTACTTAACATAACCAACAGCAACCTTAAATCTCATGATCTCCTTTTTCCTAAAACCACAAACCAAATAACGAAATTTCAAGATCACTTTATTCGTTACATAAAGTTAAAGTTATAGCATCTTATCTTACGGAAAACAGAAACTTCACTAATGGCCACTTCGTCTTTACAATTCTCTTGCTGTCCTTCCACTTTGTTGTCTTCTTCATCGTCAAGGGCAACTGCTTCTTCTTCTAGGAAGAGCAATATCACGGCGGCAATTCAATTCTCCAAGCTTCCAAAACTACGTATATCCGACCCAACTGTGGATATTACACGAAAATTGGTAGAAGAGCTTAATACCAGGAATTCTAATGACATATGTAGTAACGGGACTAGCAGTTCTTCATCATCGGGACATGATTTCGTCTCAGCGAGTACTTCTCCGGCTGCAGCCATGAACGAGCTATGTGCTATTCTAGAGGCGGTAAAGGATAGGATCGAGATGCATGCAAATATAGGCAAGCAAAGAGATAATTGGAACTCTCTCCTCCTCAACTCCATCAACATGATGACTTTAACTGCTACCACTATGGTAGGGCTTGCCGCTACTAGCGGCGGAGGAGCACCTCTAAAAACATCTTCCGCTCTTTTATTCTCTGCAGCCACGGGAATGCTTCTTATTATGAACAAGATTCAGCCCTCTCAGTTAGCTGAAGAGCAGCGCAATGCGGTTAGACTGTTCAAACAGCTCCAGGCCGAGATCGAAACGATGATTTCACTTCAGACTGCAAACAAGAAAGATGTTAAAAGAAACGATGGAGAAGGTTTTGGCACTTGATAAGGCATATCTGCTACCATTGCTTGGGGCGATGCTTGATAAGTTTCCAAAGAGTTTCGACCCTGCCATGTGGTGGCCTTTGATGAAGATCAAACCTCAAAGATCATCATTGTCACCTAAGATGTTAAATCGGGCGACAAAGCTGGAAAGAAATGGATGGAGTAAGGAATTAGAAGATGAAATGAGAGCGATAGTTGATGTTTTGAAGAGAAAAGATGAAGAGGACTACATGAGACTTGGTAACATAGCATTGAAGGCCAACAAGATTTTAGCCATCTCGGGTCCTTTGCTTACAGGCATTGCAGCTTGCGGAGCCGCTTTCGCAGGGCCAAATGGTGGATCGGGGGCGGCTGCAATGGTTGCAGCTACGGCGGGTGCACTAGCATCCGCAGTTAACACATTTGAGCACGGTGGACAAGTTGGTATGGTGATTGAGATGTACAGGAATTGTGCAGGTATTTTTAAGCTGTTTGAGGAATCAATTGAGTCGACATTGGAAGAAAGAGATTATGATAAAAGGGAAAATGGAGAGTTGTTTGAGAAGAAGGTTGCTCTCAAGTTGGGGAGGAGCTTGTCTCAACTTAGAAATTTAGCTAGAAAATCAGTTCATTCTTGTATAGAAGGGAGTAAAGTAGATGAATTTGCAAGCAAGCTTTTCTAAAAATTTCTGGTGCTTGTTTGCAGTAGTAATTTAGTATATTTAACTGGATTCTTTAATTCTTTCTAACATACACTTTTTTGTGCAGAGATATCAGAATGCACATAACTTAGGATTTTCCTTAATTATGATTCAAATGGTTTCATGATATTTTCTTTCTTATTCCTTTCTATGTGGTTCTCTTCTTGTGATTTCCTGCATTGCAATATAGTTAAAATCCCAAGTCTTTAAGATGTAAATGAGGAGAAATTTTACATAAATCTGAAAACTTGTGAATTACCTTCAAGAAATCTTGACAAGCTATAAATTATCATCTACAAAAGAGGCTAGGCTTACTATATGCCACAAGAGACTGAAGCTAATTTTGAAAAATATAATGTGAAATTACATTATATGAACAACTCATTATGAACTTTTTAAACCTATCAATCTTCAATAGAGAAAATGTGATTGTAGTTCTTTACTATGGTAACTTGCCAATACGCTATGTGTAAGGGTCCTAGACTCTTATTAGTACAATAAGATCGTACGGTGCTTATTGTCTTAACTTTGCCAAGATAAGCAAGTTTAATTGCTACTCAATTTGGCCTATGATAGCTGGTAATATGTAATATACCACACAAGAGCAACAATTAAGGCAATAGTAAGCAAAAAGGAACATGAGTACAAATCATAAGCAAAATAACATACACTTTTATTAATATCTCAATGATATAAGGGAGTAATAGTGTATGCATAAGGGATTATATGTAAGTAGGAGTCCTTGGCCATGATCAACCAAGTGGTGAGTAAGAGCTTGAATCCTCAAGAGTACTCACACCTTAGTAAAGAGTTTTACAAGCACTTTTAGCTCCTATGTGATGGGAATCAAACCTTTGTATCCAGCATTTGGAAGCCTACTTGAACAAATGAAACCTAGACATTCACATTTTGTCTTTATTTATTTTATAATAATTGTTTTTTTACATTTTAGCAAGTACATTTTGTCGATTTTACAAGAAGACGACCAAGCACAATAGCAATTGGTTTGTGAATGGATCATCGTCCATAATGAACTGAATTGAACCTAAGGAGAACTGATCTTGTGTTTCCTTCTTGTGACGTGATTGGAGCTTGAAGTGACCGGTCATGTGTACTATTTTATTTAGGTTATTTTTCCATAATTGTAGTAAGGTATAAATATTTGTTATGTAGGTTTTGTAAGGGACTTTTGAAATAGAATTTTCAGATTACAATTGTCGTGGAAAGCTAGCCCTTTCATACTCTTACTCTTATCAATTCTCCTAAAATTGTGGTGAGTGGATTTTGATTGTATTGTGCGTAATATCAACAACATCAAAATCAAACCTAATTACAACTAGTGTGTAACATCTGGTAAGGAATTAACTCTTCTTTTTTATCTCTTGTTCACATAAATTAGGGTCCATTTTCAATTTAAGGTTTATGCCCCAATTGATTAGAAATTGGTTCTTTGTTGTGTCATTCTTGATTTATATTACAAATCAACAATTGTTCTTCTTCTCTATTGTTTAACGTCCAAAATTAGGGTTCATGCCATTTTGATTGCTTGTTGCTCAATTGAATCTTCAATTGCATTGTGGACTTGTAATTCGGTCTTGAGCACATCACTATGGAAGGAGACATTAAAACTAGCAAAATGGAAGAGTCCTTGGCTATGATCAACCAAGTGGTGAGTAAAAGCTTAAATCCTTAAGAATACTCATACCTTAGTAAAGAGTTTTAGAGGCATTTTTTACTCCTGCAAAAGGAGGCATTAAAATTGGCAAAACAGCAGCACATCCTAAAAAGGAAACTTTCTATCTTAAATAATTTACAAGAAGTCTTATCCCTATTATACAAAATGTATAGGGTGTTATAAAGGTTGTGATTCTAACACCCTCTCCCACTTAAATCTATTACATACTTGGCAATGTGCATTAAACCTTTAACCCATTGATGGAGGTCTTTTGGTTAGTGTTGTAGATGTTCTCTCAGATATTAGCACAAGGTCATCTTTTGTCCCCCAACTATAGTCTTCATCTTCCACTTCACTAGATACTCTATATGCTCTTCTCATGTGATGGGATCTTTGACAGTTCTCTTGGTAAGGACGTTTTCGATGGCTAGACTCAAGTTAAACTTGATCTTCACATATACGCATTTGGACAAGTTGCAAGAGGGTCTTCCATGTTTAGATAGTAAGTCTTACTACTGTATGTTAGTAGTAACACGACTTGCTAACTGATGGTCTATTATGGCTAGTGAAGCTAAATTTGCACTTTTACACAATGCATTTGCTACCAGATTTATGTGCTTGCTATGGCATTTATTCTCCATATTAAACTCGGTAAGAAACTCTTGCCATCTTACTTTCTTAGTAGAAAGCTTGATTAAATTTGTATATGATTGGTAATAGAATTGTATATCTTTACCAGGAACTTATACCCTAGCAAATAGTGCTTGCAGGTCTTAAGCTAGTGAACTACTACAAGAAGCTCCTTCTCTTGAGTTGAATACCTACGTTCATTTGGATATAGGTTTTGACACTCATATGCCACTAAATGACTCTCTTTCATCAACACTTCACCTTAAGCAATGTCAAATGTATCTGTGTGGACTCTAAATGGCTTTAAGATGTCAAGTAATGCAAGGATTAGCTCCTCAATCACAATTCGCTTTAACTCTTCAAAAGTAGCTTAAAACTCCTCATTCTAGGACCACACTTGGTCCTTCTTCAATAGAATCATGAGGGGAGCAACTCTTCAAGCATACCCCTTCATAAACCTTCCATAATAATTAACCATATACATTCGGATTCACCTTGCCTCAATCACATACCTAAGGAAGTTAATGTTCTCTTAAGAAAAAGGTACATTTCTCCCACTTCACATATAAATGATTCCCCCAAAGCTTGTAAAAACCTATCCTCAAATGCTTTGCATGGTTATGCAAAGTCCTACTATAAAAAAAAAAAAATGTCTTCTTGATAGATACCTACAAATTTATCCAAATATTCTTGAAATACATTATTCATTAAGGTACAAAATGTAGCAAGAGCATTGGTAAGACTAAAAGGCATCACTAAGAACTCATAAGTGCCACAATGGGTAACACAAATTGTCTTGGGCTTATCACCCTCAACAATGTGAGCTTGATGATAACTTGAATGAATATCTAGCATGGTTACATATTTGGCCCCACTTAGTTAATCAACAATAATGAGAGGAATAGGATAATGGTTCTCTATCATCAGCTTGTTGAGAGCTCAATAGTCAATACACAATCTTAAACTCTCATCTTGCTTTTTCTACAATAGATAGGAGCTTTAATGGTGCTTTGAAAGGATGAATGAAGCCTACATCTAATAATTCATCTAACTGTTTTCTCAACTTTACAAGTTTAGGGGGTAACATTCTATATGAAGCGCGGGCTAGTGGTTTGACTCCTTTAACCAACTCAATCTTGTTGCCTATAGGTCTTTTGGGACATAACTCCTTCATTACCTACCTTATATCTTTGTATAGATGTATAGAACGGCTTGTCGCCCATGAATATCAACCGATCTATTATTAGCATGGAAGCAACTTTGGTATGCCTTAACAAACATATCTTGAAGACTATGTTGAAGTCATCTAGGGGGATAACAATGAAGTTGAAATTTCCACTCCAATCTCCAACACTCACCTTCACACCTTGAGTTGTATCTTGGATAGGCTTAGTCTTGGAGTTAACAACTTTGATTTAGCTAGTGTCATTTGTGAGCACTAACCCCAATCTCTTTACTTTAGCCACATCAATGAAGTTGTGTGTAGCTTCTAAATCAATCATAGTGTTGGCACTCTTATCGCTAATGTTCAATTGGATATACATGAATTCGTTGTCCAATTTGGATTTACTTCATGTTGAGGAACTCTTTCCCACAACTGATAACATATGTAAGACCCCTATCCTAGGTTGTTACTTACACTTGCCCTCTGACTCTTCTTTTTTAGCATACACTCTTAGCCTTCTAAGCTATAGCATTGAGTGTAGCTATGTATGGACAATCTGCAAACTTGCATAATAGTTTTGGGGCATAAGCGATGGTAATGGGAACGAACAAGTAATTGAATGATGCTTTAAGTTTCAGATAATTCCTTAGTTCTTAAATGTAGATGAGAGAGAGTGCCTCTTAATCTTTCCACAAATAACAAGTGGAATGGAAAATGGATTTTTATGATTGTAGGCTTGTTGTGAGCAAATAACAAGTAATAATATGTTGTAGTGGGTTTAGGTTAAGCATGACCATTTATAGATAATGGGAAGTAAGTGACACTTGGGCCTATTGCAAATATGCCAACAGTTGGTCCACATGCTAACATTAGGTCCAAGGATAAAAGAAACCCGAATGTTAGGTTTCAACATCCTCTAAATTCTTTTTTATGGACGGGATAAACTTTGGCATGTTGCACCCCTAGAAGCATTTTATAAATGTCAAAAAAAGGCAATGCTAGCACATTAGGGGATAACCCAGTAATGTTGGTCTTGCCAAATATTAAAAAAAAAAAAAAAAGGAAAAGGGAAAAAGGATGAGTAGAACCAATGCTAACACGTTAAGGGCTAACATGCAAATGTTAGCATCTAACATTGAAGCAAAGTGCCTATTTGCTTTCTCTATTTCGGCATAAGCACTCATGCACTATACTGATCCTGCACACTATTATTATCACTCAAATTCTTGACTTGTGCAACTTAACTGTTCTAACTACCTTAGCTAAGCTTATTCCTTGATTAAGTTAAGCAATTAATCTATATTTTATCATCAAATTGGCTTAAGTCAAAAATTTCCAAGGTCACTTGCTTATAGGAAAATTGGTTTTGTGCCTATAGTAATTAGTTCATCTAGTATGTATATATAAGAACTAATTTTTAAAATTGGGTCGATTTGATAGAATCATGAACTTCATTTTGTTAAAGGTCTCCCTTGCACTAAAATTGATTTTTACAAAAAAAAAAAAAATTAAATCTAGTTAAGGCACAATCACAATTCACTTAAGTTAAATTTGTTTCATACTTCTGAGAGTAAGTATGCTAGACTAGACCCCAAAAAATAAGCTTTAGTAAAAACAATGCCTTTATATTAAAGGCACCAATTTTATGATAATGCATATGCATATTTTCACTTTAAAAATTGCTTTTGGCCCTAAAAAGGTGATTCCCATCCTTATGCGAGGTATTTCAACCTGTAAAGGTTTTTTGTCTTTTTGGTAATTTTTGAATGTTTTATATTTTTATTAATTTTCTTTTTATATATTTTCTCATTTTATCTATATTGTATTTTTCATTTTCTAGGCTTTTTTTACTATCATATTTTGGGGTAAGTGGTTAACTTTATTGTACAAAGTACTTACGTATACCTTACTCAATTGTGTAAAAATTGTGTATGTATTGAATGTCAAAGGATAAAATTTAGTATAAATTTTTCAAAACTTACTCTTAGACGGTAGGGTATAGGTAAAAGATCTTGTTACCCTATATTCACCTTAAAACTTGTACTCTAAAGTATATAAGGTACGGATTCCACGGTGGCCCTACCTACCTTCTAAAAATTATTAAATATTAGTAACAAATGAATAATAAATAACAGCATTTTATTTTTTAACCAATAGATACATTAGTAAAAGGTGGGAAAAAAACCCTAAGCTTATAATTTAATAACTCCAAATGGCTAAACCTATTGTCACCTTTATGACTTTACGTTTTCCATTTTTTTCCTTATTTTTTCTTGTTTTCCTTTCCAACTTTATGTTTCTCATTCTCCTTACCCTTTCCCATTTACTGAATAATATGATCACATGAACAAGGAATAATGAAGACAAAAAAGAAAAAAGAAAAAGAAAAAAATGTCTTTCCTTTTTTTTAATTTCACACATTTTAATTTAGATTCCATAGATTTTGCATATGAAGAACATAAAATTTCACACACAAATTACTTTTTTAATATTATATAAACTTAAAATTTATAAGAAGAAAAAATATATATATAAGTTCTAAAAGATATCTTGTACCCTCTAAGTCTTATAGGGTATAGGTTTCAAAGTGATTCTAGAGCGCTACAGGATAGATTTTAATTCTAAAATTTGAGAACCTATGCATTATAGGATAGGCTACAAATAAGGCTTTCTATCTTATCCATTATGTACCCACTTACCTCTATTCATATTTTTATTTTTTAATGTGTCCATATTTTTCTAATTTTTGAACTTTTCTTTTTTCTTTTTTTTCATTTTCTTGCTTTTTTTATTGAAGAAAACTATACTAGGCTAAAAAAACAAAATGCTAAGGAGGGCAAAAATGGGTGTTTACAATCACTTACATAAGAAGGATATACTTTGTAGTATTGAAAATGAAACAATCTTACAAAATCATTATAAAAAAATTTATAGAACACTTGGTTTTATATTATGTTCTATTTGTAATTTTTTTATTAATTTTTTTTATCTACTTTAGTTGTTCTTAATTCCATCGCTTGATGAATTGATAGTTTAATTTCAATTAATGTATGTACCACAATGAAAAGGTAAAAAGTTTACACTTTGAACTCTTCACAAAATGCATTAAGCACATATAATCATTTCATAAGAAATTTTAAAGTTCCCTTTCTATTGAATATCGGAAAGTTTCATAATGCATTTATTAAAAGAAATCCTTCTATATTTATAAAATAAGCTATAATTGTAATATTATGAGGATATATTTTTGTATGTGTAATTATAGTATCAACTTAAATAAGGTACGTTTACCCCTAATTGCATGGTTTTAAGTTCGTCCTTGCACAAAGTAATGTGGAAACAACTGATGAATTTCACCACTTCATTCCTCAATGGTCTTTTTAGCACCAAGTTGATATGAATTTTCCATATAAATCATTATACAAATAGAAAAATGGATGTCTTTAAAAAAAATATGAGTAGTTAATATAGGAGAAAAATTAAAGAAACATGACTTGTATTTCAACCTTTTTATAAATGAGTAACCTTTGTTTTCTCTATTTTATAATTAATTGTTCATGTTAATCATTGCATGCATGTCAACTTCTTATTGGTCTCAAATAATTAATTTACTAAATAATATTATCAAATATAGTTAACTAAATAATATAATAAAATTTATTTAAATAATAAAAAATGCTCTTCTTCATCCTTCTTTTTTAAAGGTGTCAGGTCTCGTAAACATAGAGTTGTCTATATAGTTCTTGTGTATTTTGGTAGCTAAATTTATAGTAGAGCATAACAATCTATATTTCTTTACAATTTATATGCATCTTGCTTTGAATGCTATGGAAGCCTTACCACTATTCATATTCTATTTTGCATTTAAGTTAAGTCTTTGTTTGTTTTAAGGGTCATAAGAGCTTCTATCATTTTCTTGATTTACCTCAAACTAGTTTTAATATTATGAATCCCTATTATCCCTTCACTAAATGACACATCTACCATTAATTCGAGTATAACCCTTTTGGAGCTATTTTGATTTTTTCTCCTCATATGACTCAATGATATAGGTTTTTCTTAATGAGATAAAGTGTGCTAATGGAGGCACACTTTGTGATAAAGACGGTAGGATGAAGAACAAGCTTTCCCTTTGTTTATTGATTTCTTGTATTCTTTTTTACAATATTTATTACATTAGTTAATTAAATAATTTTATAATATTATTTTACTTAATTAATTATTACTCTTGACCAATCAAAAGCAGATACACATCCTATGATTAATATTAACAGCTAATTATAAATACAGTTATTCATTTGCAACAAGGTCAAAACACAAATTATGCTTTTGTATTTTCCCTTAATATAAACTATGGTTTTATTTGGTTTGTTGAAAACATTCTTAAAACCTTATAGTTATCACATGTAGCCATAATAACAAGTTATGTTTTTTTTTTAATAGTAATTAATGGTGAGAGGTAAAGATTGCAATCAATGATCTATATTGGTGATTGAACATCATGAAAAATGTTGAGAGAATTTAGAGAAAATACATTTCAAGTTTTAAAAGAGGAAAATTTTTACCCCATTCCATTAATAGTTCGTGTGGTTGCTAGCTAGAGAGAATGGTTAAGCTTGTTATATCGTATACCCTATAATGCCCTTTTTGATTAAGTAGATTACGGGTAAGTGTTGACTGTTGTAAGGTAAGTTCCGTACACAACTTTTTTGAAAACTACTCTTATAGGTAGGCGTATAGTTACAATGCTTCCATAGCATGTACCTTACTAGGAACCTATATTAGAGGATATATTGGTTATAGACTTAGGGTAACATGCATCTACCTTATAAAAATTATTAAATAATAATAATAAATGTGAAATAATTTTATATTTCCTTCTTCCTAGTTCTAAGTTCTACAAAATGATAATAAGATGAAGAAGAAGTAAAAGAAGAAGAAAAAGAAAAGAAAAGAAACAAATAAACATATAGGATAGTTTGAACTCATCATCTATGAGAAACCCTAAACCTAAAGTATTTCCAGTTTTATTTTTTTCTTCTCTCTCTTGTCTCATTTTTGTGTTCATAATTTCTACTTCTCATGAATTAGTTTTCCTCAATATTAACATTACATTCACAGTTATCTTTTGCCTCTCTTTTTTCCCAATTCTATGTTTTTGTTTGTTTTGTTATTTTATGTTTATGCTTTTCATTAAATGTTGTTTATTTGTTAACATAGTCTAATTGATTTTGTGTTATATATCTCCAGCAAATAAGCCGAACTATGTGTAGTAATATATGGTCTACACAAGTGGGGGGTGTTCCTTCTTCATGAGTATGTTATTTGTCACTTTAGTTTTCTAATGTCACTTATATATAAAATGTTATATGAAATAGATTGTGTAACATTACCCTTTTAAATTTGTGGTGTTATGCCTTTGCACAATTTGAATTAATTGGATATTATGGAAATATCAACAATTTTAGTTTGTTGAAAGTTACCCTTAGAATTTTAATATTATATAAATGTAAAAAAAAAAAAAAATACAGGCTTTACAAGGTATTATGTACCTATGTAAAACTTAAATAGTTTCCTAGATAGTTCTAAAATGACATAGAATAAGATCTTGTTTTACCAAGTGATGGTTTCATTAGATATCTTACAACAAGAATCCCTCTTTTTTCCAATCTAGTTCCTCCACCACCGCAAACCCTAGTTAGATTCAGGCATGACACACTTTTTAGTTATTAGGAGAACCTAAGTACTCTCTTTCGAGTCCAAGAAAGAGCTCTCAGAGATCTTTTTTCCTTTTGGAAGATACAGGAGTGAAACAATCAACCTATTGATATTGGAAGACTCAAAAGATTCTTCCAGCATATCGTTAGGTCCAATGGAATTCATAGGTATAGGAAGAAGCCCTATCAAATAGCGATTTTTTCTTTTGACCCTATTTTGATTCTTCATACGATATAGAAGGTTTACTACTACAAATAGTAACACACCTCAAATCATGAAAAATCAATTACTTCTCGAACCATGTGAATTGTGAGAAAGTAATATACTCAAAATTCGAGGGTCCGAGAGTTTTATAAAACCTTCTTGGTGGAAAAAAAAATGTGAATGAAAGGTACCACTGAATTGAATTGGGTCCATGAATCTAAGAAATAGTGAGAATTCTTGATCTTCTCAATTTGAAAATCCAAGATTTGAGTCGATGTCCTTTCATGCTAAATTGGATTGATTTTTCCTAAAGATCTCATTTCAATTGAAATTTAGTTATTCACTATGTACGAGGATCCCCGTTAAGCATCTATGGTCAAGTGGTTAAAGCGCCCAACTCATAATTGGCGAATTCATAGGTTCAATTCCTATTAGATGCACGCCAATTGGACCCTCCAACAAGTATCTTGGAATTAGCTTTGTATCAATGGGACCTCATCATCCATATGTAACGAATTGATGTGGTATAATCATATCATAACATATAAATAGTAAGAATTACCATTCTTACTTATTGATACTAGAACTCATAGGGAAGAAAAGAGACTTATGGATAGAATCAAATATGCAGTATTTACTGACAAAAGTATTCGGTTATTGGGGAAAAATCAATTTACTTCTAATGTCAAATCAAGATCCACAAGGATAGAAATAAAGCATTAGGTTGAACTCTTCTTTTGTGTTAATGTATCAAAGCCACTTCATCTGATTGATTGGGGTTATTAGTATTTTTGATAGTCATATCAGTAGTATCTTGTTGGTTATCAATAAAGATCACTACATGTTTGGCGTTTCTTGACTGAATCTCATGATCCTTTGCCACGTTTTCTTCGTTTTCTCCCTCTTGTTGCTTTAAATTGTCGATTAATTTGTATGACCAGTAAGGAACTTTTTTATCGATTTCTTTTATTCTAATGGAGTTTTTTCTGATTCTTTTAGCTTTTAGATCCACCATAAT
Source organism: Laguncularia racemosa (assembly GCA_037954665.1). NCBI lineage: Eukaryota > Viridiplantae > Streptophyta > Magnoliopsida > Myrtales > Combretaceae > Laguncularia > Laguncularia racemosa. The sequence continues at coordinate 354,559 of JBBMOL010000386.1, forward strand.
CGTATCAAATAAAAATTTGACAATTTTCATTACATCTTCTAAATCAATTTTTATTTTGTTTGCTTTTAGGAATGAAAGAACGTTTTTTTTTTTCTATCGATAATGCATTTTTATCAAATGTATCTATTTTCTCTTCAATTTTATCATAATTGGTAGGAAAAAGTATACCATGAGTCTTATTTATTAGACTTGTCTCTATATCATTTTTTATGGAAGTTTCATTCATCATTGATGGTGAAAATTTTTTTTTGAGCCTTCCCAAAAGGGAGCCATTAAAAAAGAAATCATATTTTTTTAGGCAAATATTCTTTTTTAGCCTTATTATTATACAATCTACAAATAAGATTCCATAACCCACTCACCCTATATTCACTCATCACTATTACTAACCACTATAACTTGTGGTTAACCATCATCATCGTGTTTCGATAATACTTAGTATTATAAGCTACTAATATATGTTAATCTTTAGATAGGGGCAAACCGAGAGGGGGGTTGATAGGGCCCTAGGCCTTGAACTTCCCAAGATTAAAAAAATATTAATTGTTAAATTTCGTTGAGAAGGGAAAACAACATATTATATATATTTTTTGAAAAGTAAGATTTAACAAAATATTGTAGATAACTAAATGGTTAGACATATGATTTTGTTTATATAAGATATTTTTCAATAATAACTAATAGCATTGAATGTCATTCATTGAAAAATGTAATAACTGTCATGATTATTTTCTTATAAATTTAAAATTTTCTCTTTGTCTAAGTATTATATAATACTAGATGCACTAGTTGAAAAAAAAGGTAAGTTCAGCTTCCTAGCTATATGATTCTGAGTCTGTCATGTCTTTAGAGATTAACATGATAATAATTGATAATTATGACATCAACAAAAATATATTTTAAGGAAAAATCTGAAAATGATTGCGGCAAAAAACAAACAGATTTCAATCGGTGTTGTTGAATCAGCACTCGCTTAGCCATTCGAAGTTGCGCAAAGAGACTCAGCTAAACATATACAAAACAAGTAGTTGAATTGAAGGCTGAAAATGGAAATTTATACTGTGAGAATAATGAGAATGGGCGTGGTCAAACACAATAGCATTAGCTCGGGTCAAAAAACCCTATATATAATAATAAGAAAAGGTTCAAAAGTTCAACGCTTGCATTCATGACTTTTTCATCTATCTCGTCTAAATAAATATAAACCACACATAACCAAAAACCAAGAATTCTATTGACCTATATAATAACGGGACTAGTAGTTCTTCATCATTGGGACACGGCTTCTTCGCAGCGAATACTTCTCCGGCTGCAGCCGTGACCGGGCTATATTGTTGAAAAAAAAAGAGACATAGAGCAAATATAAACAAAGATGCTAGTATTTTATTTTATCCGATGCTTGATAAAACAAGCAAGGCGAGCCCTGTATATATAGGCTTACATAAAACAAACAAAGCAAAAAAAATTCAACAAAACCCACTACTCTCCTACTTATTTGTAGCAGTAAAAAGACCTACTAAAATAAAGGAAACAGACTAACAAACTAAAAATCCAGAGAAATACTTGTTCAGACTTTGAATCACATTTCAACACTCTCTCTTGATTCAAAGTTACAAATTCCCATAAGTTTTTTGAAGTTCTCATATTTTTCCAATGGAAGTGCCTTTGTCAATATATCAGCAACTTGTTCTTTTATATTGCATAATTTCAACGCAATTTCTTTATTGGTGACAAGACTCCGAATGAAGTGATGGTGAATGTCAATGTACTTTGTTTTGCTATGATAAGCTTGATTTTTCATCACTCAATGGCTAACATGTTGTCATAGAAGATCTCTGTTGCTCCAGCTTGCTTTTAATTTAAATTAGCAAGAAGTCTTCTTAACCAAATTGCTTGACTAGCTGATGTTGTTGCTGCAATATATTCAGCCTCTAATGATGATAGAGCTGCCACCACTTTTTTTTTTTAACTTTAAGAAATTGCTCCTGACCTAAGATTAAACAAGAAACCAGATGTGCTTTTTCTATTATCTATATAACTTGCATGATCACTCTTAGTGTAACCTATCAATATAAAATTTGATACCTTGGAGTACCGAATTCCCAACTCTACAGTTCCTACTACATATCTCAAAATTCTCTTTGCAGCTCCAAGATGCAGCTTACTTGGGTTATGCATAAACCTGGGCACAACTCCAACCAAAAAAGCAATATCCAATCTTGTATGGAACAAGTAGTTCAAGCCTCCAACAAGACTTCTAAAATATGTTGGATTCAGAAATTCAGCACTATTATGTTGATTCAACTTTTCATTCACATTCATAGGTGTAGCGTCTACTTTGCAGTTCAACATATTGAATTTCTTCAAAAGATCTATTGCATATTTTCTTTGTGAAATAAAGATCCCATCAAAACCTTGATTCACTTCAAGACTAAGAAAATAATGAAATAAACCAAAATCTGTCATTTCAAATTTCTTCATCATGTAAGCTTTAATCTCAGCAATAATAAACTCACTAGAACCCATATAAATCATGTCATCAATGTAAAGACATACCACCAAAAATACATCTTTACCATTCTTCTTCAAATAAAGCGTGGGCTCATTTTCACTTCTTTCAAATCCATTCTCTTGGAAATAAGAATCGATTTTGAATTACCATGCCCGTGGTGCTTGCTTTAAGTGATAAAGCACCTTTTTTAACCTATAAACTTTATCTTCATTACCATTAGCTACAAAACCTTTAGACTGTGAGACATAAACTTCTTCTTCCAAGTCACCATTCAAAAAAGAAGATTTAACATTAAATTGGTATACTAGCCAATTTAATTGAACAACTAAGGCTAACAAAGTTCTCACCCTTTCAAAGAGTGCAACTAGAGAAAAGGTTTCTTAAAGTTTACACCTTACTGTTGAGAATAACCCTTTACAACCAGCCTTGCCTTATGTTTTTAAATGCTGCCATCTGCATTATGCTTTGTTCTGAACACCCATTTAAGCCCAATAGTATTCTTTCCTTTTGGAAAGTCTCCTAAATCCTAAGTCTAATTTTTCTGAATAACCAACAACTCCTCTTCCATTGCTTTACACCATTCTTTCTCTTTTACAGCTTCTTCAAAGCAAATAGGATCTAAGACAATCAAAGCAAAAATACAAGAACCATAAATTTCCTACAAGGATTTAAAATTCCTTGGAGGAGTTTCATTTGATTAACTTGAAGATGATGATTCATTGCTTGTAGGAACAAATGAATTGCTATTTCCAAGAGTATGGAAACTAGAAATTGCTGATGTTAGATTTAGTGTGGTGCAATATTATCTTCTAACACTTGAATATGCTGCTCCCTTTCTTCATTCCTAATCTATCTTGCATCTTCATTAAAAACTACATCCCTACTGGTCATTATCTTGCCACTAAATGGGTTATAAAGCTTAAATGCTTTAGATTGAGAACAATAACCAACAAAGATATATGTCTCAAGCTTTTCATCAAATTTTCTAGAATGAGTTTAGACCAAAGCATAAGCTATACAACTAAAAACCTTTAAGTGGTTTACCACTGGTTTTCTACTTATCCAAGCCTCAAATGGTGTTTGATTACGAACAGCTTTATAGGAGACAAATTGAGAAGGTACACTGCTGTTGCAATAGCTTCTACCCAAAAATAAATAGGAAGACCTTTTGCTTGAATCATACTTCTAGCCATCTCTACTATAGTTCGGTTCTTTCTTTCAGCTACACCTTTTTGTTCTAGAGTGTATGGTGTTATAAGCTCCCTGCAAATCCCATTTTCCTCACAAAAAACATTAAAATCAATTGAAACAAATTCACCTCCTCTATCTGTTTGCAATATCTTTATTAAAAGACCACCGTTTCTTTCCACAAGTTCTTTGAACTTCTTGAATCTATCAAAAGCTTCATACTTGCTTTCCAAAAAATAAATCTAACTCATATGGCTACAATCTTTTGTAAACAACAGAAAATATCAACTACCACCAAGAGATTCTATATTCATAGGCCCACACATATCTGCCTGCACTAACTCAAGACATTTAGAAGCTCTCTAAGACTTTCATACAAGAAAAGGCTTTTTTACTTTGTTTTCCAAAAACACATCCTTCACAAAAATCAAGATTGTCAAGTTTTGGTAAACCAAAAACCATTTCTTTTTTACTGAACAACTTTAGCCCAATGATATTTAAGTGCCCATAACGTAAATGCCACAATTTAGTCTCACTATCACCATTCGCAACCATAGCATAATTCTCAATCTTTGAAGCATCTAGTGGAAACATTTTATTTTTAGCCATCGGAACTTTAGTAGTAATTTGCCTAGATTTTTTATCTTTAATAGTACAAAAACCATCATCAAACAAAATCGAGTATCCACTAATTATCAATTGCCCAATGCTAAGCAGATTATGAGATAAACCAGGAACAAGCATCACATCTTGTAAAATCTTAGCATTACCTTGACTAGTTTTAATGCTAATGGTCCCTTTGCCGTCAACTCGAATCTTCTTGCTGTCTCCTAGCATCACATCTATTTTATCGGACTCATTAAACTCTTTAAATAATGACTTTGATCCACAAAGATGATTAGAAAAACCACTATTCAAAAGCCAAACATCATTAGATTGCTCTTTTTCACAAAACAGGGCCATGAACAACTTACTCTCTTCATCCGGCTCCTCTACAAAACTTGCTTGTTTTTTTTCATCCTTCTGTTTCTTCCAATAATAAGCCTCTCTATGACCTGGCTTGTTATAGTAGTAACAATTAAAGATCTTATTTTGCCTTTCTTCATTAGATTCGCTTCTGCTTCCACCTCTTCCTTAGCTTCTTCCACGAATACCACCTCTATCACTACCACATCTAGTGCTATTTTCATGCATCTCTCCCTTCAACTGAAAGGCTTTTTCTTCATTCTTTTCATGTAACCTAAGAAACCTATCTTCACGAGCTTGCAAAGAACTCCTTAGTTCATCAAATGAATAACTTGATAGATCATGGGCTTCCTCAATAGTAGCAATAATATGTTCAAACTTTAGAGTAAGACTCCTCAAAACTTTTGCAACAACAATTTCTTTATAAATATCTTCACCATACAACTTCATTTGATTAACAAGAGAAGAGACACTAGACAAATGAGTTTGAATAAATTCATTGCTTTTCTTAGACAAAGTTTCAAATTCACAGTGGTAGGTTTGCAATTTTATCACAATTACCTTCGAGGAACCTTGGAACTCCTTTAAAATTTGCTAGGCCTCTAATGATGTTACTACTGCTACAATTCTTGAGAAAATTGTTTCATGGACAACTTGTTGAATTAGAAGTAAAGGTTTGGCATCCCTCTTTTTGACTTCTTTCAATCTTTCTTCTACCTCTTCATCTGGATCTTCTAGATCCGCAAACCCATATTCAACCAGATCCTAAAGATCTTGAGACTTGAAAAGAGTCTTCATCTTAATACTCCAAAACTTATACTTTTCACCTGTGAAAATTGGTATGAGTGGCTACAAAGTTGATGATAAAAGGTTTGCTACCATTTTTGCTTTTCCTCGCCTAAAGAAAAAAAAAGTTTCACTCAATACCCAATGGACCCAATCTCATGTTTCACTCAATTGCTCGAAGGACATAACCTAACTCTAATACCAGAATTTTTGGAAAAAAGAGAGAAATGGAGCAAATATAAAGAAAGAGGCTAATATTTTATTTTGTCCAATACTTGATAAAATAAGCAAGGGAAGCTTGTATATATAGGCTTACATAAAACAAACAAAGCAAAAAAAAAAAAAGGTCAACGAAACCCACTACTCTACTACTTATTTGCAGCAATAAAAAGACCTACTAAAATAAAGGAAACAGACTAACAAACTAGAGAAATACTTGTCCAAACTTTGAATCATATTTCAACGTATATGCTATTCTAGAGGCGTAAAGGATAGGACCGAGATGCAATCAAATATAGGCAAGCAGAGAGATAATTGGAACTCTCTCCTCCTCAACTCCGTCAACATGATGACTTTAACTGCCACTACTTTGGTGGGGATTGCCGCCACTAATGCCAGAGGTGAACCTCTTAAAGTATCTTCCGCTCTTTTATTCTCTGCAGCCACTGGGATGCTTCCTTATAACGAACAAAATTCAGCCATCCCGGTTATCTGAAGAGTAGCGTAATGCGGTTAGATTGTTCAAGCAGCTCAAGACCGAGATCGAAGTGATGATTTCACTTCAGAAATTTAGCTAGAAAATTTGTTTATTCTGGTATAGAAGGGACAGAAGTAGATGAATTTGCAAGCAAGCTTTTCTAAAATATATTCTTGCTTGCTTGCAGCTTTGGTACATGCAACCTAGATTTTTTTATTCTTTCTAACAAATGTATCTGTTGTACAGAGGTCTTAAAATGTATGTAACTTTGGATTTTACTTATAATTCAAATGGTTTCATGTGGCTTTCTTTATTTATATGTGCAAAAGTGGATCTCTTCTTATTATCTCTATCATTTTGATGTCGGCCTAAAAGTTGTAGCTATTTACATGATACTGTAGTAGATTACAATCGTAAGTAAGAAGAATTGTGACCAACCGTACATATTTGAGTCTTTCTCTCAAGAAACCGGTAAGGCCAAATCCATTATAATTCCATCAATTCTTCATCGGCTAAATGTCACATGTGCTACCTCAATTTTATCTATTTTATAATTAGTTACTTAAATTTTAGAAGTGTTAATCTATTTCTTATAAGCTTTTAAGTATTATTTATAGTACCTACATGAGATAATAAATTATAAAAATAAGCAAAGTTCAGGCAGTTTATTGTAAAAATGAGTAAAATCTAAGTAGTTAATTATAAAAATAGGCAAAGTTATTGTAGTAAATTGACATGAAAACTTTAGGTAGTTAATTACAAAAATAAGCAAAGTTTAGATACCATATGTGGCATTTATCATATTTCATCTATAAAAGAATGAGTTAGTTTAACTAATTCTCTTATACTCTAAATTAATGAGATATTATATAAAAAAAATTATTTAATGGAAATTATATGAATAATCATATATCACATATATTTGTCTCACAAAATTCTATTAGGACCTCTTTTAAAAATAAATTGAGCAAGTTCAAATGTTTTAGGGGAAAGTTACATATTAGAGGATAAACATTCGTTGTCAAATTCAAGTAGATAATGGAACTTTTAATGATTCACACTGAAATGAATGTTATAAATTGAGTACAAATAGAGAATAAATATTACTAAAGCAATGTGAGTAAGAGATGGCATTCTATTCAAATAAAGGATGAAAATTACACACCAAAGAATGAATGTTTTACGTATTAGGAGGTCACATCACTAAGATCTAACAATTTTACATGGGCAACATAATGTTGTCATATATTTGCACTTTTTACCTAATATTCATCTTTATTTGAATTAATTGAAAGCTTCATTCTTTATTTAAATCATTAAAAAGTTTCATCTTCTAATTAAACTGACATTAAACATTCATCCTCATGTATGTAATTCTCCCAAATATTTTGAAGATGAATAAAGAGATTTATATATAAAACACATGCTATAAATATTTTTGGAAAAAAAAAGCTCATTAAAGAACTTTACCAAAATTGATGTGAGATTTTCCATTTAAATCTTCATCCCCTATTCTCCTTTTCTTTGCCATTAGTTATTTGCATAGTATTAATCAATCTATGGAGGTTCTATATTGCTCATAACATGTATTGGCTATGAAAGAAGGTGTTCTAAAAGAGATATTTAACAGAGGTTTGTAAAATATAAGTTTATGCTAACTATAAAATGAAATAGAAAGAATAAAGAAGCTCTGTTGTTTATGGGATAAAAGTAGCAAATTGCAAGAGGATTTCCTAGTGGACCTAAAAGTGAATAGTAAGTGTAGAAGGTTGAACTCCACATGCAAAGTTAGTTTTCTTATCACTTGTGTATATACTATATGGTCACACATCAACCATGCATGGTATAAATAAAAGAAATCAAATAAAATATATATCAAAATAGAAATAACTATAAAAGTTAGAAACCTTTTTTATTTCCACATCCTAATTATTAGAATTTCCTTACTCAAAGTGGAGAATGCAATATATAAGAAACTAACAACTTATAGAAATGAAGAATAGTTTACAGAATTAACTTTCGACTATTTGTGAAATAAGAGATATGCTTTTAATTTCAAGAGCAATAGAAGAAATTTATCACTAAAAAAGTTAATTTTTGAAAGGCGTAATGCTAAAACCAATTTCTTGCACTTTATAAGACATATAAATATACATAGTCAGCTTTATTTTTTATATCATTTACTTTTATCATTTTGCATATTTAAGTTTTCTTATTTGATGCGTCATATACTCTTGCTTTATTATAACTTGTCAATATGAGCTGGAGAAGGCTCGTTAACTTTTTATTGGTCCATAAATAATTAATTGAATAAAATAATATTATTAAATATATTTAACTAAATAATATAATTAAAATTTAAAATTAAAAAGACAAAAAAAGTATAACTTGGAAGGCTTGGTTTAGCAAAATATCAAGGCGAGAGGATTTTTTTTGGGATAAATTCACATAAAAAAGAAAAGAACCTGTTAATAATTTATATAATATGCTTTAATATTGAGGAAATTGCAATTAATCCCTTTAAACTTTGAGATGGGGATATATGTTTGAATTTTCAAATATTATAAACAACATCCTAAAATTTGATCAATTATAAAAAAAAATTCAAAAGTTAAAAGTAAACCCTCCTCCCTCAAAATATAAAAACCTTTAACTTGGTATAGAAAACTCAACTTATTAAATTGTGCTTCAACACTTTTCTAATCTTTGACTTTTATTTTTTAAAACTAAAAAAAGAGTAATTATTTTTAATATTTATGTTGTTAATTTATGGAGTCGGAAAGTTATTTAAAATAATTTTTAGGAGTTAATTCAAATTTTCCTAGTGGAAATGTTTTGTTGATTGTTGAATCACTAATCTCTCAAAGCCATTCAAAATTGGGTTACATACTTAAATATTGTTGTTTTTAAAAAAACTTAAATATTGTACCGTAAAAATTATTACTAAAATAGGTTTCGAAGATGTGGATCACGTTTGGAACCCTAGGGATACAAAAAATTATACGTTGAAGACGTAAACCCAATTTGTGCCTTCAGTATAAATTGCAACCCCTAATCCTACCGTCCAATTTTATATTCTATTTACACTCACCGTAGATTTAAAAACAAAAATCACATAATAACAGTACACAAATTAAAAAATATAAATACATTAACAATTAGAAACATAGAAAAAAAAATACCTATATGATACCCATATCAGATCTAGTTTTTTTCTCATTTGTATGAAGAGAAGAAGAAGAAGAAGAAGTGAGTTTGCATAGGAAAGAAAGGATTTGCCCAGATCTATGTGGTTTCTGAATGGCTAATCAATTGTGGTTTTTCTTTTTTAGAAAAGTTAAAGTTTTATTTATTTGTGTTGAAGTTTTCTTATCTGTGTTTGTATTTGATATAAGATTTTAGAAAAATATTAGTATAATTGTATATTTTATAGAAAATGTTACTAGATGTTGTTAGATTATAATTTATTAAATATGATTTACATAAATATTGCAATATGTATCATGTAATATTAATTTGTGTATTAGAATGAGGATTTGTTATTGTAAGGAATGTGAAATATGTAGAATAATGAATAATTGCTGCAGTATTATAAAATAATACATAAAATTTTAAATATTTAGTAGAAAATATTATTAAAAATAATTTCAAACAAATATTTAGAATTTGTTTTTGGAAATAATGGGAAAATTTCAAATTAAATTTAAATTTAAAATTACATTAAAATTAGAAATGACAAAATTTTTTTGTGTGTAAATATTAAGAATGTTTGTATTGAAAATGTAAAATAATTATTTCAAAAAATTTGTAAAATTTGAAATGTGAAATAATTTTACAATGTTGTAAAATGATATAAAAATTGTTGGAATTTTTAGCAAAAAAATGTTATTAAAAAATAACATTTGACAAATTTTTAGAAAAAAATCCATTTGTCAATAATGGGGAAAAAATTTAATATTTGAAATTTTATGGAAATTTTTTTTTTTTGAAATTTTTAAATGTTGTTATTGGAAATTGTCATATTTAGTTAAAAGCTTATAATTTATATATACTATGGATAGGGAAAGAATGATTGATTATGTAAAGTTGATGATCTATGCATTTGGAAATAACTGAGGGCCAAAGTATGATAGGATCTGGTAAAAAAGTTGAAAATGAAGAAAAACGTTAACTACAGCAAATTTTAATAGAATATGTTGCAGCATTGGAGTTAATCCAATCGAAGTAGGGGTTGAGATAATTCACAAGCATCCTATGTTCCATGGTTGCAATACATGTTATGCATTGATAGTAATAAAGACGACAGAAGATGTCGAAAATGTTATTGAAACAGCTGAATCATATGGAGATCATGGTATATAACAATTATTCATCAGAATTTCTAACAATTTGAGGGGCCTTCGAAAAGGTAGACATTCGATACAAGCAACTAGCTACATTCGCCACATGACAAATTGTGGAAATGCAGTCGAAGCCGTCAACATTTCAACCCTCAATTTTAACCCTGATGGAAGTGAATGGTGAAGATGAAATAGATAGAGTAATTACTCCAGTATTACAATGACTAGACATACAAGATCTATATATAGTTCATGTAGAAGCGGAGGTTGCAACTAACATCGATGGTGGAATGGGTGTTAAGTAGGAGAGTAATGATAACGAGGAGAGTTTCGATGAGAAAAATGAGGAGAGTCAGAACGAGGGAGATGAAGTACCGGAAGAAAAGTCTCCAACTGTAAATAGTTATTAAAGATAGCCAATATATTGAGTAGAGCAGGTTGAACCACCAACCATGGCAGTTAAAGACCTTGTTTTGTATTACAATTTTAAGGGTGACAGTGGTTACATTTATTTCAAGCAGGAAAAAAACAATATTTGTATTGGTTCGAGCAGTAGTGATGATTTCTATAAGGGGCATGAGATTTAAGATGAAAGTAGATGTCATTTAAGTAATGAAGTCTTACCATGTGAAAAACCATTGCAACTTCATTGTTATAGAGTTTAGTCCATTGCTGTGGTCTGTTATTATTTGAGAAAGGACGACAGTTGTAAATGGAGGCTTTGGGCCTGAAAGAAGAAGTTGGAGGGTATGTTCATGGTGACGAGATTTGAAGGTCCACACATATGCAATAACCTACTGATTAGTCAGAATCACCTATAGTTGGATTGTAATCTCCTTACCAGCTAATTTGTAAATCTTCTTAAGGATAATCTTGATATAAAGGTGGCCAAGCTGAATTCTGTTATCGAACAAAATTTGGTTACAAGATCAGTAGGAGACAAGTTTGGGAGGAAAAGAAATGAGCTATCAAGCTCGTGTACAAGAATAGGGAGAAGTCTTACAATAAACTACCAAAACTTCTCAATACAATAAAAAATACAAATCTTGGAACACGAATAGTTTAAGGGTGGAGCAAATCAAGTAACCTCAGTGTGTTTACTTTGAAGTGGGTATTCTGGGCCTTTGGGCCATGCATTGCAGCATGGAGATTCCTTAGACCTATTATTACTTTTGATGCCACTTTTCTATATGGGAAGTACACCTATAAGTTGCTAGTTGCTTGTAGCGTTGATGGTAACAACCATATACTTCTATTGACATTCGATTTAGTTGATTAGGAGACAATTGAGACATGGGGCTAGTTTTTGAGTAAACTGAAGGAATATGTTGTCGACGACCATGAAGGTCGTAAAACCATTTGCCTTATATTGAATAGACATGTAGGCATCAAATCAGTAGTCCAATAAGAAGTGAATGGATGGCAGCCTCCATTTGTGGTGTAGTGGTTCTACCTTTGACACATTACGAGCAACTTCAACTTGGCATATAAAAACACTTAGTGCAAGAAGTTGGTCACATATGCCAAGTTGCAAGCACAATCTCGCAAGTTGAATTATGTGATAGAGCAGGTAAGGATGATTAAGCCGAATGCGTTAAATTGGTTTGATGACGTGTCGTTAGATATGTGGACACTAACTCATGATAGTTGCTATTGGTTTGGGTACATGACCTCTAACATTGTTGAAAGCTATAGTTCCATGTTGAAGGGGGCTCAGGGGTTACCTATGACTGCTTTTGTGAAGAAAATATTCTACAACAGCATTGAGTACTTCATCCAGAAGCGAACAAAGGCATTAAAGAATATGGTGAAGGGTAGAACTTTCACTTAAATATGCAACTAAAAAAATCAACCAATGGAGTTCACGAGCTAGCAACCATAGGGTCATCGACTATAGTAGGCACAACAGAGTTTTTTAAGTCCTCACTGGTAGTCGTCATGTCGCTAGTGGCTTAAGGGGAGGGGGCCAAATGTACATTGTTGCCCACATTGGAATCAATATGCATCTATTCGTCTTGCTTGGTATTTTCTTGTAGCTCACCTTCGGTTTCGGGGTCGTTATCGTCCCCCCATTCATCACTGTGCCGAAATTGGTTTTGTCGCCTCTTGGGTGTTCTATTGTTGTGGTTGTAGGTACAGTGTTACCCTCCCATGGTGAAGCATGAATTGAAGACCTGAAGCAGCTATTCTCACAGCCGTGTCTATATTTGACAATAAGCAGATTTTTTGTAACGTGTCACCATGCAAGTATGAACAAAACATAAATTAAGGTTAACATAATCATGTAATTATTTGGACATTATTGAGTATTCATGTAAATCGTTCTTACTAAAAATCCAAGAATAGCCCCTGTGCATCTAATGTATCACCTATTGATTAATGCATATCATTGCAAGTAACTATCGTACACACCACGAGGGCCATCCATATAAACAACTCGACTAACCCGCTGTTCACACATATTCAAATACACTGCATGCTGGATTGTCCAATTAACATCAATCCAGCCATGTAAGTTGATTTCATGGAGCTCCGGCTACGTGTTCACCAACTACAAGATATATTGAAACCCACCAAACTGTGCATGCCAGCTTTGCAGAAATACAGTAGGAGATTAATTAATTTTCGTCATACAACTTCTATTCAACCTGAAAATAGGAAATTATTGACTTTAAATGATAAATATGATTAATTGCAAGGAAAAAATTTTAATTAATAAAGCACTTGCAACGTATTTTGCTTATTCAATGCATCCCGATATGTGCCAACTACGTTGGTGGGGTGAAACTGCATCTCCCTTAGCATGTTCCAACGTACCACCAATGGATATCTAGTTGGTACAGGTAATTCATGTCGACTAATGGATGCGATGTGGGGAAATCTATCTTAAGCCCACACCTATAACAAAATGGCAATCCATCCAATCTCATGTGTTGACCATGATGACACGACATAAAGTTGGTGATATAACCACGCCAGACATGCGGACCCCTAGGTATATGTCCCAACAATGTTGAAATGTTCCAACAAAGGTAACCACATCACGTAGACAAGAGTTGCAATATGTACGCATGAGTAGCTCAATGTATTTGCTTAACATCGATGTTTGGTGGGATTAGCCAAAATATATCATGGAGCTATGTCATATTAATGTGGCCCCCCTACCACTAGACCTCGATCTCACCCCCACAGTTCTTCGCATATTGCTCCCTAATCCAGGTAACTACTCCCTATAACAACTTGTTCATCTATGGGGAATCCTAATTAGATCTCCACATCTTGTAGCATAATTGTAAACTCTCCTATTGTCATGTGAAATGTATGCATCTTTGGACGCCATATCTCCACCAAAGTTGCAATCATGTACCAATCAAAGGGTATGTATAGCAGGTGACTCACATCTTCAAATTCAACCAGCTGCAAGTATGGCTCCATTCAATCATCGAATGGGATGGTAAACTTGTCATGACAGAGTGACAGCTCATGCTATTGAATAGCAATGGTTACTTGATCCTATTTCAACACATGTCAAATTTTTTCCTATTTCTATTGCAACATAAACTAATTGATAAGTGAAAGGTCGGTTACCTCTCCATCCCCGACGACTTATGATCGATGACCCCTCCTACTACGTCAAGACTAAAGAATCAAAAGGTCTAAGCTCTATCTATTATGTAAAACCATACAAATAATTTGTATTTGAAACAAATACAAAATTTTTCACTAATTAATTTTATAACAATTAATCAACAATATCTTAACAGCTAATCATCTTTAATTAACAAATAATTATTAATTGCTTACTTTTATAACTAATTCTACAAAACCATACAAATATTTTACACTTGCAACGAATACAAAATTCTTCACTAATTAATTTTATAACAATTAATGAATGATATCTTAACAACTAATCACCTTTAACTAATAGATAATTGTTAATTTTTTACTTTTATAATTAATTCTAAAAAACCATACAAATATTTTACATTTGCAGTGAATACAAAGTTTTTCACTAATCAATTTTATACCAATTAATTAATGACATATTAACTACTAATCATTTTTAATTAATGGATAATTAACAATTACTTACTTTTATAACTAATTCTACAAGACCATACAAATATTTTTTCATTTGCAACGAATACAAAATTTTTCACCAATTTATTTTATAATAATTAATTAACGATATATTAACAGCTAATCACCTTTAATTAACGGATAATTATTAATTGTTTACTTTTATAACTAATTCTATAAAACCATACAAATATTTTACATTTGCAACGAATATAAAATTTTTTACTAATTAATTTTATACCAATTAATTAATGACATATTAACAACTAATCTTCTTTAACTAACGAATAATTAACAACAACTTACTTTGATGACTAATTCTACAAAGCCATGCAAATATTTTTCATTTGCAACAAATACAAAATTTTTCACTAATTTATTTTATAGCAATTAATTAATTATATATTAACTGCTAATCACTTTTAATTAACAGATAATTATTAAATGCTTACTTTTATAACTAATTTCACAAAACCATATAAATATTTTATATTTGCAACGAATAAAATTTTTTTTACTAATTAATTTTATACCAATTAATTAACAACTAATTATCTTTAATTAACAGATAATTAAAAACTAGTTACTTTTATAACTAATTCTACAAAACCATACAAATATTTTTCATTTGCAATGAATACAAAATTTCTCAATAATTAATTTTATATTAATTAATTAATGATATATTAACTACTAATTCCCTTTAATTAACGAATAATTAACAACTGTTTACTTTTATGACTAATTTTACAAAACCATACAAATATTTTACATTTGCAAGTAATACAAAATTTTTTACTAATTAATTTTATAGCAATTAATTAACAATATATTAACAACTAATCCCCTTTGATTAGCAAATAATTAATAAGTAATTAATTTTATAACTCATTCTACAAAACCATACAAATATTTTCACTTTACAACAAATACAAAATTTTTCACTAATTAATTTTATAACAATTAATTAACGACATATTAATGACTAATCACCTTTAATTAATAGATAATTAACAACTACTTACTTTTATGACTAATTCTATAAAACCATATAAATACTTTTCATTTGCAACGAAAACAAAATTTTTTGCTAAATAATTTTACATCAATTAATTAACGATATACTAATGACTAATCACCTTTAATTAACGGATAATTAAAATTACTTACTTTTATGACTAATTCTACCAAACCATATAAATATTTTACATTTGCAACAAAATAAAATTTCACTAATTAATTTTGTAACAATTAATTAATGACGTATTAATGACTAATCATTTCTAATTAATAGTTAATGGATAATAACTTAATTTAATGACTACGTTTACAAAAGTACATTATAATAACATATAAACATAATTTATTTACTATTGTTAATTAATCATATATTAAAAATTAATTAATTACTAATTAATAATTAATTAATAATAACTGCTATTTCAATAAAATTTATGCAATATATATATTTAAAAATCTTTTTCTTTTTTTTTTTGCATTTATCCGAAATAGTATAACAATAACAAAAATAAAGTTTTTCTTAAGAAAATATATCGAAATCTTGATGAAGATATTTCTACACACATATTCCAATAGAATAAAACCTGCGTAAAACACAAATTATGAAAACAAAAATTTGCAAATAATGATATAGAGTGAAATCTGCAGAGGAAATTGAAAGATGGGAATGTGAATATATGAATTGAGAATTTGTATTTATATTAGAAATTGTCGGTGAAGATTTTATCCTGTGTATTACAAATCACATGTTATGATACTGTATAAATTTACTGTATCACTTTTATAAGTTTGCAAAAGTATTTTTATAATAATTTTATAGGTTTGCAGTTTCTTTATAAGTTTGTAGTGTTATAAGTTTTATTAGTTTGCAAAATAAGATTCTATAGAGTTGTAGCTTAAAAACAAAAATAAAAGTTGTACTGGAGGCACAGACCCAATCTGCGCCTTTAGCATATAATTTTTTCATATTCCTAAAATCATAAATGTGATCCATGTTTCTTAAACCATTTTAGTAATAATTTTTATAAGTATAATATTTACCTAATTTTTTTTAAAAATAACAATATTTAAATATGTAACCCATTTGAAATTGTGCCTAGGCTCCCGGCCCAATATGTACGAAACAACCGGTTGAATCGGTTGTCCTTCCACTTTGTTGCATCGTCTTTACGATTCTCTTGTTGTCCTTCCACTTTGTTGTCTTCTTCATCGTCAAGGGCAACTGCTTCATCTTCTAGGAAGAGCAATACCAGGGCGGCAATTCAATTCTCCAAGCTTCCAAAACTACCTATATCCGACCCAACTGTGGATATTACACGAAAATTGGTAGAAGAGCTTAATACCAGGAATTCTAATGACATATATAGTAACGGGACTAGCAGTTCTTCATTATCGGGACATGACTTCGTCGCAGTGAGTACTTCTCCGGCTGCAGCCATGAACGAGCTATATGCTACTCTAGAGGCGGTAAAGGATAGGATCGAGATGCATGCAAATATAGGCAAGCAAAGAGATAATTGGAACTCTCTCCTCCTCAACTCCATCAACATGATGACTTTAACTGCTACCACTATGGTAGGGCTTGCCGCGACTAGCGGCGGAGGAGCACCTCCAAAAACATCTTCCGCTCTTTTATTCTCTGCAGCCACGGGAATGCTTCTTATTATGAACAAGATTCAGCCCTCTCAGTTAGCTGAAGAGCAGCGCAATGCGGTTAGACTGTTCAAACAGCTCCAGGCCGAGATCGAAACGATGATTTCACTTCAGACTGCAAACAAGAAAGATGTTAAAGAAACGATGGAGAAGGTTTTGGCACTTGATAAGGCATATCCGCTACCATTGCTTGGGGCGATGCTTGATAAGTTTCCAAAGAGTTTCGACCCTGCCATGTGGTGGCCTTCGATGAAGATCAAACCTCAAAGATCATCACTGTCACCTAAGATGTTAAATCGCGCGACAAAGCTGGAAAGAAATGGATGGAGTAAGGAATTAGAAGATGAAATGAGAGCGATAGTTGATGTTTTGAAGAGAAAAGATGAAGAGGACTACATGAGACTTGGTAACATAGCATTGAAGGCCAACAAGATTTTAGCCATCTCGGGTCCTTTGCTTACTGGCATTGCAGCTTGCGGAGCCGCTTTCGCAGGGCCAAATGGTGGATCGGGGGCGGCTGCAATGGTTGCAGCTACGGCAGGTGCACTAGCATCCGCAGTTAACACATTTGAGCATGGTGGACAAGTTGGTATGGTGTTTGAGATGTACAGGAATTGTGCAGGTATTTTTAAGCTGCTTAGGAATCAATTGAGTCGACATTGGAAGAAAGAGATTATGATAAAAGGGAAAATGGAGAGTTGTTTGAGAAGAAGGTTGCTCTCAAGTTAGGGAGGAGCTTGTCTCAACTTAGAAATTTAGCTAGAAAATCAGTTCATTCTTGTATAGAAGGGAGTGAAGTAGATGAATTTGCAAGCAAGCTTTTCTAAAGATTTCTAGCACTTGTTTGCAGTAATAATTTAGTATATATAACTGGATTCTTTAATTCTTTCTAACATACACTTTTTTGTACAAAGATATCAAAATGCACATAACTTAGGATTTTCCTTAATTATGATTCAAATGGTTTCATGATATTTTCTTTCTTATTCCTTTCTATGTGGTTCTCTTCTTGTGATTTCCAGCATTGCAATACAGTTAAAATCCCACGTCTTTAAGATGTAAATGAGGGGAAATTTTACATAAATCTTAAAGCTTGTGAATTACCTTCAAGAAATTTTGACAAGCTATAAATTATCATCTACAAAAGAGGCTAGGCTTACTATATGCCATAGGAGACTGAAGCTAATGTTGAAAAATATAATGTGGAAATCATATTATACAAACAACTCATTGTGAACCTTTTAAACCTATCAATCTTCAATAGAGAAAATGTGATTGTAGTTCTTTACTATGGTAACTTGCTAATACGCTATGTGTAAGGGTCCTAGACTCTTATTAGTACAATAAGACCATGCGGTGCTTATTGTCTTAACTTTTCCAAGATAAGCAAGTTTAATTGCTAATTAGTTTGGCCTATGATGGTTGGTAATATGTAATATACCACACAAGAACAACAATTAAGGCAATAGTAAGCAAAAAGGAACACGAGCACAAATCATAAGCAAAATAACATACACTTTTATTAATATCTCAATGATATAAGGGAGCAATAGTGTATGCATAAGGGATTATATGTAAGTAGGAGTCCTTGGCCATGATCAACCAAGTGGTGAGTAAGAGCTTGAATCCTCAAGAGTACTCACTACTTAGTAAAGAGTTTTACAAGCATTTTTAGCTCCTATGTGATGGGAATCAAGCCTCTGGATCCAGCATTTAGAAGCCTATATGAATAAATGGAACCCAGACATTCACATTTTTTCTTTATTTATTTTATAATAATTGTTCTTTTACATTTTAGCTGGTACATTTTATCGGTTTTACAAGAAGACGACCAAGCACAATAGCAATTAGTTTGTGAATGGATCATGGTCCATAATGAACCGAATTGAACCTAAGGAGAACCAGTCTTGTGTTTCCTTTTTATGACATGTTTAGAGCTTGAAGTGACCAGCCATGTGTACTATTTTATTTCGGTTATTTTTCCATAATTGTAGTGTGGTATAAATACTTATTATGTCGGTTTTGTAAGGGTCTTTTGAAACAGAATTTTCATATTAAAATTGTGGTGGAAAGCTTGCCCTTTCAAGCTCCTACTCTTATCAATTCTCCTTGAATTGTGGCAAGTGGATTTTGATTGTGTTGTGCATAATATCAATAACATCAAAATCAAACCTAATTCCTACTAGTGTGTAACATCTGGTAAGTAATTAACTCTTCTTTTCTATCTCTTGCTCATGCAAATTAAGGTCCATTTTCAATTTAAGGTTCACACCCCAATTGAATAGAAATTGGTTTCTTGTTGTGTCATTCTTGACTTATATTACAAATCAACAATTGTTCTCCTTCTCTCTTGTTCAACGTCTAAAATTAGGGTTCATAAGAATTAAGGTTCTTGCCATTTTGATTTCTTATTGTTCAATTAATTGCATTGTGGACTTGTAATTCGATCTTGAGCACATCATGATTTGGTATCAAAGCACGGTTTTGTGGAAGGGGAATTCATGATTCACAAATTGGGGATTTAGGGTTCTTGTCCTTTCATTTCGAAATTGGAGTTGTGAGAAGTGAAATTGAGTTCTTATGTCGAATTATTCCTTAATTCCATCATATTTGTGAATTGAAATTCAAAGGAGATTGAATTAGGGTTCCTTGCCATGGATGAATTAGAGGAATCATTGTAATTGGATCTAATAGAAGGTATTTGAGTTGATTTGTGCCGTGTTGTTTCCTTGTGATTCCGGAAGTGGAAGTGTGAATTTTCAGATTACATTATGATTGTTCATCTTGCCATGAGGTCATCATTTAGGAAGAACAAGGAAGTCATTTCAAATTGATTCCATATTTTCTTGGTGGAGTAATTGTGCATTAATTCCATAATTTCTTTGTTGTCGTGTATGTTACTTCCATTTGCTTTTGTTGTCATGATATTTGGAGTATGTTGTGGTGTAAAGTGGTGTGCTACCGTGAGAGTGTGATTGTGAAGTGAACCATGGAGGTGTTGGTGTATGGTTGTGTATATACTGTAAGGTGTATGTTATTGTTGTGACATGGTGTGTAAGTGTGTGTAGTGTAAAGGTGTGTTGGGAATTAGAGAACTTTGTGTCGTATAGTGTGTTGTAGTTGGCATGGAAGTGTATTGTTGTATTTTATTAAGGGCGTGTGTGTGATTGAATCGTGAGGTATGTGTGTATACCGTAGGTGTAGGTATGTTGTGCTGTGAAGGTGTTGTGTTGTGAGTATGTGTGTGAGTTGGTGTTGAGTGATAAAAAAAAAAAATTCAAAATCATGTCAAATGATAGTGTAAATGGTGGGATTGGCAATGAGGCTAATAGTCAAGTTAGAGGAGGTTAGGGTTGTTGTGCTGCAGGTGGAAGAACACTAGAAGAATAATTATAGGATCTCACCACAATTGTTGCTACATTAGCAACCCGAGTAGATTAAATAACGATGCCACAACCACTAATAGCAAACCTTCAGGCACCCCCACCTCTAGTAACCCATCAAAATTCTCATAGGGAAGGAGTTATTCAAGGCAATAGGGGTAGGAGGATGGAAGGTGATTATCATGCTTTTAAGGAGGAAAGGGATGATAATTTTGAGAATGAGTCTTACCCTAATTGTGAGTTCAGATTGCCTCGGGGTTTAGAATATGTAAAATTGCAGATGCTTTCATTTGATGTCAAGGGTTCTGTAGATGATTATTTAGATTAGGAGGATAAGATGGAGGGCCTATTTGAGTGTTATTAGATTGATGATCACACTCAGGTTTGTCTTGCAGAATTTACAAGCTATGCCGCCTTATGGTGGAAAAATCTTATGATTAGTAGACGAAGAGATGGTAAGGCTAATATATATACTTAGCAACAAATGAAAGGGGTAATGAGAAAAAGATTTATATTCGAGCACTACAAGCAGGAGTTGTTTATGCATCTCCAAACATTGAGGCCAGGAGGCAAAACAGTTGACGAGTATGTACAAGAGTTCGAGATATTGATGATCAGATGTGGGTCAGTTGAACCTCCTGAATAAACCCTAGCATGATTTATGTCAGGGTTAAAGTATGCAATTGCCTGCATTGTAGAGCTCCAGAGATATAACACACTTGATGAGATTGTCCAGCTAGTCTTGAAAGTGGAGAGATAGAGGTGATCTAATCCTTTTCGAGTAGTGAGCAACAGGTATGGAACTTCTAACAAACCTCATGGCTTAAATGGTCAGTAGGGTGAACAAAAGGGAGTAGGGAGAAATGATAAGATTATAGACAAAAATACAACAACTACTGATAGGGAGAGGGAAATTTTTGGAAAAGGAAAAGAAGTTGTTGGAGCTGATATCGGATAAACAGTGCTAGGGACAATCAATGGAAAGATGCATCAAATCAAATGTTTCAAATGCATGGGTTTTGGACACATGGCTCCTTAGTATCCCAACAAAAGGGTGATGACTGTTATGGAGGGAAATAGTGAGGATGGTCAAGAAAAAGTAGTTGAGCCTAAAGATTTGTCAATAGTACTATAGGAGTATTATGATGATCCTGATGCTAAAACACATGAAGACAAGGGAAATGATAAATATTTGTCTATTAATGTATTGCATAGGGTCATGACTATATCTCCAGATGTTAGGGACGTATAGAGAGAACCTATTCCATATGCCTTATCGAGTTCAAGGTAATTTATGTGTTCTTTTTATTGATGGGGAAAGTTGCACAAATGTAATAGTTGCTGCAATAGTAAAATGTTTGCAACTAGTCACTAGTCCACATCCTCATCCTTATAAATTACATTGGTTGAATGAACAGGGTAGTCTACATGTTATTCAGAGGGCTAAGGTGCCTTTCAGCATAGGAGATAGATACCATGATGAAATTGTTTGTAATGTTCTTCCTATGTGTGCCTTTCATATATTACTAGGTAGACCTTGGTTGTTTGATAGGAAAGTGCTACATGATGGGTTTAGAAACACTAATGTGTTTCAAGAGGATGGTGTACATATTGTCTTGACCCTTATGGCACCAACTGAGGTACATAAATTCCAAGAGCAAATTAACAAAACTAATGGGCACTTAAGACTTTAGGGCTACAAGCACATGCAAACAAAGGATTTCGGTCTAGGAAAAGACCCATTAGATTTGAGGACAAATCTGTCAAAGGCCCGAGGAGATGATGGGAATCAAACCTTTGGATCTAGTATTTGGAAGCCTACTTGAACAAATGGAACCTAGACATTCACATTTTGTCTTTATTTATTTTATAATAATTGGTTTTTTACATTTTAGCAGGTACATTTTGTCAGTTTTATAAGAAGACAACCAAGCACGATAGCAATTGTTTTATGAATGTATTACGATCCATAATGAACTGAATTAAACCTAAGGAGAACTGGTCATGTGTTTCCTTCTTGTGATGTGATTAAAGCTTGAAGTGACCGACCATGTGTACTATTTTATTTAGGTTATTTTTTCATAATTGTAGTAGGGTATAAATACTTGTTATGTAAGTTTTGTAAGGGACTTTTGAAATAGAATTCTCATATTACAATTGTCGTAGAAAGCTTGCCCTTTCATGCTTCTACTCTTATCAATTCTCCTAGAATTGTGGCAAGTGGATTTTGATTGTGTTGTGCGTAATATTAACAACATCAAAATCGAATCTAATTCCAACTAATGCGTAACATCTAGTAAGGAATTAGCTCTTCTTTTTTATCTCTTGTTCACGTAAATTAAGGCCAATTTTCAATTTAGGGTTCATGTCCCAATTGATTAGAAATTGGTTCCTTGTTGTGTCATCCTTGATTTATATTATAAATCAACAGTTGTTCTTCTTCTCTCTTGTTTAACGTCTAAAATTAGGGTTCATAAGAATTAGGGTTCACTCCATTTTTATTGCTTATTGTTCAATTGAATCTTCAATTACTTTGTGGACTTGTAATTTGGTCTTGAGCACATCACTGTGGAAGGACACATTAAAACTAGGAAAATGGAAGAGTCCTTAGCCATGATCAACCAAGTAGTGAGTAAAAGCTTAAATCATTAAGAATACTCATACGCTAGTAAAGAGTTTTAGAGGCATTTTTTGCTCCTGCAAAAGGAGGCATTAAAATTGGCAAAACAATAGCACATCCTAAAAAAGGAAACTTTCTATCTTAAATAATGTGCATTAAACCTTTAACCCATTAATGGAGGTCTTTTGGTTAGTGTTGTAGATGTTCTTTCAGATATTAGCACAAGGTCATCTTTTGTCTCCCAACTATAGTCTTCATCTTCACGATCTCACCACTTCACTAGATACTCTATATGCTCTTCTCATGTGATGAGATCTTTGACAGTTCTCTTGGTAAGGACATTTTCAATGGCTAGACTCAAGTTAAACTTGATCTTCACATATACCCACTTGGACAATTTGTAAGAGGGTCTCCTATGTTTAGATAGTAAGTCTTACTATTGTATGCTAGTAGTAACATGACTTACTAACTGATGGCCTATAATGGTTAGTGAAGCCAAATTTGCACTTTTACACAATGCATTTGCTACTAGATTTGTTTACTTGCCATGGCATTTATTCTCCATATTAAATTCGGTAAGGAACTCTTGCCATCTTAATTTCTTAGCAGAAAGCTTGATTGAATTTGTATATGATTGGTAATAGAATTGTATATCTTTACCAGGAACTTATACCCTAGTAAATAGTGCTTGCAAGTCTTGAGCTAGTGAACTACTACAAGAAGCTCCTTCTCTTCAGTTGAATACCTACATTCATTTAGATTTAGGTTTCGATGCTCATATGCCACCGAATGACTCTCTTTCATCAACACTTCACCTAAAGCATTGTCAAATGCATTCGTATGGACTTTAAATGGATTTAAGATGTCAAGTAGTGCGAGGACTGGCTCCTCAATCATAATTCGCTTTAACTCTTCAAAAGTAGCCTAACACTCCTCATTCTGGGACCACACTTGGTTCTTCTTCAATTGAATCATAACGGGAGCAACTCTTCAAGCATACCCCTTCATAAACCTTCTATAATAATTAACCATATACATTTAGATTCACCTTGCCTCAATTACGTACCTAAAGAATTTAATGCTCTCTTAAGCAAAGGTACATTTCTCCCACTTCACATACAAATGATTCTCCCAAAGCTTCTAAAAACCTATCCTCAAATGCTTTGCATGGTTATGCAAAGTCCTACTATACACAAAAATGTCTTCTAGATAGATACCTACAAATTTATCCAAATATTCTTGAAATACATTATTCATTAAGGTACAAAATGTAGTAAGAGCATTGGTAAGACAAAAGGGCATCACTAAAAACTCATAAGTGCCATAAGAGGTAACACAAATTGTCTTGGGCTTATCACCCTCAACAATGTGAGCTTGATGATAACTTGAATGAAAATCAAGAATGGTTATGTATTTGGCCCCACTTAGTTAATCAACAATAATGAGAGGAATCGAATAATGGTTCTCTATCGTCAGCTTGTTGGGAGCTCGATAGTCAATACATAATCTTGAACTCTCATCTTGCTTTTTATACAATAGATAGGAGCCTTGATGTTGCTTTAAAAGGATGAATGAAGCCTACCTCTAATAATTCATCTAACTATTTTCTCAACTTTATAAGTTTAGGGGGCAACATTCTATATGAAGCGCGGGCCAGTGATTTGACTCCTATAACCAACTCAATCTTGTTGCCTGTAGGTCTTTTGGGATGTAACTCCTTTGCTGCCTACCTTATTTCTCTGTATATATGTATAGAACGACTTGTCGCCCATGAATAACAACCGATCTATTGTTAACATGGAAGTAACTTTGGTATGTTTTAACAAACATAGCTTGAAGACTATGTTGAAGTCATCTAGGGGGATAACAATGAAGTTGAAATTTCCACTCCAATCTCCAACCTTCACCTTCACCTCTTGTGTTGCATCTTGGATAGGCTTAGTCTTGGAGTTAACAACTTTGATTTAGCTAGTGTCATTTGTGAGTTCCAACCCTAATCTCTACACTTCAGCCACATCAATCAAGTTGTGTGTGGCTTCTAAATTAATCATAGTGTTGGCACTCTTGCTGCTAATGTTCGGTTGGATAAACATGAATTCTTTATCTAACTTTGATTTACTTCATGTTGAGGATCTCTTTCCCACAACTGATAACATATGTAAGACCCCTATCCTGGGTTGTTACTTACACTTGCCCTTTGACTTTTCTTTTTTAGCATACACTCATAGCCTTTCGAGCTATGGCATTGAGTGTAGCTATATATGGACAATCTGCAAACCTGCATAATAGTTTTGGGGCATAAGCAATGGTAATGGAAACAAAAAGTAATTGGATGATGCTTCAAGTTTCAGATAATTCCTTAGTTCTTAAACGTAGATGAGAAATAGGGCCTCTTAATCATTCCACAAATAACAAGAGGAATGGAAAATAGATTTTTGTTATTGTAGGCTTATTATGAGCAAATAACAAGTAATAATATGTTGTAGTGGGTTCAGGTTGTACATGACCATTTATAGATAATGGGAAGTAAGTGACACTTGAGCCTATTGCTAATATGCCAACGGTTGGTCAACATGCTAACATTAGGTCCAAGGATAAAAGAAACCCAAATGTTGGGTGTCAACATCCTCTAAATTCTTTTTATGGATGGGATCAACTTTGGCATGTTGCACCCCTAGAAGCATTCTATAAATGTCAAAAAAAGGCAATGCTAGCACATTAGGGGATAACCCACTAATGTTGGTGTAAACACCCCATTTTTGCCCTAGGAATCAATAATTTTCAATAATAATCAATTTTCAATTTTTCCTAATTTTTCCCAATTTTTCCTTAATTTAGCATAAATAATAAAAATATTCAAAAAAATGAAAATAAATAGGAAAACACTTCAATTTTGAAAAATGATTTTAGAAATAGCAATAATGAATAGTAAATAATTTTTACAAATTTTTGAAATTTCAAAAAATACAAAAAAATAAAAAAATTGCATCGCATATGTACAATTTGCGATGTAAATAAAATCGGGAAATTGGGCCAGCTTAGCTGGCTCGTGTGTGCGCATGGGAACCGTGTGAAGGCTGAAGGTCGCGAGTTCGAATCCCCCCGCAGGCGCTCGGCAAAAGTTTTTCGTTCTTTTCCCTGGAGCTGCCACGTGGCAGCATGTGATTGGCCGAGGGAAGTCACGCGCGTCGCGCGTGATCGTCTTCTTCGCGAGCCCAACCGGAGGAAAAAATCCGACAGAAGTCCGACGAAGGCGAAATCGGCCGTTTTCTTATTAATCTTCTAGATTAAAGTCGAGATAAGGCCAAATCCATCAGATAAACCAAAGGAGCACAAGAGATTAACATCAAATCGCCGGGATAAAATCAAATCTAAAAACGGAAAAAATTCGGATTTATCCAAATCGGCCGATTTGAGCTTATCCAAGAGGTTTTCCGGACGCCTATAAATAGAGAAGAGCAGGAGGAAGCCAAAGCACGAAGAAACACGAAGAAAAAGTGAGAGAAAGAGAGAGAAAGGAGCGAATCGGAGTACGCCGGAGGAACTTGAAGTCGAGACTGCCGATCGGAGTTCAAACCACCGTAAGGAGACGTTCTGGGAGTAAATCGCCATCACCATCGGATTCAGCACCCCCAAGAAGCTAGGATTCGACACTTCACCCGCCGCAAACGACCGCCGGAACGCCGTGAACGAGCCAACCCCGCCGCCGTGACCGATCCGACCCGCCCCGACCCGATTCGACCCGCGCACCGACCCGGATCCAGGTAAGTCAGATCTTTTCGGTTTTTTTTTTATATTTTATTTAATTTATTTATTTGGTTTATTTATTTATTCCGAATTTGTTATTTATTATTTATTATTTGTTTAGTCATTTATTTATTTGTTTTTGTTTTATTTTCAATAAATAGGAAAAATGTAGAAATTAGATTTTTCTAGAATTAAGAAAAATGTAAAAAAAAATAATAAAATAAATAAAATGTAAAAAAATAATAAAAGAATAAAAAATAAAAAAATAGAATAAAATAATAAAAAGATTAGGAAAAATAATAATAAAACTTTAGATTTCAAAATAGGAAAGATAATAACTTAGGATAAAATGTTCTAGCATAAAAATTACAAAAATTTATAAAAATCACAAAAACTTATAAAAAATCACAAAAATCATGAAAATTAATAAAAATTTAAAAATTATGAAAATAGAAGAAAAATTAAGTTTTAGCACCTAGAAAAATCTTTTTCTTCAAATAAATCCAAAATTGATGTTTTCCCAAAAAAAAATCATTTTCAAAATAAAATCAAAGCTTAGGCTTAGAAATTTTTAGAAAAATTCCAAAAAATGTTAAAGACATAAATCATAAGAAATTTCAAAATTAAAATTCACCAACAAATCTAAAGTTTTTTCAGAAAAGCGAACTACGGCTTGTTTGATCCTGAATAGCAGGTACGTAGGCACCCATTCGGGTCAACCCCTAAAATAAAGAAAAATCTTTTTTCTCAAAATAATTCTCAAACATAATAAAAAGTAACAGAAACACAAATGAAACACATTTCTAAAGATAAACAATTTTGGGAGATTAGGTGGTAACCGTAAAGGTTTTAATAGGTTAGCCCCCGAACTTAGAAACTCTGGTTTTTCCTTTTTTCTCTTCTCACAAAAACGAGAAGAGAAAATAACGACGACTAGTAGTCCAAATTAAGACTAATCCGCTCCTTTAGTCTTAATTCAATTTTCCCAACAAACAGTTGGGTGGCGACTCCAAAAATTAAACAAAATTCCTAACTCAAGTCGAGGATCTAGATTAGATGAGCATAGGGTTTAGTTTAGATCGGATTAGGAATGGGAATTCAAAAATTAGACTCGACAGTTGGCCTTGCCAAATATTAAAAAAAAAAAAAAGGAAAAGGGAAAAAGGATGAGTAGAACCAATGTTGACACATTAAGGGCTAACATGTTAGTATCTGACATTAAAGCAAAGTTCCTATTTGCTTTCTCTATCTCGGCATAAGCACTCATGCACTATATTGATCTTGCACACTATTATTATCACTCAAATTCTTGACTTGTGCAACTTAACTGTTCTAACTACCCTAGCTAAGCTTATTCCTTGATTAAGTTAAGCAATTAATCCATATTTTATCATCAAATTGGCTTAAGCCAATAATTTCCAAGGCCTCTTGCTTATAGGAAAATTGGTTTTGTGCCTATAGTAATTAGTTCATCTAGTATGTATATGTAAGGACTAATTTTTTAAATTGGGTCAATTTCATAGAATCATAAACTTCATTTTGTTAAAGGTCTGCCTTGCACTAAAATCCATTTTTACAAAAAAAAAAAGAAAAGAACCAAATTAAATCTAGTTAAGGCACAATCACAATTCACTTAAGTTAAATTTATTTAAGTACACTAGACTAGACCCTAAAAAATAAGCTTTAGTAAAAACAATGCCTTAATACTAAAGGCACCAATTTTATGATAATGTATATGCATATTTTCACTTTAAAAAAATGCTTTTGGCCTTAAAAAGGTGATTCCCATCCTTATGCAAGGTATTTCAACCCATAAAGGTTTTTTGTCTTTTTGGTAATTTTTGAATGTTTTATAGTTTTATTAATTTTCCTTTTATATATTTTCTCATTTTATCTACTATTGTATTTTTCATTTTCTAGGCTTTTTTTACTATCATATATTAGGGTAAGTGGTTAACTTTATTGTACGAAGTACTCACCTATAACTTACTCAATCGTGTAAGAATCATGTAAGTATTGAATGTCAAAGGATAAAATTTAGTACAAAATTTTCAAAACTTACTCTTAGACGGTAGTGTATGGGTAAAAGATCTTGTTACCCTATATTCACCTTAAAACTTGTACTCTAAAGTATATAAGGTACGGATTCCACAGTGCCCTTACCTACCTTATAAGAATTATTAAATATTAGTAACAAATGAATAATAAATAATAGCATTTTATTTTTTAACCAATAGATACATTAGTAAAAGGTGGGAAAAAAACCCTAAGCTTATAAATTAATAACTCTAAATGGCTAAACATATTGTCACCTTTATGACTTTATGTTTTCCATTTTTTTCCTTAATTTTTCTTGTTTTCCTTTCCAACTTTATGTTTCTCATTCTCCTTACCCTTTCCCCTTTACTGAATAATATGATCACATAAACAAGGAATAATGAAGACAAAAAAAAAAAAAGAAAAAAATGTCACTTTTCTTTTTTTTAATTTCACACATTTTAATTTAGGTTCCATAGATTTTGCATATGAAGAACATAAAATTTCACACATAAAATACTTTCTTAATATTATATAAACTTAAAATTTATAAGTAGATTAAAAAACATAAGTTCTAAAAGATATCCTATACCCTCTAAGTCTTATAGGATAGAGCGCTACAGGATAGATTTTAATTCCAAAATTTGAGAACATATACATTATAGGATAGGCTACAAATAAGGCTTTCTATCTTATCCATTATGTACCTACTCACCTCTATTCATATTTTTATTTTTTAATGTATCCATATTTTTTTAATTTTTGAACTTTTCATTTTTATTTTTTTTCATTTTCTTGCTTTTTTATTGAAGAAAACTATACTAGGCTAAAAAAAATGCTAAAGAGGGCAAAAATGAGTGTTTACAATCACTTACATAAGAAGGATTTACTTTGTAGTATTGAAAATGAAACAATTTTACAAAATCATTATAAAAAAATTATAGAACACTTCATTTTATATTTTGTTACATTTGTAATTTTTTTATTAAGTATTTTTTTATTTACTTTAGTTGTTCTTAATTCCATCGCTTGATGAATTGATAGTTTAATTTCAATTAATATATGTACCACAATGAAAAGGTAAAAAGTTTACACTTTGAACTCTTCACAAAATGCATTAAGCACCTATAATCATTTCGTAAGAAATTTTAAAGTTCCCT
Source organism: Laguncularia racemosa (assembly GCA_037954665.1). Classification (NCBI taxonomy): domain Eukaryota; kingdom Viridiplantae; phylum Streptophyta; class Magnoliopsida; order Myrtales; family Combretaceae; genus Laguncularia; species Laguncularia racemosa. Next base: position 384,751 of record JBBMOL010000386.1, read on the forward strand.
TTCTATTGAATATCGGAAAGTTTCATAATGCATTTATTAAAAGAAATCCTTTTATATTTATAAAATAAGCTATAATTGTAATATTATGAGGAAATATTTTTGTATGTGTAATTATAGTATCAACTTAAATAAGGTATGTTTACCCCTAATTGCATGGTTTTAAGTTCGTCCTTGCCCAAACGTAATGTGGATACAACTAATGAATTTCATCACTTCATTCCTCAATGGTCTTTTTAGCACCAAGTTGATATGAATTTTCCATATAAATCATTACACAAATAGAAAAATGGATGTCTTTAGAAAAAATATGAGTAGTTAATATAAGAGAAAAATGAAAGAAACATGACTTGTATTTCAGCCTTTTTATAAATGAGTAACATTTGTTTTCTCTATTTTATAATTAATTGTTAATGTTAAGCATTGCATGCATGTCAACTTCTTATTGGTCTCAAAAAATTAATTTAATAAATAATATTATTTAAATAATAAAAAATGCTCTTTTTCATCCTTCTTTTTAAAGGTGTCAAGTCTAGTAAACATAGAGTTGTCCACATAGTTCTTATGTATTTTGGTAGCTAAAGTTATAGTAGAGCATAACAATCTATATTTCTTTAGAATTTATATGCATCTTGCTTTGAATGCAAAGGAAGCCTTACCTCTATTCATATTCTATTTTGCATTTAAGTTAAGTCTTTGTTTGTTTTAAGGGTTATAAGAGCTTCTATCATTTTCTTGATTTACCACAAACTGGTTTTAATATTATGAATCCCTATTATCCCTTCACTAAATGACACATGTGCCATTAATTCTAGTATAACCCTTTTAGAGCTATTTTGAATTTTTCTCCTCATATGATTCAATGATATAGGTTTTTCTTAATGACACAAAGTGTGCTAATGGAGGCACATTTTGTGATAAAGATGATAGGATGAAGAACAAGCTTTCCCTTTGTTTATTGATTTCTTGTATTCTTTTTTACAATATTTATTACATTAGTTAATTAAATATATTTTATAATATTATTTTACTTAATTAATTATTACTCTTGACCAATCAAAAGCAAATACACATCCTATGATTAATATTAATAACTAATTATACAAATTATGCTTTTGTATTTTCCCTTAATATAAACTATCGTTTTATTTGGTTTGTTGAAAACATTTTTAAAACCTTATAGTTATCACATGTAGCCATAATAATAAGTTATGTTTTTTTTTTTAATAGTAACTAATGGTGAGAGGTAGAGATTACAATCAATGATCTATACTGGTGATTGAACATCAAGAAAAATGTTAATAGAATTTAGAGAAAATACATTTCAAGTTTTAAAAGAGGAAATTTTTTACCCCATTGCATTAATAGTTTGTGTGGTTGCTGGCTAGAGAGAATGATTAACCTTGTTGTATCGTATACCCTATAATGCCCTTTTTTATTAAGTAGATTCTAGATAAGTGTTAACCGTTGTAAGGTAAGTTCCGTATACAACTTTTTTGAAACCTACTCTTATAGGTAAGCATATAGTTACAACGCCTCCGTAGCATATACCTTACTAGGAATCTATATTAGAGGATATATTGGTTATAGACTTAGGGTAACATGCATCTACCTTATAAAAATTATTAAATAATAATAATAAATGTAAAATAATTTTATATTTCCTTCTTCCTAGTTCTAAGTTCTACTAAATGATAATAAGATGAAGAAGAAGTAGAAGAAGAAGAAAAAGAAAAGTAAATAAACATATAGAATAGTTTGAACACATCATCTATGAGAAACCTTAAATCTAAAGTATTTCCGGTTTTATTTTTTTTCTTCACTCTCGTCTCATTTTTGTCTTCATAATTTCTACTTCTCTTGAGTAAGTTTTCCTGAATATTAACATTACATTCACAATTATCTTTTGCCTCTCTTTTTTCCTAATTCTATGTTTTTGTTTGTTTCGTTATTTTATGTTTATGCTTTTCATTAAATGTTGTATATTTGTTAACATAGTCTAATTGATTTTGTGTTATATATCTTGAGCAAATAAACCGAACTATATGTAGTAATATATGGTCTACAGAAGTGGGGGGTGTGCCTTCTTCATGAGTATGTTATTTGTCACTTTAGTTTTCTAATGTCACTTATATATAAAATGTTATATGAAATAGATTGTGTAACATTACCCTTTTAAACCTATGGTGTTATGCCTTTGCACAATTTGAATTAACTGGATATTATGGAAATATCAACAATTTTAGTTTATTGAAAGTTTTCCTTAGAATTTTAATATTATATAAATGTAAAAGAAATATAAATTACAAGCTTTACAAGGTATTATGTACCTGTGTAAAACTTAAATAGTTTTCCAAATAGTTCTAGAATGACATAGAATAAGATCTTGTTTTACCAGCAACGGTTTCATTAGATATCTTACAACTAGAATCCCTCTTTTTTCCAATCTAGTTCCTCCACCACCGCAAACCTCAATTAGATTCAGGCATGATGTGCTTTTTAGTTATTAGGAGAACCCAAGTACTCTCTTTCGAGTCCAAGAAAGAGCTCTCAAAGATTTTTTTCCTTTTGGAAGATATAGGAGCGAAACAATCAACCTATTGATATTAGAAGACTCAAAAGATTCTTCCAACATATTGTTTCTAGGTCTAATGGAATTCATAGGTATAGGTAGAAGCCCTATCAAATAGCGATTTTTTCTTTTGACCTTATTTTGATTCTTCATACGATATAGAAGGTTCACTACTACAAATAGTAACACACCCCAAATCATGAAATATCAATTGCTTCTCGAACCATGTGAATTATGAGAAAGTAAGATACTCAAAATTCGAGGGTCCAAGAGTTTTATAAAACGTTCTTGGTAGAAAAAAATGTAAATGAAAGGTACCACTAAATTGAATTGGGTCCATGAATCTAAGAAATAGTGAGAATTCTTGATCTTCTCAATTTGAAAATCTACTATTTGAGTCAATGTCCTTTCATGCTAAATTGGATTGATTTTTCCTAAAGATCCCATTTCAATTGGAATTTGGTTATTCACCATGTATGAGGATCCCTACTAAGCATCTATGGCTAAGTGGTTAAAGCGCCCAACTCATAATTGGCGAATTCATAGGTTCAATTCCTACTGGATGTACGCCAATGGGACCCTCCAATAAGTCTCTTGGAATTGGCTCCATATCAATGGGACCTCATCATCCATACATAACGAATTGACATGGTATAATCATATCATAACATATCAACAATAA
>JBBMOL010000387.1:0-18214 GCA_037954665.1 Laguncularia racemosa
ACCACTTATCTTTAAGGGCAATGGACAAACTCCCTCAGACTCAGCTTGTGGGTTATCCATGGACCGACTTGAACCGGTGATGAGCTGAGCCGATGGATCATATAGAAGACCAACATCATGAAGACCATTTATTTTATATATTTCTTCTTTTATTAAACTATTTTGGTTTTGGGACACTTTTATTTCTTGTAACTTTCATTTAGGGTTAGCCACCTTAAAAGTGGCAAACTTGTAATTTTGAGCACTTTTTAACCCTAGGAGTAGCAAGTATAAATACTTGCTTAAGAGAGGGTTTGAGGAGGCTTATCATTTTGTAGATAAAACACCTTCTTTCACGTGGGAATTAGGGTTCATACCTTGGTTCCAAACTCTTATCAATTTCAATACCAAGAGTTGAAATTGTGGCGAGTACAACATCTTGAAATTGTGAGTTGTATCAATTTCATTTTGTTGTGATTTCTTTTCTTCTCTAGTGTGTCATATCTAGGGTTGATTGAGATATTTCTTGGTCATATATCCTTGTTGTTATTCACGAATTCTTGTGATTATTTGAAGGAATTATCATATTGATCCAATTCATCTTTAAGGATTTCCTTGATAACGTGATTTTCACCATTAGAAAGGGATTGTTTTGTTACGGTTTTTCTTTGTCAAATTGAGGCTTCTTTTGCGTGGATTACATGAAATTAGAGTGTTGTTAGAAGGCATTTTCATTGAAGTATTCTGATTATATCATTGGTTGTTTGAATTTCATCCTTTCATCATTAGGGTTCATTTGAAAAGTACCATTTTTTGATCCGATTTTGCCTTGACTTGAGATAGTTATTCTTACGTCTTTTGGATGTGCTTTTAAGTGTGTTTAGGCACATCATACTTTTGGTATTAGAGCTATATCATATTTGGATTTAAGATTCAAACACATCATAATTGAAGAATTGGTTAAATTCATTGGAAATTGACGGCATTGTTCATGTGATTGAGACTAGTTTAATTGACATTGTTGGATTGTCTTTCAAATTGGTTTTTATATGTGCTTAATCTTGGATTTGAGCACATCAGAAAGTGAGGAAAGAGTGCAAATCGGAGAAGGGCCCAAAACGGTGAGCACCGACCGGAGTTGAACCACCACCAGCAGGCGATCTAGGAGTGAACCACCACCACCATTGGATTCAGCACCCTCGAGAAGCTAGGATTCAACACCTCACCCGCTGCAAAAGGCCGCCGGAACGCCGTGAACGAGCACCCTCCACCGCTGCATCCGACCGATCCGACCCGACCCGCGCACCGACCAGGATCTAGGTAAGTCGGATTTTCCGGATTTTTTTTTATTTTATATAATTAATTTATTTTGTTTATTTATTTATTCTGAATTAATTAATTTATAATTTAGTTATTTATTTATTTATTTGTTTATGTTTTATTTTTAATAAATAGGAAAATGTAGAAATTAGATTTTTCTAGAATTTAATAATGTAGAAAAATAATAAATAAGATAAAAAAATAGATAAAAAAATAAAATAATAAAATGTAGAAAACTAATAAAAAATATTAGGAAAAATAATAATAAAACTTTAGATTTCAAAATAGGATAGATATTAACTTAGGATAAAATTTTTCACAAAAATCATAAAAATTTATAAAAATCATAAAAACCATAAAAAATCATAAAAATCATAAAAATTTATAAAAATCATAAAAAAAATCATAGAAAATAAAAAAAATCATAAAAATTAATAAAAATTCAAAAAGAAAAAATGAATGAGTTTTAAAACTTAGAAAAATCATTTTTCTCAAAAATAAATCCAAAATGGATGTTTTTCCCTAAAAATCATTTTCAAAATCAAATTAAAACTTAAGCTTAGATTTTTTAGAAAAATCCCAAAAATGATAAAAAACATAAATCAAAAGAGATTTCAAAATTAAAATTCACAAACGAACTTAAAGTTTTCAGAAAAGCGAACTACGGCTTGTTTGATCCTGAGTAGCAGGTACGTAGGCACCCATTCGGGTCAACCCATAAAATGAATGAAAAATCATTTTCTTAGAATAATTCAAAACATAATAAAAAGTAACAGAAACACAATGAAACACATTTCTAAATAAGAACAATTTTAGGAGATTAGGTGGTAACCGTAAAGGTTTTAATAGGTTAGCCTCCAGACTTAGAAACTCTGGTTTTCCCTTTTCCTCCTTTCACAAAAATGGGAAGAGGAAAATAACGACGACTAGTAGTCCAAATTAAGACTAATCTGCTCCTTTAGTCTTAATTCAATATTTCCCAATAACAGTTGGGTGGCGACTCCAAAAATCACACGAAATTCCTAACTCAAGTCGAGGATCTACATTAGATGAGCATAGGGTCTAGTCTAGATCGGATTAGGAATGGGAATTCAAAAATTAGACTCGACAGAGATAAGTATAATCAGTTGAAAAATAAGGATTTTAGCCCAAGCTTATACTTAGAATGGCATATGTTCGAAAGGTTGGGCTTAGATGAAGGGGTTTGACATTTGATTAGTGTTAGTGGCTAGGAAAGGTTCTTCTCCCTCCGTGCCCATATTTATAGGGGACTCACTTTAGAGTTTCGATCTACATTTAGATTGGAGAATGATCATATCTCTTGGGGTGCTCATAATAGCATGCATTTTTGGGTAAGTGGGAAATTTTACAAGATTACCATAGCCCAACTAACCCATTATGTAGGGCTTTATGATGAGTTGTTTATTGAGACAGATGAGTTTATGCAGTGATAAGAGTAAATCAATCCTTATAAATCATAGGTGTTAATGATGAATTTGTGTAATCTTTTGAATAAAATCAATGCGAATTCGGTACTTAACAGATAAATATATTAGTTTCAGGGTATAATACTAAAGAGAAGTGGAAAGATAACAAAAGGAGCATGATTGGAGCTCAAAAGATCAAGTAAAGCTACTTATAGACAACATAGGGAAAGCCACGCCCGTGTCATGAACCGTGTGCACGCTTGAGGATGAAATGTGTCACTTGGAAAGGAAGCACGGCTTATGATATGGGTGCGCTTGAAGCCGTGGTAGACACTGCAGAGAAGTGGAAAAGTCCAGAACTTGGCACGGTTTGTAATCTAGTCGTGCCACATACTGAACAAGGATGAGGAATTGCGGATTATCGACTAGAGGGAGACATGGTTCGAAATCTGGCCGTGTTGGTGGGCGTGTTAGGCGTATGTTATTCACTTTTCGAGATTCACTTGGAAAAGGAAAGATATATTTGTATCTTTCTAGCTGAAGATCCTCTGCCATTTCCTTAAAAGTATAAATAGAACAACTGTAGAGCAAGGAGGAGGGAGAGGCAGCACGAGAGAAACCCTAGAGACGAGAAGTTAGAAGAGTTTTTAGAATCGAAGCCAAGATCTTTGTGTTTGGGTCTATTTATGGATTCAATTATTTTCTCTTTTGTTCTTTTTATTAGATTCATGAGTAGCTAATTGTTTTATACCTGATCCCTCGAGAAACCCCTAATTGTCATGTAACGGATTTGTTAATGTTTCAATAATTAATCCTGATCTTTGAGTTTATTCATGTTGCAATCATGGTTTGTTCATCTTGATATGTGCGCAGTATTAGGATTGAATTAGATCTCTGTTATTAAGATTGAGAAATTGTTTAGTAGAGTAGATCTAGCATGAATAAAAAGACCACTTGTAATCCTAGAGATACATTATAGGAGGTTTTCTGTATTGAACGAGGTCATTGTGGTTTGGTTCAATTGAGAGTCCTAAGATTTTATTTCAATCTTAATTATTTTAATTAAAGAGAGATCCCAATTGATGTAATTAGGATTAGGGATTATTGATCTTGAGAAAGACCTTAATCTAGTGTAAGAAACTCCGCAGATCAGAGATTTTAGGTATTAATCATTGGAAAGTTTGTAATTGAATAAAAGTTGCATGAGAATTAGGGGTGGAACTTGGGTAGGGTATGTTTAGATAATTGAATTAACTAATGGAGTCTTTGAATATCTTTAATCTGATCATTTAATTTGTTCCTTTCAGCTTTAATCAATAATTAGGGTAATTGAGTTCATTAATAGTGAGAAGTTAAATAGTAGGATAATCGTTAGTACTAGTACTTATAAGTCTTTATGGGATCGATACCTGTACTCCAATGCTATACTGCTAATTGATAGGTATACTTGCCTGAGAACTGATCATAAGCTAGGATTGAGTATAGGATTTAACTTGTCAGAACGATAAGATCGTCCACCAAGTTTTTGGTGCCGTTGCAAGGGACTTGTAATATTAAGAAAACTTGACGCCTACTACTTTAACTATAATTTTTTCTTTTGGTTAATTATTTCTCTTAGTTTCATTCGTGCTTCCATTCAAATTTGTTGAGGAAACTAAGTTCATCTTTTGTTTTTCGCAGTTTATGACAAGGAGCTCTTCATCTAAGCTTCTTGACCTTGATCCTAAGATTGGCCGAACTTTTAGAAGGTGATTGAGAGGTGCTGAGGAGATAGTAGGGAATTTGAATTTCGATGAACCTTTGGAAAGTGAAGAAGCAACATCAGTGGCTAATAAGGAAACTTCTATCACCCGTGGTAACACAGAAGCTGAACCAATAGCAGATGAATGAAGGACGATGGTTGAATATGCCCGACCTACTCTAAGCAGCACTGGTTCGTGTATTGTGCAACCAACAATAGAGGCCAATGACTTCGAAATCAAGGCCTCTACAATGCACATGATTCACAATCAATGCCAGTTCGACGGTTTGTTTGACGAGGACCCTCATGCGCACATCTAGATGTTCTTCGATATTTGCGCAACTATCAAGCAAAACGGGGTATCTGAGGAAGCGCTGAAATTACGACTTTTCCCTTTCACTCTTCGGGGGAAAGCAAGGCAGTGGTTTAGTTCACTAAACCGAGATTCCATAACCACTTGGACCCAGATAGCAGAGACTTTCCTAAACTATTATTTCCCACCATCAAAAACTGCCAACTTGAGAAATGATATCACATCATTCACCTAACTAGACCATGAGCCCCTGCATGAAGCGTGGATCATATTCAAGGATCTTCTTAGGTGGTGTCCACATCACCAAATGCCTAACTGGCTACAAGTTTCTACCTTCTCTAATGGGCTTGACTATGCAACTCGACAGACAATTGATGCTGCTGCTGGGGGTACTCTGAATGTGAAGACGCCAGAAGAGTCATTGAGTTTGTTTGAGAACATGGCCAAAAATAATCACCAATAGAGCCATGGTAGACAAAAGCATAGGGCAGCAAGTATTTATGAGGTCGATTTGATGACAAAAATTACAGCAAAGGTGGATGCGCTCGCTTCAAAAGTTGAAGGGATGGCTGTATCTCAACCATCCCAATACTATTCAGTTGAACCTCATTCCAATAATGTGGTATCTGAAGTGCCAGAGCGTGTTGAGTATGTGGGGAACTCCACAAGGCTACAGAATAATCCCTATAGCAACACATGTAATCCAGGGTGGCGCAATCATCCCAATTTCTCCTGGAGTAATCAACAATTTCAAAGGGGTTATGCAGCTACTGCAGGATTCCAAAGACTAGCTCTACCTCCCTTCCAAGAAAAGAAATCTAATCTCGAGGATATGATTGCGAAATTCAATCAAGCGTCGAAGCAATGCTAGCAGTCCACAAAGGTAGCTCTAAGAAATCATGAAGCCTCAATCCACAACTTGGAAAACCAAGTGGGGCAGATCTCCAAAGCGCTTTCTAAGCGACCACAAGGGTCTCTCCCTGGAAATACAGAGACCAACTGATAAGTCGCAAAATACCCTTATCTAGAGTAATGAAATTGTGCTTTATTGTTGAATTTTTAGATGATTTGTTGAAGAAAAGGATGCTTAATGGAATGAATGTTAATTTCAGGATCCTCTAGAGTATTTTGGAGCTAAGGGAAGGAGTTTTGAAGAGTCGGAGCAAGTTTGGAAGGAATTGGATACATTACATGTGAAGAGAAAGAATTCTGGAAAGTATATAAGCGAGATACACGCCTATGTACTTTGCTTGTGTATACTAAAGCGGATGTCTGGAAAGTACACGAGCAAAGTACATGCCCATGTACTTTGCTTGTGTATCTAAGTTTTGCTTCTGTTCAAATGATGTTTCAAATACACGACCAATGTACACTCCCATGTACTTGCTCGTGTATATTCACATAAGGACACTTAGAAGCAAGCATGAGATACATGAACGAGATACACTACTTGTGTATTCGCTCGTGTATATATCCAATCGGGGTACATGTATAAATAGACCATTAGTTTGCCCTAAAGGAAAGGTTACGAATTTTTTTATTTTCTCTCACTCTCATAACAGTAAGGGAAAGGAGATTCTGTCGATTCCAAGGAAAATTGAAGACACACAAAGAAGAAGATTCTATCTTTAAGGGTTGTGACCATGAATTTTATCTATTCTTCTAGTAATTGCATTTCTTTTGTCCAATTTATGGAGGAGTAGACCCTAGATCTAGATTTTATTTGAAACTTCTCTGTCATGTGATGAAGATTTGGTCATTAATGCGAAGTTGTTGACTTTCTTATCATTAATTGCATGCTCTTCAATTGTTTCTTAGATTCATAGATCCGGAATATGAATTTATGCATGATATCATATTAGTTAATTGAGAAATTGCTCATATGATTAGATCTAATGCAAATAATGAGATTTGATTGTTCTTCTAGAGATAGGAAACAATAGTCTTCTGTTTACATCAATTATTTTGATGCGAATTCATGTGCTTTATGCAATTCTAGGTTGCTATTAACTAAGGAGACATCCTATTTGATAAACCTAGGATTAAATAGGTTAATATACTTGAGAAAGTAGTTAACTTGACTAGAGAATTCGATAATATAAGAATTCAATTACGACAATCTTCATAAATCTAATGAATTACATGATAGAGAAGGAGTAGAATAAGATCTAGGTTGCTTTTGTTAATTGATAAATCTTCAGAACCATTTTTGTTAGTGAGTTATTAGTTTTAAGATTAGAGTAATTAAGTTTCAACCAACATTATTAAGCGGCAGTTGGATAATAGGAATGGAGTTAGTACTAGTAGTTGGTGTATCTCTGATGGATGATCTTGCGCTTACTCGCTATATTACGCTACGATAGGTGCACTTGCCTATTGCTTCGTAGTAGGATTAAGAACAAGAATTCAATTTATTAAAACTACGATTGGCAACGATCAAGTTTTTGGCGCCATTGCTGGTGATACGCCAATATTAGAAACACTTTTTACTTATTAATTTAACCAATTTATTTCTTTCTTATCTTTTTCCCCTTTTCTTCCTAGGAATTTGGAGCTCATAATTGATTTGTATTACGTTTACAGTGCATGACCAGAAGTCGCTCCAAGGAACTTGCTGTTTTTAATCCTGAGCCAGAGAAAATTATTCGTCGTTATCAGAAAAAGCAACACTCAACTGAGTCAACATCATTTGGTATTCAAGGAGGATCATTGAAGGAAGAAATGGTTAATCAAGTCAATAATCGTGCTCAAGAGCTTAATCAAGGAAATGTTGTTGTGGATCCCCCGAATCATCAACTAGTTGATAATAGAGATGGCCGAGTTAATGAGCCACCTAGAACCAATTCTGATTTTACCAGGCTAAACTTGATAGGCATTATCTCTAGCATAGTCCGTCCTCGAGTGGAGGCAAATAATTTTGAACTTAAGCCTACCGTGATTCAAATGGTGCAGCAATATACTCAATTTAATGGTTTACAGGATGAAGATCCAAATGCGCATATCCAACTCTTTCTAGAGATATGCGATACCTTCAAATTTAATGGAGTTAGTGATGATGCGATCCGCCTCAGGCTCTTCCCATTCTCTTTGAAAGGCAAGGCTAAGCAGTGGCTAAATTCTTTACCGAGGAACTCCATTACTACATGGCAAGGTCTGATTAAGAAGTTTATGGACAAATTCTTCCCTCCTTCAAAGATCGCTAAACTTCGAGCTGAGATTCAATCTTATCATCAGTATGACATGGAGACGTTGTATGAAACCTGGGAGAGATTCAAGGACTCAATGAGGAAATGCCCACACCATGGGATCCCAAAGTGGCTTCAAGTTCAGATATTTTATAATGGGTTGAACTATCAAATGAGACAAACAGTAGATGCCGTAGCTGGTGGCACCTTGAACCATAAAACTCCTGAAGAAAGTTTGACTCTTTTTTAAGACATGGCCGAATAATTATGAATGGTCACATGGTAGGGGCAGAGAAAAGAAGGTGGCAAGCATTGTTGAAGTGGATGTGGCTACTTCTATCATGTCCAAAGTTGAGGCTTTATCTAGAAAGATCGACGGGCTGGCTGTCTCACAACATCAGCTGGTTATTGTGGAACCCTCAGGTGGTGAGGAAGGGCAAACAGAGCAAGTAGATTATTTGGGAAACCTAATTCGGCCCCAAAACAATCCATACAGCAATACTTATAACCTAGGATGGAGAAATCACCCAAATTTTTCTTGGACTAACAACAGTAATATTCAGAAGGGCAATCCGACTCCTCCACCAGGTTATCAGAGGCCACTGGTCCAGAGTTCCAAACCGTAACTTGAAGATCTTCTCACAAAATTCATCAAGGATTTATAAGACAGACAGAAGTCCTTAGATTTGATTCTAAAAAATCAAGACTCGGCTTTGAGGAATCATGAGGCATCAATACACAATCTTGAAAACTTGGTCGGTCAGATAGCTATGCTTCTGTTAGAGAGATCTCAAGGTTCATTACCGAGAAACACGGAAACCAACCCTAAAGAACATGTTAAAGCTGTTACATTACGAAGTGGTAAGGAACTACAACCAAAGGTTCAAGAAGAAGAGAGTCGAGTGACTGAACTAGCAAAAGAACAAGTAGTTCTCAAAGAAAGGGGAAAGCATTCAGAAAAATCACCTAAAGAGAAATCATCACCTCCATTAATCCCTGAATACAAGCCCAATGTTCCTTATCCAGCACGACTTAAGAAGGATAGAACAGATGAGCACTATGGCAGATTTTTAGAGATATTCAAGCAATTTCATATCAACCTTCCACTGGTTGAGGCATTATCACAAATTCCACGATATGCAAAATTTTTTAAAGAGTTGCTATCGAACAAAAGGAAGCTTGAAGAGTTCTTCACTGTAACTTTAGGAGGAGAATGCTCTGCAGTAATTCAGAACAAACTCCCAAAGAAGTTAAAAGATCCTGGGAGCTTTACCATCCCTTGCCTGATAGGGAATTTATCTGAAGAATGGGCATTGGCTGATTTTGGAGCCAGCATTAACTTGATGCCATACAAGATGTTCCAAAAATTGGGTATTGGAGAGCCGAAACTGACCAAAATGAGTCTTCAGTTAGCTGATCGATCAGTCAAATTCCCGAGAGGAGTAGTTGAAGATGTATTAGTGAAGGTGCAGGACTTCATCTTCCCAGCGGATTTTGTCATCCTTGACATGGAAGTAGATGTGGAGGTCCCTCTTATATTGGGGAGGCCATTTTTGGCTACTGCTAGAGCCATAATTGATGTTAAGGATGGGAAGTTAGTGTTGAGAGTGGGAAATGAAGAGGTCATAGTAAAAATGCCTGATGTCCTTAAACAAAGCCTGCACCATGATGATACATGCTATGCAATCGACTACCTCGACTTCGTAGTTTCAGATTCATTGCAAGACATGTTGATTAGTGATGCATTGGAATTGTGTTTGATGAATGGGGAGAAAGAGCAACCTGAAAATATGGCGATTAGAGCAGTTGTCAATCAGCTTAATAATAATCCTGAGTTGAGAGAAGAAAGAAGCTTTGAAGGTATGAATAGATCCACCATTCAGAGATCGAAACCTTCAATTGAGCAACCACCTGAGCTAGAATTGAAACAATTGCCAGACTACCTTCAATATGCATTTTTGGAAGAAGATTCTAAACTTCCAGTCATAATTGCATCAAATCTGGATCGAGATCAGCAGGAAAGGTTATTGCATGTCTTGGGGCAACACAAGAAAGCAATTGCATGGAAAATTGCAGATATAAAGGGGATTAGCCCATCGTTTTGTACACACAAAATTTTGATGGAAGATTGTGTCAAGCCAGTGGTACAACCGCAGCGCCGACTTAATCCAAATATGAGAGATGTTGTAAAAAAGGAAGTCATCAAATTGCTTGATGCAGGAATGATCTACCCGATTTCTGATAGCTCATAGGTGAGCCCCATTCAAGTAGTTCCGAAGAAAGGCGGTATGACAGTGGTACCGAATGAGAAAAATGAACTCATCTCGATGAGAATTGTCACTGGATGGAGAGTTTGTATAGATTACCGCAAGCTAAATGATGCAACTCGAAATGATCATTTTCCTCTTCCATTTGTGGACCAAATGCTTGAAAGGTTAGCTGGTCATGCATATTACTGTTTCCTCGATGGGATGTCTGGATATTTTCATATTCCTATCGCACCTAAAGACCAGGAAAAGACAACATTCACATGCCCTTTTAGGACCTTCGCTTATCGACGCATGCCTTTTAGATTATGCAATGCTCCAGCCACCTTTCAGCGATGCATGATGGCTATTTTTGAGGATATGGTAGGAGACAAGATGGAAGTATACATGGATGATTTTTCTGTTTTCGAGAATTCTTTTGATGAGTGTCTACACCATCTTGAGTTAGTGTTGCAACGTTGTGAAGACACTAACTTGGTCCTAAATTGGGAGAAGTGTCATTTTATGGCAAAAGAAGGTATTGTTTTGGGTCATAAAATCTCCAAGAAAGGCATAGAAGTGGATGAGGCAAAGATCGAAGCAATTTCTAAATTGCCCCTACCATCTTTAGTTAAGGCAATACGAAGTTTTCTTGGCCATGTAGGGTTCTATCGACGATTCATTAAAGATTTTTCAAAATTGCTAGGCCGATGACAAAACTCTTAGAGAAGGATACCTCCTTTGACTTCAACCAGGAATGCATTGATGCATTTGATCTCCTCAAGCAAAAACTCATCACTACACCTATCATGGTCACACCAACATGGGACGTTCCCTTTGAGATTAGTGTGATGCTAATGACTCGGCTGTGGGAGTTGTTCTAGGTCAGCGAAAGGACAAATACTTTCAACCCATTCATTATGCTAGCAAAACACTCACTCCTGCACAAGAAAACTATATAACCACTGAGAAGGAGTTGCTAGCAGTTGTCATTGCCTTTGACAAGTTCAGACCATATCTCATCTTACCTAAGGTCATCGTATACACAGATCATTCCGCCTTGAAATTCTTGTTGACAAAACAGGATACAAAGCCAAGCCTCATTCGGTGGATTTTACTTCTTCAAGAGTTTGATCTTGAGATAAGAGATAAAAAGGGTGCCGAAAATCTAGCAGCCGACCACCTGTCACGTTTGGAGAATCCCTGTTTAGAAAGACCGAACGAAGTTGAGATCAACAATGAGTTCCCTGAGGAACGATTGTATGCCATCAAGACCGTTGAAGATGATATCATCCCATGGTTTGCTGATATTGCCAATTACCTAGTGGCATGGGCCCTTCCTAAGGATATAAACAAGCAGCAGAAGAAGAAATTTTTCACCGAATTGAAGCACTACTACTGGGAGGATCCACATTTATTCAGAATTTGTGCTGATTAGATGATTCGAAGGTGTGTTTCCCATGAAGAAGGATGGAAAATCTTATTCCACTGTCACAGTGGGCTAATAGGAGGACATCATAGTGCCAATAAGACGACGCACAAAGTATTGGAAGTAGGATTTTACTGGCCGTCATTGTTTAGGGATGCTCAGAGATATATAGCTCGATGTGACCGATGCCATAGGGATGGTAACATATCAAAAAGGAATGAAATGCCACAACACTACATATTAGAGTGTGAAGTATTCGATGTGTAGGGCATCGACTTTATGGGCCCTTTCCTCCTTCCTTCGAAAATAAATACATATTGGTAGCTGTGGATTACGTCTCTAAATGGGTAGAAGCACAAGCCTTGTCGACTAATGACTCTTGGGTGGTTGTTAAATTCTTGAAGAAGCTCTTCTGTAGATTCGGGGTCCTACGGGCACTCATAAGTGACAAAGGTACACACTTCTGTAATTCGCAAGTTGAAAAGATTCTTAAGCGATATGGGGTGACTCACCGTCTTGCTACGCCGTATCACCCCCAAACTAGTAGGCAAGTGGAGGTTTCAAATAGGACCTAAAGTGTATCTTAATGAAGTTCGTGTCTCACCATAGACGAGACTAGGCCAAGAAGTTAGATGATGCTTTGTGGGCATATTGAACAGCTTACAAAACCCCCCTTGATACTACTCCATATTGGTTGGTCTATGGGAAAGCTTGCCATTTACCAGTTGAGATTCAGCACAAGGCATTTTAGACGATCAAATCTGCCAATTTAGATCTCAGCTGGTCTGGAGCACATCGAAGGATGCAACTTAATGAGCTAGATGAATGGAGGCTCATGGCATATGACAATTCATAAATATACAAAGAGAAAGCCAAGAAGTTTCATGATGCTCGGCTAGCACGGAATTGACAGTTTAATGAAGGGGACTTTGTATTACTTTTCAACTCTAGGTTGAAATTGTTCCCTGGGAAGCTTAAATCAAGATGGTCCGGTCCATTCCGGGTAAAAAAAGTTTTTCCCTACGGTACAGTTGAGTTGGAACACCTGGAGAAAAGCATGTTCAAGGTGAATGGCCAAAGGCTTAAGCATTACTTTGGGGACAAAACAGTTTTTGGAAGAAAAGGAGGAGCTGAACCTCATTCTCATCTCCATTTGAGCTCCACCGATTCATTACGTCGAGCTAACGACGTTAAACAACAACGCTTCTTGGGAGGCAACCCATGTTGCTTAGGTAAGTTTTTTTTCTTCTTTTGTTTTTTCTTTATTATCATCCGTTGTTTTGGAGTAACTTTTGTAGGACAACAAGCTACAGAGGGGCTAACCAAGTTTGGATTCTATGAAAGTCACCTTAATAGAGCTTCTTTTAAGCTTTAAGTGTAGGGAAATTCAGGATGGGAGACCTTTTCAAGGGAATGCAAGATGAAGTGATGAGAGGTATGTACTTTGATCTGCACAACCGGGTAAACTAGTGGTGTATCTAGTTTCTCACACATGCTAGAGGGTGTCTTGACTTTGCAATACAAAAGGGGAATACGTCATGGTGTGCCCTCCCGTGCACTTCAAAATATGCTCATTGTGTATATATCTGAGATACACGAATAAGGTACACGCTCGTGTACCTAGTTGTGTATCTGACCTACAAAAGGCACAATTCGATACACAAACAAGGTACACGCTCGTGTACCTGGTCGTGTATCTGACCCACAGAACACCCCCTCTATATACACGAACAAGGTACACGCTCGTGTACCTGATCGTGTATTTGACTCACAGAATGCTCTCCCATGATACACAAACAAGTTACACGCTCGTGTACCTGGTCGTGTATCTAACCCACAGAATGCTCTCCCATGATACATGAACAAGGTACACGCTCATGTATTTAAGCCACACAAAGGAATCCAAAGTACACGACCGTATACCTAGTCGTGTATCTAATTTTTCTGTTCGTACTATACAAGGCCTCTTCACTTCACTCTGCCATTTACACACCAATTCTCCATTCGTGTATTTGACCCACTCACTCCCACTCTACTCCTCCATACCGTGGTTGTTCTTTCCACACCATCAATTTCTTCCGTTTCAAGGACTCAAGGTAAGTAAGTTTTCTCTTCTTCTTCTTCAATACTTATTACAATACGGTTGTTGCTCGGTTTTTTTTACGACTACCATACATGCTTACATCTATGATGATGGTATGATAAGTGATTTCGCATTTTGGAAGTCAATTGTTGATAGATCTGTAGACATTTTGAACTTACGTGAATGCATGTATGATTGATGTCATGAGTGGCTGCCAAACAAGTGAATCAACAGTTAGGGTTTGAACATGAATATTTGGGACTTTCATTTCGTGGGTTTTTTGAATAATGTTGTTGTGTTTCTTTCCTGATCTTCTTCTTAGAAACCAAGTTATGAGGCCATTTTTTTTTATGATCACTAAACTATCGCACCTAGCTTCTTAGAATCAAGATTTGAACTTTATCATTTAAGGATGCTTTGGGTGTGTTGTAGTTACATTTTTGGCCTTCAAGAAGGTAGATTGATAATATACTAAAGCCACAAGACCTAACTTTGAGCATTCCTATGGTAATTTGTGCATGTACGAGATGGGTAGATACACAATAAGGTACACAATTGTGTAATTTGGTTGTATACTCAACTGTGCTATCTTCCTCCTTATTTCAGAAACCCAATGTAAGTCCTATCATTTTCTTTGTGTAATTGACGACCCTAACTTATTTTGAGACCATTGTGTTCTTGAATGATAAAGACATTGGGGACAATGTCTCAATCTAAGTGTGGGGAAGGGATACTAAAGGAATTTGATAAGGGTTGTGCTGAATTGTATGAGTCATTCAAAATTTTCCCCTATTTTTTTTTTCTTTTTGCTTGATAATCGAATTTTGAAATCATGATTGCAAATTACATAGTATTTTAGCATTTAGTGAATGAATTCCTCTAAAAGAGTGTTATGCATGTCACCTTTGTCTTCTTTGGAACATTGATACTTAGTCAAAGTTATGGGATAAAATCGTTGTGAAACTCAAAGATCTTGAGAGCCATTTAATCTTTCATGAAAGGGCAAATGAAATGATTCTCTTGGTGATCCTTCTTAGAAGATCTCTTTAAAGTAATAATTTAATGAAAGCATGTTATACTTGAAAAATAAAGGATCGGTTAGTATGGGCAGGCTTTGGTCCCTCAGAAGAGCGAAGTTTGACTCCGTTACTAACTAGTCAAAATAATAAGTTAAGGTAATAGAGGTTCGATGGGTTCCTTTAAAACCTAGTCACCTAAGGTCGTCTGGCCTAGGATCGGCCGACCGAGGAAATTACCGTAACAAAATGAAAAACCATAAAGGCAAAGGTTGAGAGGGTCCTGTAAGTCGAGTAATTAAGCCCATAGGAACGCCCTCAATTGAGGGGATAACGTTCGTTAACTTGGGTGACGAGCCTAGGATTATCGGCTGAAAACTCGTTACATGGGTTGCAAGATCCTAAACAGAAAAAAAAAGGGATGAAACCAGTGAACTATTACAAAGAATAAAATCTTTGAAGAGATCAACCAAAAAGGAGGAGGAATCCAGGGGAAACATAGATGCAATGTATTTTCATTATTGATTGCTTTACTAAGAGATATAATTGAGAAGATATTAGACTTTTTAATGGTGGTTGAAATGTATCACGTTTCCTTTTGCTCTTCTGATTAATCTTAGAAATTTGACTACAAGGTGAGAAGCACACTCATTAGATTGAGGGATTGCATTGAGCTTTAAAGATTAAAATTCATAAATGTTAATGTGTGAGTAGTATTATTTGGTAATGACAATCATGATTAATGAGAAGTTTGATTAATGTTTTAATTTGCTTGAGGACAAGCAAAGATTTAAGTGTGGGGAAGTTTGATAAGTCGCAAAATACCCTTATCTAGAGTAATGAAATTGTGCTTTATTGTTGAATTTTTAGATGATTTGTTGAAGAAAAGGATGCTTAATGGAATGAATGTTAATTTCAGGATCCTCTAGAGTATTTTGGAGCTAAGGAAGGAGTTTTGAAGAGTCGGAGCAAGTTTGGAAGGAATTGGATACATTACATGTGAAGAGAAAGAATTCTGGAAAGTACACAAGCGAGATACACGCCCATGTACTTTGCTTGTGTATACTGAAGTGGATGTCCGGAAAGTACACAAGCAAAGTACACACCCATGTACTTTGCTTGTGTATCTAAGTTTTGCTTCTGTTCAAATGATGTTTCAAATACACAACCAATGTACACTCCCATGTACTTGCTCGTGTATATTCACATAAGGACACTTGAAAGCAAGCATGAGATACACGAACGAGATACACTACTTGTGTATCCGCTCGTGTATATATCCAATCGGGGTACATGTACAAATAGACCGTTAGTTTGCCCTAGAAGAAAGGTTACGAATTTTTTATTTTCCCCTCACTCTCATAACAGCAAGGGAAAGAAGATTTTGTCGATTCCAAGGGAAATTGAAGACCCACAAAGAAGAAGATTCTATCTTTAAGGGTTGTGACCATGAATTTTATCTATTCTTCTAGTAATTGCATTTCTTTTGTCCAATTTATGGAGGAGTAGACCCTAGATCTAGATTTTATTTGAAACTTCTCTATCATGTGATGAAGATTTGGTCATTAATGCGAAGTTGTTGACTTTCTTATGATTAATTGCATGCTCTTCAATTGTTTCTTAGATTCATGGATCCGGAATATGAATTTATGCATGATATCATATTAGTTAATTGAGAAATTGCTCATATGATTAGATCTAATGCAATTAATGAGATTTTATTGTTCTTCTAGAGATAGGAAACAAGAGTCTTCTATTTACATCGATTATTTTGATGCGAATTCATGTGCTTTATGCAATTTTAAGTTGCTATTAACTAAGGAGAGATCCTATTTGATAAACCTAGGATTAGGTAGGTTAATATACTTGAGAAGTAGTTAACTTGACTAGAGAATTCAACAGTATAAGAAGTCAATTACGACAATCTTCATAAATCTAATGAATTACATGATAGAGAAGGAGTAGAATAAGATCTAGGTTACTTTTGTTAATTGATAAATCTTCAGAACCATTGTTGTTAGTCAGTTATTAGTTTTAAGATTAGAGTAATTAAGTTTCAACCAACATTATTAAGCGACGGTTAGATAATAGGAACAAAGTTAGTACTAGTAGTTGGTGTATCTCTAAGGGACGACCTTGTGCTTACTCGCTATATTACGCTACGATAGGTGCACTTGCCTATTGCTTCATAGTAGGATTAAGAACAAGAATTCAATTTATTAAAACTACAATTGGCAACGATCACCAACCCAAGGGAACACGTGAAGGCAGTGATTCTTAGGAGTGGAAAGGAAGTGAAATCAGATAAGTGTGGGAAAACTCCTATTGTTAGGAAGGGAATGAGACTGTTGATAAGGGCGAGACCACTAATAAAGCAGAAAAAGGCAGAATTATAGAGGAAAGAACAAAAGACTCGGAAGCTAAGAAGACAGCTATCGTCCAGCCCTATAAACCTCCATTACCATATCCTGCAAGGCTGCAGAATGACAAAGATCGGTAGCATTTCGGTAAGTTTCTGGATTTGTTCAAACAGTTTACACATCAACTTACCACTTGTGGAAGCCCTTTCTCAAATGCCCAGGTATGCCAAGTTCTTGAAAGATTTGCTGTCTAATAAGAAGAAGATGGAAGAGATTTCCATTGCAACAATTGGTGCGGGTTGTTCTGCGATTTTCCTGAACAAGCTTCCAAAGAAATTGAAAGATCCAAGGTGCTTCACCATACCATGTTTCATTGGTAATCAACTCGTAGAAAAAGCATTAGCAGATCTGGGGGCTAGCATAAACTTGATGCCATATTCTCTCTTTCAAAAGCTAGGATTAGGGGAGCCAAAGCCCACACGAATGAGCCTTTAACTGTAGACCGATCAGTGAAGTTTCCTAGAGGGATTATTGAAGATGTATAAGTGAAAGTAAAGACTTTCATCTTCCTAGTTGATTTTGTGATCCTAGACATGGATGTTGACACTGAAGTTCCTCTGATCTTGGGACGTCCCTTTTTAGCCACAGCCAGAGCAATCATTGACGTAGCTGAAGGCCGATTAGTCTGTGCATTGGGGAAGACGAGTTAGTGATACAGATACTGGCTGTGATGAAGAAATCAATAAGTTCTGATGATACTTGTTATGCAATTGATTTGACTGATACCGTTGTGGAAGATATCTTATGCAAGGATCCATTAGAGTTAAGTTTGAGAGTATGCGATATTGAAGAGACAGATGATTGTGCAGTACAAGAAATGTTGACTCATCTTGATGGCAAGGAAGAAGTTGGGTTAAAAACAGAAAGGGAGAATATTGATGCAGGAGATGTTATCTGATTGAACCCTCTATTAAAGATCCTCCAATTCTGGAACTGAAGCAACTCCCTAACTATCTGGAGTATGCTTTCCTAGAAAAGGACTCTCAGTTGCTGGTCATTATTGCAGCCAGGCTAACCATTATTCAGAAGGAAAAGCTTTTGAAGATCTTGAAGGA